>CP130736.1:13125247-13472260 GCA_030553155.1 Nippostrongylus brasiliensis
GTGGTAGAACATGATGGAAATGCTAATAAAGCGCTACGCTCAACATTAAGTTTGCGGAAGAACTGTAGCAGGTTTCTGCTGTTCACCATGAGCCAGAGCAATCCTTCACTGAAAGAAGCAACGCTGGGAGACTTTAGGAATTCGACTAAGAGACAATATTCGAAATTAATTCATTACATTGAGCTCCCCTAGTACCTTCTTTAAGCCCGAAGGCTTTTACTTCCAGCACTCATCCGTAATGACGGCTTGAGCCGGCGTGCCGGATTCGTCATTGTAACAGTTAGGTTGAAAGCATTTTTAGGATTAACGAGAACTTCTAGTTTTATTACCGCTTTTCGCGGGTTACTGTTACATATATACTAAAATATGATGTTGTAATGGTGGTGCTAGGTTTATCGCAAAAATCGCATCTCAGGCGGAATTCTAACCCGTGTCTCACCCAACGGGATCTGTGCGTTAGCCGCTATGCTACTGAGACGACGGCTGTCCTCTCAACTGCGATGGTCTTTGGTGATTGTCGTGAAATCCACGACTTTCATTTCTTATTTCAGATAATTCTCCATTATGAAACCGATTAATGCTACAAGAATTCAGAACCTGTACAACGCTCAATGGCTGCAGATCAGATGGATTCATGTTGTTATCTTATGGTATGGTACTTATCAACACTCATGGGCGCGATCGATGTGGTACGATGGCTTTCTGGAGGCGCCCAGCTGTAGACTTCTTCACTGCGCAAAGAAGTCAACCAAACGGACAGTCATCGGCCGGCTGCGCATCAAAGAAGTTGAGGCCAGCTGTATTCTTTGTCTCGCAGCACATATAAGCACGGTGGTCCCTCCCATATCATTCTATCGACCGTGTCTCATCTGATTACTCCCATCCTTTCGCACTTCCCTATTCTAACCCTCATCTAATCCGTTTTGTATCAATTATCCCTCACTTCCTTGTCCTAATTTCATGCTAACCCACACTCTATACTTCGCGTAGGATGGCTTGTAATCTTCTCGTACTCCTGCCTTATTCTTAAGCACTATGATCATCACTTATTAGCCTCACTTATCACTCTCATTTATCTAGCTTTACTCTTCAATTACCTTGCCTTACTTATGGTGCTCTTACTGTTAGACTTTATAATCTCTTGGCTGATCTTGGTCTCCATATAGTCGTGCAATCCACTATTCATACAGTGTCATACAGTATCCTCATACATTTATAGAATAGTTGTGTAATCGTATGCTATGTAATCGTATGTTATTTGGTTTAATTACCCAAGTTTGAGGTAAAAACTTGTCGAAAGCGTGTTCGTGTGTACCGTCCATCAAACCGCGTGGCCACTCGGATCAGAGAGAATCGAGTGATTGGCGAGCAACGACGGACAACGCCTCAAATTCAATTTTTCACACCGGACGTTCAGCGTTTATTCGCTCTTGCTACTGACGCTTTTTTGGCCATTGGAATAAAGTTAAATCTGGTCTTCGTGGCGCTATATTCTGTTTTTGCCAAACTTGTAGTTTTCATCATTTTCGTATTTTATTGATCGCTGATTTCATTATATTTTTTATTGGGTTGTTTCGGCGCTTTTCTGTTTTCTCCTGTACCATCATTTTCGTATTTTATTACTGCACTTCGGTATCACCATGATCCCTGTTACTGTAACCGTGCTGCTTTTATTTCGAGGGAAAACGGGTGAACGGTAAACGAAGCGTAAACGAGCAAAACGATCAACACAAAATAAAATACACAACAAAAATAATAAAATAAAAAAGTAATACAAAACAAACCTAAAAAGTCGAGAAAAACCTATTATTTGAATAAAAAAACCAACCGTTGAGGCTGGCGATAGCACAGCGAACGTCAGCGACGGAATCCCGTCGCCGGAGGGAGTGCGGCTGTCGAGCCATCTTGCTCCAAGGCTGCCATTCACAGTGGCACTTTAAATATTTCCTGGCACGATCCGTACGAGTTGCGTTCACCGATCGTCGGCGAACGGCGACAGGCAATCACCGTTCTTGAGATCCGTTGAAGAGCCTGAAAGAGAATAAACCTAGAGGTGAGTACTCCATCGAAGGTCGCTACTGGAATTTAAGATAAAGCAAACCCACTAAGTGAGGAGAGAGACAGTAATCAACCTCACCTAACCATAGATTGCCAGATTGTAGTGTTCACGAGCGTACCAGAAGAAATAATATCCTCATTCGAATAGTAGTCGGTGGTATGGCCCGAGCTCTTGGCTTACAAATAGGCACCCCGTAGATTCTATGCACAATGACGAATATCATCGTGAAACCATTCGTTGAACTAAAAGCAAATGCATAAGTTATAACGAAATAAATAAAATCCAACACCGGTACTTGTGTCTCAACGGTAGAGATTTGGGAGATGGTTCAGTGTTCGAACATTGAGAGTTGGTCTTTTTGTCGCGCGCACAACGGCAGCGTCGCCTTACTATTATGCCTATGGTATACTCCGGCAACGGGCCCGTCGCAGAGCAGCTAAAAATGCATGGTTTTCCTCTATACAGCACTGCAGCTGGGTTTGTTGTTTGCTGCTGTGCGCGGGGACTCGGAGCATTGTTGCCCAACCATCGCAGCTAACTGCGACTGACGTCGGCGTCTATACCATCCTTTTTGCCCTTGCGGTAAACTATGCGAGTCCCCGCACACAGCAGAAAACCCAGCTGCAGTGTTGAATAGAGGGGAGCCATGCATTTTTAGCTCTGTTGCGACGGGCCTGTTGCCGGAGTGTACCATAGGCCTTACTGTCGTTGAGCTCAATTAGGCTAACGTCGAATGACAACTGCCCTTCAAGAGCCTATCTTTTAAGAATGACGCTATGATGATGTGCTCGGCACGTCCAACCTAGCAGTCATTCTTAGCAATAACAAAAACAACATCGGGGTTAGCTATTTAATCGTGACACATATGGAACCAAAAAATATTAGATGCTACCACCTCTACCACTTCCATTCAATTCGTCTGTATATTTACTGCTTTTTCTTTTGAACGAGCATAATCCAGGCCAAGAGAAAGATAATAATGGACTTACTGCTTCTACAAGGTAACGGGGAAGTCATACGGAATGTGGAACCAACCACTGCTGCTCGCACTGGCTGCAAAAAATTATCATATAATAAGCAACTAATCGTTAGGCCCTTGTTATACGTTCGCTCACCCCCCAGCGTAACTCGTCCATTCAGTATCAGACACCTTGGGGCCAGCCACGTTTGTACGAGTTCACCACGCCAGCGTCACCATGATAACTCGTACAAACGTGTCGGGCCCCACGGCCCCACGGTGTCTGGTACTGAATGGACGAGTTGCGCTGGGGGGGGGGGGGTGAGCGAACGAGCGAACGTATAACAAGGGCCTTACAGCATTTATGTGCTCATCTTTACTTACTACAATAATGCTAAGCGGTGATTACTGATCTATCGATCGGAATTTCAGAAACTCATAGTCAGTGAGAAGCACCCCCCCCCTCAAATTACACCTCTACGAAGTGAAAAAGTATCTATGGGAATTCAAGTAAGTTAAGCTTGATCATTCAGTAGCCTACGAGAACTTATTAACTCAACATGATAATGACGGAGTGCGATTCACCACAAACACGTATTCTCGTTAGGTTAGGCTATACACGGAATGGGGTTCCTATCCAAAACATACCAGAACGTGATGCTCCAGCCTGAGGATCATATTGCCTGGAGCGACGAGAGTTAGTCTCGCTGTTTTTCTTCGTATGTGGTTCCTTGCAATTTCTCCTTATATGTGCCCGGAGCTCGTTTCTTGAGCAGAACTGTTTCTCACAGCTGTCGCAAGCAAACTGTGGCTCGTCCTCATGTCCGCGAAGGTGATCCTGAACATCTTGCGCTAATTTATCTCTTTTTCCAAATGCAACTGTTAATAACTGTCAAGTTGAAGACGTAGATTACTCGAAGTTACTTCTAGTTTTTGATCTCCAGTTTCATACTACTCGTATTCGCCTGGGTGTGCGTGATACAGTGATAAGAGGCGCTGCTGACACTCGCACGGCCGAGCTATCGATACTCGCAAGTGCTACCCAAGCCTTCCATCCCTTCGGGTCGAGTAAATTGGTGCCCGACTTGTCTGAGAGGGTAAAGACACTGACTTAGTATCGCGGCTCGCTTAGTAGGTCAATGTATAGGCCAAACACGCATTTGCCACGCCTCCGATATTCTGAACGAAACACGAATGCGGCTAAAGGTCCATTTATACTCGGTAGCAGAACAAAGCAGTAAGATTTCAGCATCGCAGAAGGCCCCACTCAAAATATTTGGAAAGACCAAAAAAGTTCAGTCGGGAGTGGAAAAATGCCCACATAGATAAGAAAATCGTCTACTTTGATTTGACACATAAGTTCGTGCCGTTTTTTCAAGCGACCCTTGTAAGCCTGTAGTAAAAGCTTCTGAAGAGCACGACACAGCATTCGAAAGAGAATTATTTGTTCTTTCAGAGAGTGCTTTGGCTGTTTGTCGAATTTCGGAATTTTATAATTTTTTTTTGGCCTATAAAGGGAAAAATGAAAACGTGTAAAATCTACCTCACCGACAGCGAATTCTTTCTGCTCTGCAGTGGAACGGTATCCAAAACTTAGCACATTCCTAGAAAGAGGAGGAAATGACATTCCATGTGCGACTTTCAATAAATCTCGGCATTGTAAGTTCGTTATCTCTTTTGTTGTTGAGCAGAGGACCGAGATTGGTAAGAACTTTATTCGGCTAACGTTTCGGCGTTGTCGCCTTCGTCGGAGCCTGGAAGGTTGAGTATATATTTGAAAAACTACTCGCCCAAACACCAGTTCTTACTACAAAAGATTATTCTAAGGCCCAGTAGAACAAACAGAAGCGTACCTTAACGGTGGTTGCCGAGGCAGACCACCAGTCACCCTTAGAGAAGAACGGGCGAATGAACCTAACCCATAGGGACCACCCACCATGACGGCCTCATAGGGCGCGATCAGCTTAAACCCGCATAAGTCGGCGAATGGGGCCAACTCTTGGGTGAAACACTACGTGTATGTGAAGTACTGTCCGGCCCATTTAAACACATTGCACAAAAGGCACTCACTAAGCAACGACATAGTCTGGCCAACACTGAGACCGTACAGGTTCAAGTCCGTCTGATGTTCCAGCAGGATTTCGTGGACTGCTTGTAAGGCTTCGCTGTTGGACACGTTAGTATACAAAGCCGTTACATCGAACGACTCGAATACTAGCCCGTCCTCATCCACTCTCACGCTGCGCAGCTTCTCAAGGAAAGCGTTGGTGTTAGGTAAGTGGGAGGGAACAAATTTAAACAGCTGAACCATGATCAAATTTAGGAACCACGATATCCTATCCGTTGGACCCCCGACGTTACTTACGATGGGCCTAACCTTAAAAAGGGAAGGGTCGCCGCTGGCAATACCGTTAGGGTCAGAGATCTTATGGGTTTTAATGAGGACATACAAAACCGGACAAGTGGGGAGATCGCACTTCAGGCGCGTTACCAAGCTGGTAGGTAAGCCTGCTGACTTAGCAATATCAGTCCACCTTCTGTTAAGATGTCGATATTGACGTGCGAACTCTTTGGCAGATGAAGGGGAGTACGTAATAGGGTCCTGAAGATGAAGAGCCGTTATGGCTCTATCTAGTTCTTGAGGAAGGACCACGAATTCTCCACCTTTATCGCTAATTCCCACTTTTATAGCGCCGGATTCTGTAAGCCTCTTAACCTCATTTAAACCCCGTTTTTGACCTGCCGTCAGGTTAGAAACCACGCGTCGTCCTGCCCACCGCTGCAGACTATTTTTTACTTCGATTTCGATGGTGCTCGAACCAAAAGAAACGTTCTTCACGTCAGTCAGTGGGTTCCCAATCGATTTGGAAAACGGAAAATTTCTACAAAATCGTCTGTTTTGATTTCACAAGTTAACATATTTAACTGGAAATAGTACAAAACTCTCTTCGAGGTGAACATAACACAACTTCCAAGCGAAAGTCCGATCCAGCCAGTCCCCGATGCATACGTAATTCGCACCGAACGAGGTTTCAGGAAAAGCAAACGAAGTTCACTGACCGCAAAGTGAAAGGCGTGTTTGTACACGGCCGGGCACTGCGGACAAGTGAACACGATTCGCTCGCTGTGGGTTCGTTCGATGTGGCGATTCATGTTCGATCGTCGATTGAACGACTTGAAACAGTGCTGAAATGTAACAATTTTCTCTTTCTCGCACAAAGTTGGAGAAGTGTTTCATGACGAATCAACTAGGGAGCTTCACATTATTGATTGCATGATTTCAGTGGTGGAGAGACAAAGAAGAATAATCAACGAATCTAGTAGCGCATTGTAATTCAATCGAAAATGAACTTTTAGGAAAGCAAAGAGTCGTGACGGTCACGAAAACCTGAGTACATGCGTTACATTATTATTAATATTGCATTGAGGCTCGCATGCTCGGTGGTTCCTTAGCTTGTGTTCTGAGTTTGAGTTTCCATTTTTTCTTTACCTTCTACTGTTTAGTTCCTTTTTAGGCGCGTCGTTGGACGTATTAAATAAATAAATAAATAAATACACTAAAAAACCGATGTAAACAACGTCACATACAGATGTATTCCAAAAAAGCTGATGGAAATGGCATCAAGAAAATATGAACAGAAACGCATTTGTATTAACTGTTACAATAACACAGTTCGGAACGTTTAAGGTCTACCAGTCGAATTCGAAATCCAGAAATATGCGATACTTCAAACAAATTATATGGAGAGCACCAAGCTCCCTAGTTTCTCACTGAGTTCCTCTTTTAGCTTTTTTCACTTCCAACGTTAATTACAAAACACTCACCTTGCATGCAAAGTACTCAGCTTCACCCAGAAGAGATGCAACAGTTTTTCGCCGACGTTTGGCTACTGGTGGATATCCCGTTTGTTCTTTATATGGCAGAGGAATGACTCGCTTGCGACGTACTTCCTGGAAATACACAGTGATGACCTCACACTGAAACTTCGGATATCACAATATTTTCAAAAAAGGGCACCTCAAGTGTTGATCCCTCAACTTCCATATCTGGTTCCGACGAAGTATCCGACAGCAGTACAATGCGGGGAGTTTTGAAATCTAATCTAAAAGTGCATATTTATTATCACATATTTATCACACAGCGAACTAGAACGGATACATCACACCCTTTTACTATTATAAAACAAAAATCAATGAAAAAACACTGGAAAATAACAACCTTTATGGCCACTATGCCCTTGATTTGCACAAATAAAAGGTAAAAGATAAAGGTGTCGGTGTTGATTAGTTCCATTCAAAATCGTTGAGGTACGGTGAATGCGCATTTGGCCGATGCAGTGACAACCGAGGTCCAGCCGCTATACCAAGTCAGTGTCTTCACACTTCCAAACAAGTGTGGTACCCATTCACCCAACCCTGGAGGGACGGCATTCATGGTTAGACCAGGCGGGGAACGATCGCGCGACCGTGCGGGTAACAGTAGCGTCTCTTATCACTGTACCACGCGCGCCTTGTTTGTACATTTGCTTAAATATAGGCAGTTGCCACTTTCAGCTGAAAAGACCGAAGTTCTACACATTGGTACTAAAAACCCTGAACGGACTTACACAGTAGGATCCACAACTATTGTACATGTTGATCAGATCAGAGACTTGGGATTTTTGATTACTAATGATCTCTGTTTTGATAATCATTGTGAAGAGATTGTAGCGAAAGCCCTGGCAATCACCTATAAAATCTATCGAGCGTTAACAACTAAAAGTAGCACTGCGCTTCTCAGAGCATATAAATCTTACGTCCGGCCTTTATTAGAATATGGAGCGGCTGTTTTCAATCCGTTCAAACGCAAAATTATTGATAAAATTGAGGGAGTCCAGAACGGTTTCACCAGAAAACTTCTGGTCAGGGCCGTATGCTCGTCTCTCCCGGCCGGGCGATGGGCGCCCTTCGCCCGGCCGGGTTAGTGCGAATAGACACAACTCAGTGTGTCTATTCGCCCACACCCTGCCGGGCGAAGGGCGCCCATCGCCCGGCCGGGAGAGACGAGCATACGGCCCCAGGTCAATGGGTTTTCTCTATGAGTGCATTCCATCAGCAAAGGAAAGAAACCATAATCTCGAACTTCGCTCACTCGCTTGGAGGAGGAAAAAGTTTGATCTTCTTCTCCTCCATAATATTCTCCACGGTCGGACTGGCCTTAGCATAAGCCACCTCTGCTCAAGAAGAACATCTATCACGAGAGGAGGATCGTCTAATTTAATAGTGGCTAGGGCTAAAAAAAATTGTAGGCTACAGTTCTTTACCAACAGAGTGGTACCAGCCTACCTTAATTTCAGCAAAAAACAGTCTATTCCTGTGAGTTTTAAAGCACTTAAGAGACTATTAGACAATTTAGCCACGACGATGTCCAGTTTTCTTTGCGTTTTTTTATTCATGCATTAGCCTTCAGTTCTGTCCCGTCCGTTTTCTCCTACTTTTTCTCATTTCGCTGTCTTCCCTTCAGATGTTTGTTTCTATGAATATATTTTAAGGTGCTTTGAAGATTTCGTTCAGTTTTTTGCTTCCCTTTGCCGATTCTTTTCGTGTTTGTGTTTTGTCAATTACACATGGCATGCCCATGTAATAAGCAAATAAACAAACAAACAAATATAGGTAACAAATAGATCAATAAAATAAACTAGCTGTAAACAAAAAATTAGTACACCTCTACCAGCTGCGCTGCAGAGAGTTGGCAACATGATTAGACCACCTTGTGCCATTAAAAAAGGACAACAACGTAGCTATTCCTACCAGTGGGCTTTTCTGCTCTACAAGTTTCTTTACTAACCTACGAGAAATGCAGGCTCCTTCTCCAACGTTCTGGTGTAGTGAAAGGCTCTGGACCTCAGGGAGAACCAATACACTTTGGCTACCTTTACCTAGACCTTAGGTATCGATTTCCCCTTTTGCAACTCAAACTGATTTAGAATATGACAAAGTGAGCCGGTAACCAAGTATTTCAGCTGAATCAAGAAATTTTCTGAATCTGCTGGACTCCTATCACGGTAGACGTCAGTATTTTGGTTTGACAATTATGTCGTATGGTTGGCAAATTACTCCTGTGCATTTTATTTGTTTTTGCATTAGCTATTACGTAACGGAGCAGTATGCATTCATGTGATGGAGAAAGTAAAAAGCGAGATCCGCCGAGACGTTTATACAATGACGTAATTTCAGAAATCCCGCATTCATATAATATGTTTCCCTGTAGCGCTTTGCACATACGGTCCCTATCTAATTCCCTCCGAAAGATAATGGCGCTTGCTCTGTTCAGACCCAGAAACTGTTCAGAACAATTCCGAAGTCTCCCCGTTACTTGCCATAAGTAATAATTCCCCCGGGTGATTTTCACACAAAACATGTGGTGTCAGACCGTTCCCTTAGTGAACTGACTGTTGGCTGCGTCCTGAGTCCAATTAGATGTCCATCGAACAAATTAACTCGAATATGAAAAAAGGTAGACCTACCTATTCCGTTGGTCATATGCAATACATCGGTGGTTAAGCCGAGAAGCAATTTCTTGAAAGAACGCCAGATTTAGCAGCGAAGCAAGCATGTCCAACGATGCTTCACGGCTTATCAAGGAGCAGAAATCCATAGCCAAATTGTAGACATTTCCGCACCTAAAGCATGCAGACTCTACGGCTTACCTCTTGAGTTATTATAAAACAAAAAATCAACGAAAAGTCACTGCAAAATAGCAACCCTCATAGCTACAATTTCCTTGATTTGCACAAATAAAAGGTTCCAAATTAAAGTCTAAGAAACCGTTTACTACCTTATACAGGGATGATGGGTCACCTGTTGTTACTGACGCGGGTTTAGCAGAACTTTTTGCAGATTTCTTTGAAAGCGTTTACGTTAACGAAAGTGCAGAGGAGAGTATACCTATGCCGGCATCTAACATTCCAAGAATGGCTGATTCACTTTGGTTCAGTAGTGAGAACATTTTTAAGCTCCTCTCTACATGGCATTGTTCTTCATCGGAAACTCCGGATGGGATTCCGTCTCAGTTCATTAAAAAAGTAGCTGCTCACATTTCAATGCCTCTGGAATTCTTATTCAATTTAATTTTCTTTCGTTCGGAGGTGCCCAGGAAGTGGAAACATTCACTGGTGACACCAATACCGAAAAAGACCTCTTATAGTGACCCGAATAACTACAGACCTGTAAGTATTACATCAATTTTCTGTAGGGTCTTCGAAAAATTACTCAAAAAATGCCTTGTCCACCATCTGGAGACTAATAATATCCTGTCCCATTGCCAACATGGATTTCGAGAAGGCAGATCCACGGAAACTCAAGTATTAGAAGCCTTAGACGAGTGGACGCTGAATCTGGACGAAAGACGCTATGTAGATGTGATTTACTTCGACTTTGAGAAAGCATTTGATAGAGTTTCACATAAACTCCTTCTACTGAAGTTAAATCATGTTGGGATCCATCCTCGAATCATCGATTGGATAGCATGCTTTCTGCATCAACGCACTTTTCAGGTCAGGGTTAATGGACACTTATCTAGTGTGAAGGAGGCACCCAGTGGTGTGCCCCAAGGCGGGGTTTTATCGCCACTGTTGTTCCTTATCTACATCAATGACTTGCCACTAGAAATCGAGCGACTAGGAGTCAGCTGCAAACTTTTTGCTGATGATGTTAAGATCTTCAAAGGCCTTCGTCGTGTTGAAGACTCGGTCGTTATTCAGTCATCTATAGACAAAGTTACTCAGTGGTCCGACACTTGGAAACTTCCTCTCTCCGTTACTAAGACCAAAGTGCTTCACCTGGGTCAGTCCAATCCTAAGCACTCCTACAATATTAAGGGGACGGTTCTCGAATGTGTTGACTGTATTAAGGACCTCGGCTTTCTCCTGGACTCCAAACTTAACTTTGAACATCACTGTCAATATATCTCCTCTAAAGCAGGTCAACGATTGTTTCTGTTATTCAAATCGCTCAGTACCAGAGACCCGCTACTTCTTGTGAAAGCATATAAAATTTATGTCCGCCCGATGTTAGAATATGGCACGTGTGTTTTCCATCCACGAAAAAAGTCTATAATTGATAATTTAGAAAAAGTGCAGCATAGTTTCACCAGGAAAGTTTTTATTCGAGCTCTTGGATTCACTTACAGTAGTATACCACGGGGTTTAATAAGGAATAGCATGTTAAATCTCGATAGTCTTCACCTAAGGAGGAAAAGAAACGACCTTCTTATGGCATACAAATTAATTAATTCTTTAGCAGGCTCTCGCTCATACAAATTCTTTAAGTTTAGTTCCTCACGTACTCGGGGGCAGCAATACAAGTTGGTCCTCACGCAACCACGAACAACTCTCAGGAGGCATTTTTTCTCCTTCAGGGCCGGTAATGAATACTCTAAACTTACTAAAAATGTGCGGGTCCCTGACCGTCTAGCTCAATTCAAAAAACTTCTAGCTGGGTACCTGAAGCCGAAACATTAGGCTTTCTATCCTGTCCACTTTTTTTTTTACTTTCCTGCTCTGCTTCTTCCGCCTTATTCTATTGTCTTGTCGATGTTCGCTTTATTTGTCACCATCAGTTGTTGAACTATAATTCTCACAGCTGTATGAGGACGAACGGATAACTTCGATTCGTTTGTTTTAGTTCATTTCTTCACATGTGGTCTCCACATGTAATAAATGTTAAATGTAAAAGGTAGAGGTGCCGGCGTTCATCAGCCCCTTGATCGTGAGGGCCCGCCGCCGCCTTTATGCTCCACTCAGAATCGTAGAGGCATGCTGAATGCGCATTCGGCCAATACAATGACTTGTGGGGGCACGCCGCTATACCAAGTCAGTGTCTTTACTTTCCCCCAAATCCGGTACCAATTCACCCGACCCCGGAGGAATGGAAGGCTTGGGTAGCCCGTGCCGGGATCGATCGCTTAACCGTGAGGGCGTCAGTAGCGACTCTTGCCATTGTGCCACGAGTGAACTAAACCCTCGTGTTCTGTAAAATACCCAGCAGCGGTTCGTAACTGGAAACGAAGCAGCCCACGCAAAACTACCACGAGAACGTGAGAGGTCTTTAAGTGCCACTTAGCGCTGACGATAGCATCTGCGCGCGCTAAGTAACCGTTCACTTAGATCCTGTCCAGAGAAAGTGTAGCGGACTGTCCAACCACAAACATTCGTGAATTGCTCACATTTCTGTCAATGACATCTCTTTCGATGCCTATCAGAATCTTACCACAGGTGATAGGATAAACAAGGTGACCATTGAACCAGCCTAGGTAGTCGCTAATCTCGAACTAACAATAAATTCAGATCTCTGAGGGCGATAAGAAAATCGAAACTGGCCAATGTGGCCCGAAAGCTAACCTTAATTGAATGATCACTCGAACGGAACCGTCATGAAGATCCTGAACGTCGACTTTGGCTCCAAAAAATTCAAGTACCGCGCGCAAATCACTCCAAATAAGCGAACGCTCGATATCGAAACGCATCTTAAGAAAATGCTTTCTCAATGTAACAAGTTTAACATTTCGTCGATAATTCCTCGTCATTGACGATATCAAAGCTCTGCATTAAAACCAGCGTGAATTATAATCTTCATCGCTTCTACAGTGAACAGATAAAAATGAAATTCTGAAAATAAATTCCATTCTTTCCCTTCAGAACTCGTTACCAAATATCACAAAAGGAAAACCGAACGAATAAGATTAGGCGCATGCGACGACGACACTACAAACTAGTAGAAACGTTACCAAATTAAAACAACGCTTATCGTGAACGAACAAACAGGCACAGCCGACGAATCATTTAGAGAAGCATTCCTTCAGCAACAATATGACTGTATTGTTCCGTACAGTATGCTCTCTCCACGACCCTCATCACGAAATTCGTCTCAATTCAGCCCATTCACAGAGGTAAACAGGTCCCGTGACCGCGGAACAAGAATGGTGTTAGGCTAGGGGGCCTGTATGGAATTGAACTACAGAGATATAGGGAAACGTCGCTATATGAAGGAGAACAACAACGACAAGACAAACATATCATGGGAGAAAAGAAACTACTAATCAATGCGCTCCTAGAAGTTTTGAACTAGACTGTGGAAACAAAAGATCTACGCAACATGCGAACTATACAAGGCAACAATGATTGACGAGAAATTGCGCTCAAATATAGGTGAGCGCACCGATGGAAGATTTCACAGAGGCATTTGTTCAGAAATGACTACGAAACAGAGAAGTTGAAGTGAAACTTATCGCAAGAATCTTCACATCATCTTTCAGAATCGAAAATGATAACAGAAAACTACTACTTTTTCAGCCAAGCAGGTCGTATGCACGCTAGAATACCCCAATCAAATTAGGAAACAAAGCAATTCTAATGATTTTGTAACATCTAACGGAAAACGTCTTGTGGACTACCACTCAGCCTCCCCACTGCACTTCTGGAAACAATAGTCTTTGTTATCGATGTGCATTATGCCGTCCTTCAGTTGAAACTTCCATTTGCTGCGGGCGCGATGAACCTAAATCAGCATCAATAAGCATTAATTGCAACCAATACGTACGACCTTCGTTCAAGAACACGAAATACGTACGATCCAACTAATCTGCTAAGATATTATTAAACAACAACGTTACAAAAGCGCGAAATGAAACGGGTCTAATGAGAAAGGGAGGACTGTGGTGTGAAAACATTGGTGACTCAGTGATTCGAAGCCTAGTTAGCATTCACCTCAACTTGAATCGGGTATTCGTGACTGTGGTACTGTACAAATGTTCGTATTCTAAGCAAACCAACCTTTTCAAACTGGCACATAATCACATTGTCGGCATCGAACAGCGTCTCCAAATCCTCATCATCACTTTGGTCATCACCGGAATTGAGTGGGTCCTCCTCGACAATCTAGAAATCACCACACCATAACAAAAATCGGGAGCGGTATATTTTCCTCCAAAAATACAAAAACATACTGCTTGCTCTCCGTCTTCAATTTGGCCGTCACCAATTCTGTCAGCGATGCGTCGAATGGGATCGTCGTCATCATCAGCCTAAATTACCAGAGTTTAAGTCACAAAAAATTTCAACGAACAAAAGGGACCACGAATCACGGCATTAGTAACAGTAGGTGTCTCAGCCGCTGACACCCGCACGGTCGAGCGATCGATCCCGGCTCAGCCTAACCAAGGCTTCCACCCCTCCGGGGTCGAGTGAATTGGTACCAGACTTGTCTGGGAAGGTAAAGACACTGACCTGGTATAGCGGCTGGCCCCGCAGGTCATTTTATAGGCCAA
This sequence comes from Nippostrongylus brasiliensis, assembly GCA_030553155.1. NCBI lineage: Eukaryota > Metazoa > Nematoda > Chromadorea > Rhabditida > Heligmosomidae > Nippostrongylus > Nippostrongylus brasiliensis. Next base: position 13,139,570 of record CP130736.1, read on the forward strand.
ATACGCATTCACCAAGCCTCTACGACTTGAATGGAACACGAATGCGGCGACGCGTCCTCAGGGGGCTTATCAACGCCGGCACCTTTACCTTTACCTTTACCTTTAGGTGTCTCAGCACATCGTGAAATAAAGCTTCGAGATCTTCAACACAATCGCTCCAGTCATGAATCGAACATGCTACAGGAGAGAAAAGTTTTGAAAATTTCAGAACGATTTGGCATTGAATCTCCCATGAATACGTCATCCAACATTCGATTCTATACGGTGAGCACTTTGACAGTTAACTGACACTAAATGTTCTGCTATACATGATCCCTCGTAAGATCACCACTTTGCTTAATTATATTATATGTTACTCCTCTGCTATTCTTGTAATAGCACGCGGCGCTTCGGCAGATTCTGCGAAGGGGTCAGTCGCATCGGTCAGGTTATCGAATATCAGGGAAAGAGTGAGCAACGCGATATAGTTAGGGACGTTGAGCAAGATAAAAAGAAATATTGTAAACGTGGTATTTAGCTTTTTAATAAACAGCCCTCATATTTTCGCCTTATTCTCTGTTGTTATTCTGCGCGAATGCATCTACTTGAAAAAAGTTTCGAGAACTTCTAATACGATTAATAAAAATAACGCAATATTCGAAAAAAAAACTAGAGCACCTCTTCCTCATCACTCGATGAATCTGACATTCCACCACCGCCTCCTCCATCCAACTGTAACGCCGTTAAAAGATCTCGAGCTATTCGCAAGGCCTCTTCATCTGAAATGTAAGACAACTAAACCAATTGAATAACACATCTATGTAAGTAAAAAAACGAACGCATAAGCACCAAAAACTCTAAAAAGCAACGCACCGGCGGCGGTCCTCATCTTCTTCGGGATTCGCTTGGCAGACTTCTGAGCCGTTGACTTCGAAGAGCAAGGTGCATCCGCATCTGTCTGAACAGTGCTTGATTGAGACACATCTCGAGGAGAAAAATATGAAAACAAAAGGAATAAAAGGCAAAGTTTAATGTGCTACTCACCAAGTTCAGTTCCTCTTCATTGTCAACGAAACATCCATTACCATCGAGCTGATGAAGAGGATGATTTCCATGTCCTTGCTGTATGCGATGCTGGTAAACTCCGTTTGGACCAACTGTCACAGGTATCTGCTGCCCTCCAATACGATATAATGAGTTGCTAAGGAGAAAATAGTTGTAAGAATTTGTTATAGGCGACGTGAAAAATAACAGTATCTACTCAAGCATGGAATAGGCATTTAACAGCGTTTTTAATGAAAATCTTTGAAGACTGACCATTTGCTTGTTGAAGATACACGACGGGATGCTGAAGCTGCTGCCCGCCTCCCTGAGCAATTACGAATTGTTGTCCAGGTTGCGGTTGAATGGCCTGAACCATACGAATTCCACCTTGTGGAGCAAACGACACTCCTGCGGGAATATTGCCTTGCTGAACTTGCTGAAATATCACCTATATTCAGAAAAGAGTCGAAAAATTTCCCTTTACTCAAATAAACTGAAGGAAGTGAATACATGAGTGGAGAACCTGGTACCGGATTCATCAACGGTGCATGCAAAACATACAGAATAACCCCAAACATACCCCAAGCGACGTGCAAACCGCGATTTAGTAACCCGCACAACGGAGTTTACTCACAGTCTTTATGAGGTTCAACGTAATTCATTTTCTAGCGAACGTCTGAATATCTGGTACGTCACGAAGACCCAGACCCGTGGTTACTCGGGATTTACTTGGGGTTTCCACGCCATTATTAGATGTCTCTGTGCCCTCTCTGTACCAATGAGGTATATTAGAACCCGAATACAACCCGAATAAACCAAGCTGTGAGTGTTGATGAATCACGTTTCGCGCGTCATTTGCTGAATGCTCTGGGGTTTATTCCAGGTACACCATTCATGATCTCATTCTTCGGCGCTGGATAGAACTCCACTCACAAACTGCACAAATGGGAATGCCGACGAACATGTTGTAAACGGCTTCCTAGATTCAACAAAAGAATACGCACCTGAACTTGGATCTGCTGCATACCCTGTTGAGGTACATACTGCATCTGCATAGGTCTGCCTTGCTCTATGTGATTCATCATACCAGAATGTGACTGAGACACCATCTAAAAACAGAAACACATAGGAATTAGGTTTCTCCAAAAGGATGTTTTCGTTGCTGACCTGTGGTGCGGTCTGAAGACGAACTGTACCCATACGCGGTGGAGGCAGAACATGGCCACGTAGAGGAGGAGGTGCAACCTGTTGCTGAGCAACATGTCGAGGTTCCATATCGACACACCCGCTGGCATTTACTTTGTCCTCCCATTCCTATGACATCGGAAAAATTTTTCAAAGAAAAAAAAACGACACTATTCAACTTAACGGGCACCGGTGCTCGATTTTTTTCCGTCGTCGAAATTCGCTGAAACTTTGCACAGGAGGGTAATTGAGGGCACTGATCACGAAACTGCTGTTCGTTTTTCACGTGGGTGGTCTCGTTCCACCAAAATCGCTACTTCGGTGGCCCAGACGGGATCACCGATTTCGCTGAAACTTTGTCTTTGAGGGTTCTCTGGCGTCCTGAACACGATGGTGAAGTCCGTTCTCCAAATGGCGGCCGAATACGGTAGTTGCAGGCGAGTACCTACCGACCTTACCTGGTGAGACTGACCTATAACTACTGTATTCGGCCGCCATTTGGAAAACGGACTTCCCCAACATGTTCAGGACGCCAGACATCCTTCCCCCCTCGACTGAATTTCAGCGAGATCGGTGATCCTGTCTAGACCATGTAGTCGATATGAGTGGTCCGAGACCACCTACGTGAAAAACGGACCTCAGATTCGTGTTCTGGACCCCAAATAACCCTTATAAGCAAAGTTTCAGCGAATTTCGACGACTGAAAAAATCGAGTATTGGTGTCCGTTGTCTTGAATAGTGCCAAAAACAGAGATAAACAGCGAACGCTCCGCAATCGGCTGAATGATAACTCAACGCTAGCAGGGCGCTCCTCTCTTCAATCAAAGACCCGTAAACGGCGCAAAAGCAGAAAATTTCCAAGACAAAGTACTAGGAGAACAAATATATTTGATTAGCTAAACTGTGATACAACTACTGGTCCGTGTTTCCAGATTCATCATAGTTAGAACAAAAGCTTCAGATCTTTTCTACGTGCAACAATTTATTTTCATTTCCTGACGCATATTTGTTTCGTAATTTTTCAAACTAAGAATCCCACATTTGGAAGATTTTGGACTCTAGCGAGTAAGTGCATTGCGATTTAGATTTGATGCAAATATAAACAAAAAGCAATTCTTCAACAATATTCGTCTACCTCCCGAGATTGTTTGAGGGAATTTTAATTTCAGTGGCCAAACTTTTCGACCTCACCACGATCTTTAAAACATCGAAAAGCAGGAGAATATTATCGAACAGCGTCATCAAAGGCAAGATTTTAAACAGAAAACTGAGAAGTCTTCAATTAAGAAACAAGCCTCTTTCTTACGCATGCCCCTAAATTCTCAACACTTTCAATCTGAGGAGGTGGAGTTCTTCGTCAGTAGCGTTCTCTTCGTGGTACAAACGACAGATTTGGAAGGACAAAGCTTTCTTGGGAAAGTATTGTACAAAAATCTACGGATTACCACAGCATGACCACCACAAGTGGGAGTTCAAAACAATGTAATTCGTAAATGATGGAAACACTGACCTTTTTCAGCTGAGAGAGCACGTCGATGTCCACATTTTCGTCCAAAAACGCCTCCTTCACTTGACTTATCACGTCTTGGATTACTCCTTTATAAATTTCAGCCTGAAACAAACGAATGAAGAAACACTTCCTCCAGGTGAAGCGAAATATGTGATCACTGGAGACAGTACTCATACCAATACTAATATAAAAAAGATCCTAATGGTATGAACACCCAGTAAAATTAATAGGTAATCTTGCGTCTAGTCGTGAGAATCCTGATCAATGTTAATCACAAACTAGAATCGATCTCGGCGAGAGCAAACTCACAAAATCGACAGATGATCCTAGGCATCATATGGCTCTATGAATTCACCCACTAATCACGCACTCCTAATTTCCGGCTTGTTATCCACTTGAAAGCCGAAAAGCTAACGGACTCACTATTGTATTCCCTGCCGACTGAGACATCTTTCCCAGTAACTTCAGAGAACGTCAGCCTGAAATTGACAATCCGATGACCCTCGTCTGGAAAGTTACTCATAAACGGAACTATTAAGAACCCCTGAACTGAATGAATGCTAACGGATGAAGCACAGACGCTTGGCGCAGTTGCACGTTCGTGTTACTACGAGATTCAAAAGTGCAGATTCAGAAGAACAACGGGTAAACTCTGCAAGGAATATGAAGAACTGCGCAATGCGTTCGCAATTCCATCCGTTCGCATCCAAACGGATGTCACCGAATCGGCGATTCCTTGCCAAAGTGAGGATTATTTTTTTCGACAACCGGACTCGTTCCTCATCAGATAACAGCCTGCACGGTCCGTAATTCTTTTTTTGGATTTCTGCTGTCACCTCCCATTGTGACGAAAACTTCTGGTGGCATCCCTCTGTCTGCCTTTGCCATCCATTCGATCCGGCAAAACCGTCCGACGCATCTCTTTTACAAGCCCAAAGGCAGCGACTCGTGATGACAACAAGAACTGTCCACCGAAAAGGTAAGCAAGAAGCACAATCAAAACTGAAACCTGGTACCCACTAATGAACTTGGGTATTACCCACACAGCGACTCGTAAAGACTCAGTCCAGTTTTGTTATTCTTTCCCATTAATGATTTCGTAAAATTAATCAACTGTTCGATCACGGGAAAGCGGTTTCAATACTGGTTAACCACTGGCCTATTCAGAAATCGATTTAGTTCTGTTCTGCTGTTCCATAGTTAACTGAAGGAAATGCACAAATGGGAAAGTAGCAACGAAAGAACAGAAGACTGAGGCAAAGAATCTATACCTATCTCATGACGTTAAGTTCAACGTTTTTGCAGAAGTTAAAATATACTTTTCAAGCATCAGCTATTTAATTTTCGAAACATTCTCTAGTTCAACTGAGAAAAAATAATTAATTGATGCTCCTGCTGTACAGGCATGTCTCAAAGATACGTTCCAGTTTTAGCGTTTTTGAACGCATCCATTTGAACTTCATGGAGAAATTGCCTTTGTTTCTTGGACCGGAGACATATACTCTTGGCTGTGAAGAAGGCGAAAAGCGCTGTAACGTAAGCACACAAAGTATACTAATACTATTGAACGCTACGTAAGTAAGCAGAATTTCATAGTTAGGCGAACACCCTCACCAGTCGGTAAGTTCTGGCCAAAAATGTAATATTTCGAAAAACCACAATGGAGGCTGGGATATAAAGAGCTGCTGTGTGTTACGGGGTGCAGGAAAAGATAAGAAGTTTCCAGAATTCGTATTTGATCACAGAGACCTTCTCATGGCGGTATTCAAGAATGGAAAATTTGAAAACACATATTGAAAAACAATTTTATCTCATTTGAGGATACTAGTAACGACAGCAAGTTCAACACTTCTACTGACTGCACGCACCAACCCATATATCACCGATAAAGTTTGAAAAAGCGACATTCTGATCCCATTAAGAGTCCGAACAGCAAATTTAATACCGGAAAACCAATTAAAAAGGCGCCATTCTGACCGCATTGAGGGTCATAACACCGGAAAACCAATCTAATCGTGCCGACAATATCGTTGAACTCCACTTCTGAACACCATAACAAGTATCGGAACGAGCCCAATCGTTTTAGGTTGATCTCACCGCATGACGGCGCTCATGTCGTATTTCTTCAGCTGGCCTCGGAACGTTACGAAACGCACGACGACGCAAGCACCACAACCTCCCCAAACACTCACCGATTCGCGCCGCTGGTTGCCGGTCGACTGAGTATTTATACACGCACGATCGCATGACGTCACCCGACCAACGACTCTGCTTAGATGTGCAGGTGGGCGTGGCTTGGCACCGCATCGCCGTTCGCGAGCGAAACTCAAATCGTAGTTTTATGCCGATTAGGGCACGCTTACCGGCTGCTCTTTCCAAGGTTGTACCCACGGCTTCGATTGTTCACGGATCAGCTTGTATGCACCCATATTTATCATGGTCAAGCATCAGCCACCACCAGGAATGCTTCATTTGTAAGAACGGCCAGTATAAGGTATGGTCGGTGCCGTTCTTGTACGATCGTTCGTAATAAATGTTAGGTAGGATTTATGGCACTATTCAACTTAACGGACACCACCACTCGATTTTTTTCAGCCAGAAATTTTTTCGTCAGAAATTCACTGAAACTTCGCCTATGGGGGTAATTGAGGACGCTGATCACGAATCTGCTGTCCGTTTTTCACGTGAGTGGTCTTGGACCACCCAAATCGCTACTTGCGTGTCCAGTCAGGATCACCGATTTCGCTGAAACTTTGCCTATGGGGGTTATTTGGGGTCCTGGACACGATGGTGAAGTCCGTTTTCGAAATGGTCGCCGAATACGGTAGTTATAGGTGGGTACCTACCGACCTTACCTGGTGAGACTCACCTATAACTACCGTATTCAGCCGTCATTTGGAAAACGGACTTCACCGTCGTATTCGGGAATCACACAAATAACCCCCATAGGCAAAGTTTCAGCGAAATCGGTGATCCTGGCTAGACCACCCAAGTAGCGATTTGGGTGGTCCGGGACCACCCACGTGCAAAACGGATGGCAGATTCGTGATCAACGCCCTCAATTATCTCCCTGTGCAAAGTTTCAGCGAAGTTCGACGACTGAAAAAAAATCGAGTACTGGTGTCCGTCAAGTTGAATAGTGCCGATTTTAGTAGTGAAATCGAATTGAACTCTGATGTCCTAAATGCTGGGTAATCTTGAGTTATCAACGTGCATAGTGAGGTTTAAGCCCCACTCACACTCTGCTGCAGCAGCAGCGCAGCAGTGATGAAGGGGCGTGGCAATAACGCTATGCACTGTGTAGTGGTCCTTTTATCGTTGCTGCAACACTGCTGCAGCAAAGGTGTGAGTGGCGCGTTACTCAAAGTTCGTGTTGGGTCTATGCAATTTCCAATGCAACCACAGAGCGCCTCCTACCACTGCGCCAACTCTGTTCGAGCTAACAATTTAATACGACAACGGGATGTCAACATTATTGGAGCTCTCTCCGTCCGTAGAGAAAAGAAGCGCTGTGGTGATTGGTAGAAATTCATAGCCTTCGTTTCCATATAAGTTTCTGGGAGTTGGTGTCACACCATTGGAAGGAGCTGAGGAGTTGAGTTTTCTGGTCACTCAAAGTTTTTACCCCTGTAATCATTACAAAGCACTCGTAAAAAAACCATTGACAACATTTTCGCGTTATTCAGACTTTTGCAATCGATGTTGAGGGAATGGCTCTGCCGTCAGTTGTCGTGACTCAGTCTCAATCGTATATTTAAGGCTGCCACGAACGCCAATCGAAGATCGTCTTCATTCTGCGGCCACACCGCTCGCCGACTACTGTACCGCCGTACCAAACCTCCATCCTCTTTCATCTCCTCGGGTCTACGCTTCCATACGCACCGAAGACTCCGCCAGTGCTATGACCTACTTTACTATTATAGTGGTTACATATGCTGGTAAATTTATTCTGAGTTTAGTGTTATTTTGTTTGGTTCTATAAAATGGCGCACAGTATGGCGCATTGATAAATAAATAAATAAATAATATTACTGCGACTGCGTACACCACGCTCATAGTGGGATGACCCCATATATGACTAATTTGGAGGTCCCGAGTGTATTTGTGAGCATATGAGCATATATGCGGCCGATAGTTGGGTATGGGAGAGCTGGTTGGAATCTGGTCAAGAAGAAATGAAATAGAGTATGTGTTGGAAAATGCTTACAGTTCCAAAATTCGTATGCTGCTGTGCCAAACGAGGTTAGTGTGGTGGATCAGATTTATTATGGCCTAACGTTTCGACTTGAACGTCGTCCTTTGAGGCCGCGATCTAATCTAATCTATAATAAAGAGGCGCTATAATCTCTGATCTACCGCAAGAGTGTTGTGACGTTGCAACCAGCTCTTGGTGTTAGTAAGATGAGACGTCTCATTAACAGAGTAAGAATCACGCGGCCTCTGGGGACGACGTTTAAGTCGAAACCCTAGGCCGTAATAAATTACCCACCATACTAACCTCGTTTGGCACAGCAGCATACGATTTTTGTAACATCATGCCGAGGTTTCAAGAAGAAGGAACTTGGAGAGTTCAGAGTCCTTCCCTCGGAGGCTAGTTATGAGCTGTTATATGTAGTTTGATCTTTATGAAGATAGTAAGAAGCGTCGATATAACGGAAATACTCGATTTCCGAATGCTGAGCGATATTAGTTATGACATTTCTACTTTAGATACTTCCCTACTCCGAATGTCTTCAATTATTATTGTTACCACTTCTAATGTTATGAAATGCTTGAATAAATTTCGGTCGAGTTGGTCTAACTTGTTTATTCAACGCATGTTTACAGCATGTTAAAAAATGCTTTCATGTATTAAACTTGGTTTAGCTCTACCACTAGCTTAGCTTCACCTGTCAAAACACATGGAGCAGGAGAAAAAAAAAACAAATAAGAAATACATTTCTGGTTGCAGAACGAAAAAACGAAAAAAAAAACAAAAGCAAAGAGTGTAATCTTCGTGTGAGGCGGTAGGCTTGACTTCGGCTGACAGTAATTCAGCGGAAGTATTGCTCCTTATTAACAAGAAGACGATGGCTTTCAAACTTTTCAATATGAAAAATCTTTTTGAGTTAAACCTTTTCCACTTTCTGTCCAAATCCGTTGCTCTACGACATCGCAGTATCTCTAGTTTTTGAGCATCTGGAAAAACTCTGTCGAGAAGGTCGTCAGACCAATTCGCCTAAGTTGTTTGCTGTCGCATTGCAGTGGCTGATGAAGTCGCTCGACTGCGATGAGATGACCATACGTGTTGCCGGAAAATTCCTCTCGAACCTTCGTTTTGTTGACGACATCACCATTTTCGGCTAGAGAACAACTGAGAAAAGAAGCGATCTATATAGAGAGCCATATGAACTTGGAAGGAATATTGGACTATGCATTCATCGGAACAACACTCGATTAGGACACAAACTCGACGGATCTCCACTCGCCGAAACGAAAACTTATGTTTACCTGGGTCAGCGAGGTCCCTGCGAGTCACACACAGAGCACTGGGCCCAGATTCATCATTGGTAAACCTCCGATAAACCCCAAGATTCAAGCTCAACAGCGCCGACCTTTGTCTACTTATCCTAAACTTCCTGTGTTAAACGCAATCTCTCATCGACTCCGCCGTGTGGTTCTGGCTGCGCCGCGGTTTCGGAGACCGCGCGTCCGTTCATGCATCCGGGCCCTGGAGAGGTCTCTTGTGATGCTCATCCTTTCATTCCTTTCCCAACACCGAGCCGAACTTCCATCTGAAGCAGATGTCCAATTTGGGGGACATCGTGCAGTAGCTATCCAAGGAGTGGTGCGATGTTACTATCAACTTTCGTTAGTAATGTGAAACCCGGAGTTCGAGATGGGAAGTTGACAATCGGATCAAAATGGGTACTGATCCACCTACGATGTTTGTTTGGCGAAGCATCAGAGTGCACTGTAGTGGCCTCTTCCATTTTCGGTTAGAAGAACAGCTTTCGCATCACACCTACACCTACTACTCCGAATAAGCATAAAATTTTGCTTACAAATTATGGAAGAAACCTAAATGTGAGGATTTTTTTCTATCCAGAAACTGTGGGTATTATATCGCGTCTCTTATTGTGAGTTTCATCCAACCGAGTAAGATAAAATGTGCAAAACGTCTGATTGTGCCGGCGAAAACAGCGCCATCACGAACAGACCACTGCGATATGAAAAGCATGTCCATTGTAAAAATTTCAGCCTGTCACTGAATCATATTTCAGGCTATGGAAAAGATTCATTTTTCAGATGCCTCGAAAACCGTTGTTTTCTCGTTTCTTGTGCTACCGCCCATTTTATCGCTTCTGACAATTGCGCGTGTGCCGGATTGTTATCTAATCGCTGTTCCTTTTACGAGTAAGAATGCACAGCTTAAACATTCCTTCTTTTCTCTAACAGGATTTGGAAGCAGCAAATTATATTCCCAATTCCTTAACCCACTAGTGGTGCTGTTTGGTTCCGTACTTATCTCACCATCACCGCCGTTATTGAATGGTTCCGCCTTTGGGAGCGTGAAAATAAACAAGACTGTCACTGATAATTTCAAGGTTTTTACTGCTTTGCGTGCCCTGTCTACCTACTGTGGGCATTCCAATTCTTCGCCACTCACAGAACGAACAGGACGACCAATTCGGAAACGCAAAGTGGGAAGGGGTGGAAAACCAGACACGAAACTATTCTGCTATTTACCGCTTTTTGTCTAGCGGTTTATAGACGAGAACCAGTTGAAAGACTTTTATACTCGGAGATGCTAGGTTATTCGCAAAACGCTGACATCGGACGGGAATTGAACCCGCGTCTTTCTGTTTCCGGCAGATTCTCGTCCGATGTCAGCGTTTTGCGAATAACGTAGCATCTCCAAATATATGTCAATCAACCTCCCAGACACTTCCTTACTCCGCACATACAACTGCTAGCAATTCCAACGTAAAAGAACACAAAAAAACAAAAATCAACCGAAAATCAATCTAAAACGATGCTATTATAATTCTGAATTTTTATTCACAATAAACAGCATCCTTTATATTGGTGACTACATATGCAAAAGACCTTGCAGTGATTTGGGTTCTCATGAGCAACCCTGACAAGGTAGGCATTTTCAAGTCTCGATTATTGCTTAACGAATTACCTGGAGTCTGCCGAAAGCTGCGATGTGTCCTTTCATCCTCGGGTTCCTAATTCAGCAATTCGAAAATTTACATTTACATTTTCATACGAAAATTTACAAATTTCATTTAAAATATATTTCGGAGTTAGTGTACCGGCCACCTGAGGTGAATAAATGCTCGGAAATTTACAAATTTCATTTACAATATGTTTCGGAGTTAGTGTACCGGCCACTTGAAGTGAATAAATGCATGTTGGGTGCTCAAAATATTGCCTAATCCTGGACTATTTGACTCACAAACCCGACGACACTATATAGATTAGTTTTCAAAGACTAGAGAAAGACCGTTGGTATGGTACCTAATTCGGACTGAAATAGGAACCAGGGTACTCTCGTTCGTAGTAAGAGCTGGTATTTAAAGTTATGTTATTTTATTTTATTCATTTTTCTCGCAAAGCGTTTGTATTTTCCCTCTTGCAAAGTACGCTCTCCTTGAGTGTTACTTAATACTACCGTAGGTAAACGCAATATATAAAATGGAGAGCCGTTTTTGTGTTTCCCTGTCGTAAATCTCTCAACCATTATTTTTATTGAATAAAAAAGCAAAGTTGGAGTCGGAAGAGCGTGATCTATCCAATTGCTAAGGAGGTGTAGTCAAATTCTGAAGTTTTTGGTTTTCATGTGAGTGTTCTTTGACTTCGCCGGGATGACGACCATTCAAGCTCAACCTCATTAAGCCTCGTTACTCACACCTATTGGCTACATTTATTTTTTGTCCGTGTCAGAAAGTGTCAGAAATGAGTGTTCCTTGCAATTGTCACCTCTCGAATGGCAGTTTTTATGGTAGTAACAAACCACAGTTGATGTGAGGCTCGTGTAGTGCAGAGGTAAGAGGCGCTATTGACATTCGCACGATTGAGCGATCGATCCAGCGCCAACCAAGCCTTTCATCTCTACGGGGTCGGGTGAATTGGTATCAGACTTGTCTTGGATGGTAAAGACACTGCCGTGGTATAGCGGCTGGCCTACGCAAGTCATCGTATAGGCCATATCCGCATTCTCCAAGGCTCTGCGATACTGAATTGAATCCGAACATGCGGCGGCTTGTCTTTAGGGAACTGATCAACGCCGAGACCTTTGCATTTAATAGCAAATTGAGGTTGAAGTTGAACACTTTGGCCGCTTGCTCACTAAATTGAGCCTTTCTAAGGGTCCGGATGCTTTTCTCAGAATGTCGCTCGCGTTCTTCCGCAACACGTGCGCTTTCTGGTCTTTCGCTTTATACATGAGTCTTATCTTATCTACAAGAGTTGACCATTTATGTGATGACTCTGCCATAAGAACGTTTAGGGCTCCCAGCGTCACTGTGCTACTTTTCAGCTTCTGATTCCAGCGATTTCAGCTTTAGATTCTAGGCCATGTGCTGTTACCTGCTTCGTCGTACTTATGTTTTGTTATTTATCTTGTTTGTCCTCAGTGTTCTTCATTCATATGGAATCCTTTCGCTTTTCACAAATGTTGATTTATATATAGTCTTTCGCAAGTAAAACGTATAATCCATTCTGTGATAAACCTGTACAGCAATCCCTTTCTTGCTCAGATGATTATCCTTCTGTTCTTACTCTTCTCACCAACCGTTCTTTCATTTTCCTGCAAGGATCAGAACAACAATGACGTTGACTGGTAAGTGAACTGACTTGTATGGGATGGTAAAGACACTGACTTGGTATAGCGGCTGGCCTCCGCAAGTCATCATATGGGCCCGAAATAAAGTTACCTATCCCCGCCCCAGCTAACCAAGTCTTCCATTCCTATGGGGTCGGGTAAATTGGTACCATACTTGTCTGGAAAGGTAACTTTATTCCAGGTAAATGCAAGGAATTGTAAATTTAATCGATATTTTTGCTATTTTTGTTAAGGTTTGCCGTCTATAAAATGCCGGTGGAAAGCGCCGACAATTCAATTCCTGGCATACAGTCTGGTACTGGCTGGTACTACGTGGATTCGAATAAGAAAGGAGCTCTGCTACCATCCACTAAAACTCTTGACGCCACTGACCAGGTATTTTCCATCATTTAAGTACACATATCGAATTTGGGACGGTCCTATGATGTCATTATGAAAATACCGAAGTTTACGCAAAGTCCTTTTGAAAAACCAGGTGGGGATATTCGAAGATTAAGCATGAAACCTACTTGACATTACACAACTGAAGTTGTATGGTCAAATTCCGCCCATCTGTTCCCGAATATTAGATTGCTATTTGAATGAAGGACGCGTGATACAGTGCTAAGAGGCGCTGCCGATTCCCGTACGGTCGAGCGATCAATCCCCGCTTCGGCTAACCAAGTCGTCCATCTTTATTGGGCCGGGTAAATTGGTACCACACTTGTCTGGGAGAGTAAAGTCACTGATTTGGTGGAGCAGCTGGCTCTTTCAAGTCGCTGCATTGTCCTAATAAAAATATTCTCCAAGCCTCTGCGATTCTGAATTGAACACGAACATGCGGCGGCTCGTCTTTAGTGGACTGATCAGTGTCGACACCTTTACCTTTAGTTGTCTTTTCTTTTTTCTGATTTGGACACTCCGTTCCGATTTCCAATAAATTTGGTTGTATTCAGGCTATAGCTTACACGCTGAATCAATACTACAGCAAGAAGTCCGACAATACGATATTCCATCTGATGTACAATGACGAAGTGGGTCTCCTTCCGCGTTTTTGATTTCCAAGGATCAATACGCACCTACTCGATTTCAGCCTTACAACGGCACTTCTTCCTTGATGGACATGCTGTCCTCAAATCGAGTTCGGGCGACGGTTCAGTTCGGCCACACCAAAGGTTTAAATTTACCTTCCCCAGCCAATGTTCATCTACTGTTAGAATCTAGTACTTTCAAAGATCGAGCTTTCAATTTATTATGTGAAACTAGTATATGTACGAAACTTCGATTTACCTACTACTACAATTCGATACATTTACGGTTACGATCTACTACTTACCATCTACAGTACCGGACGCACCGTAACGATTAAACAGCGGCGGAGCGCTGAAACCCGCCGTTTTTAATAATTTCCTTAAAATTGATTTATTTATTTGCAAAAATAAGCATATATATATATATTCCAGCTCAGCAGCTTGTGCTCTATCTCTCTAAATACAATTTTCCTAAATTGTTTTCAGTCGATTTTTTGACCCCTCGATTTTCGGATCCCGTTGTCGCTTCGCTCCATCGCTTGGTGACTCACCGTCAACTAGGCTCCGCCCCCTCCTCGCCACCTATAGATACGCGGCGCGTTTTTCCTAGCATCCCAAGCTAGCAATAGGAGACCCCTCGGGGGGACTCGACGAAGCTACAACGCACCCCACGTGAGGGATGGGGCGCAGATGAACTGATTCTGCCCGGGTCACCACGCGTGGACCCCATAAACGGCGGGTTCCGGTGCTCCGGAGCGTCGATACCGCTGTTTTATCGTCGCGGCGCGTCCGGTACTGTACTTACCCGATCAACTGATAATAGTAGCAATTTCAGTTGAATCTTCATAGGGGAAAGCGAACGTTTTCATGGTCAATCCCGTATTTTTGAATGAAAATCTAGCTTTTGCGATATGGACTGTATTTGAAATAGCACGTTTGTTTAGCTTTCGCCAAAACCAAGTTGTAACGTTTGCATACAGTAATGAAATCGGCCCATTTATACTCGGCAGCAACGCAGTACTGCCTACAGGAGGGATCTTACGATAGGCTGAAATTACGCTTTTTTGAGCCAGGACTTCTTAATTTGTCTGCCGCTCCGTCTGCTGGGACCGATTTCATGGCAAGAATGTGTGTGCAAGAATGTGTAAGTGTTGTTTTACTGTCGCAGGTTCTCCAAAAGTTTCCAATTCGGCGCCTAATGCGACGCTGCTTCCTCTGCGTCTCTGCCCCATGCTAAATCAGCACTGCACCGCTCCGTCGCCAAGTATGAATGGGTCTTAATATATTCGTCAACATGCTATATAAAGTAGAAATTGGTGCACTGTACAAGATCACTTTTTGCTTTGATCGCTTTTCTAATCGATTTCGTTCCACCGAATATACGGCTTTTTATAGGAACTATGTTCTTCGACAATAAAAGCGGTATTTGGCTGATCCACAGTGTTCCAAAGTTCCCACCACCTAACAGCTACTCTTACCCAACCAGCGGCCACGACTATGGACAGACCATGTGGTGCTTGTCGTTCCCGTACTCTCAGCTCGGAAACATTGGTGAGTAGTATTTAAAATTTAGTACCGAGTTCGGTTGAGTGCGCGTGGTAGAGCGGTACTCAACGGTCCAGCGACCAATCCCCGCCCTGTCCCCAGATTCATGATAGGTAAACCCCTGATAAACCACGAGATATAGCACGAACGGCGCCCACCTTTGTCTACTTATCCTAAGCTTTCAGTGTTAAACACTCTCATTGACTCTGCCGTCTGGTTCTGGCCGCGTCGCGGATTCGGAGACTGTTCGTCCGATCATGAATCTGGGCCCTGGTTACCGTGCCCTGCGGGGTCGGGTTAATTCGTAACACACTAGTGTGAGAAGGTAAAGACACTGACTCCCGCAAGTCATTGGATAAGCCAAACACGCTTTCACTGCGCCTTCAAGATTCTGAATGGAATGTGAATGCAGCGGATCGTCCTTAGGAGATCGGTCATCGCCGACCTCTTTATTTTCACTTTTTTCGTTCTCTTCTTCTCGTATGTTTGGCTTTGCGCGCGAGTGGAGGAGTGATGAGAGAAACAACTTCCATCGAGCTCGATCCTTGCCCGTGGTAACAAAATCTCCAATATTTCCTTAAGGGGAGGATTTGTCGACCGCTTTACCTTGATCTTTCTCTAACTCTTTCTCCCTAGGCTTCTCATTGTCAGATCGATTTCGAGCTTAGTATACCATACCATCAATACCATACCATCAAACCATAAATCATGCCATACCCATTCGTGCACTAACTGGAAAGACCATTGTCAATACTCTTTCTCCAGCAACACAACTCTACTTCAACAAGCCCGATATCTACTCCTCTGCGTTGCCAACATCAATGGCTTCCGAATATCCGACTCTAGCCAAGGTAAGTGTTGAAACTGCCCAGAAGCATTCATTCTAGAGAGTTTCTCGTACCGCCAGGGTAAGGTGAACTGGTACTAAACATGTCTAAGATGGTTGAGTTGAAATAGTTTTAATATTACATAGACTGACCTAGTATACCTGAGTTGAGAGTTAGAGTTTGCCATTTAGAGCCCAAGATGTGTTTTTGGTTGATGTAGTTTATGACACCACACCTTTTTCAGATCAGACTAGACCTTTTTCAGACGGTCCCTTCTGAGGCCTACTTGGATAAGTTGTGCTGGGAACGACTTCGGGAAGTGCTAGCCTCCTTCGGTGCTCAGACACTCGAAGTCGGCCTTTTTTGACCACCCGCCTTTCAAAATGACGTTTTCAGGCCAGATTCAGACGAAATAGGGTCCGCCCTGGGTCCGGTTAGAGTAGACGGCATGTCCGGTTTTGGGAGTGGTGAGCCAAACGAAGTACTGTGGATGATACATCGCTAACTACGGATGAGATCATCTACAGATCGTTTGTAAAATATTCCATGAGAAGCATAACTACAAAACACATAACCATCGATTTTTCTGCTGCAAGTTCATGTTATTATCCTCAGATCTTAGCTCCTAACGGCCGACGACGACAAGAAGAACACATAAAGGGTCATGCTAATATACGGTAATTCGGTTAAAACTACGAAAGCAGCAAGCGCAATGGGATAATCCTTCAGAAAAATCTCAAAAGAAAATGAAGAAGAAAACTTTCAAAGACGGAGTGAAGGAATCTAAAGCTGTACGAAAATGACAACCGTTACTCTTAACAGGTTGTGGCTGGAAAGTATCAACAGGGCGAGCCGCACTCAAGCGTTATCACTCTGACGACGTCAGGCGGTGCGAGTTTCCTCTCCTTCGCGAAGACTAACGAATTCAACAATGGTGAGAATATTCAAAAACTGGAGATTGTACATCTGGTATCGATTATGATTTCTGCCCTCAGATCTTTACGACGGGCTCGTTGCTCCTACCCTGAAGGCCGATCTGATCGCAGAAACATGGCGACGAGGCTCTGAGGTCTGCATGGTTTCCAATGGGATTTTGTATATATAATTTTTTAGCACTGCTGCTTCTTTTTCTACGTTATCGAAGTATGTGCCACACTTTAATCCTCCAAACCTATCTATGAGTTGATTTTATCGAATTGAAGATGTGCTAGCAATTTATAGCCATAATCTCTAAATGACACAAATTTAACAACGGCTGAACAATATTCAACAAACGATATTACAATCACAAGGGGAAAATGAAAACAATAATCCTCCTTCTCACTTGACGTATGTTAAAGGCTCAGACTTTAAGAAGAATTTTGTCTATGGCTACGGTACCCGACGTGCCACAACGACAAAACCGCGGACGCGGCGCTGTTTTGCGCCGAAAACGCCGCTTATTTATTTATTTATTTGAATTATACGAGGATTGTGTACCACTATTCGAATGAAAAGAGTATAAAAACATTTTGAACCCAAACAGGGAACTCTGAGACAGGAAACTAAAAGGAATATATAGCACCTACATATAACATGTAAGAACTGCTTTGCTGTCCTTGATCTTGGTGTCCGGCGCCCCAAGCTCCCCTTTAATGAGGTTGGTTGTCCTATATCCTCTATCTTTTCATATAAAATTTTAGGCAGTTCGTGAGACTTGTTTTCTAACGATTTCCAAACCCTGATTTTTTTCCGTTGTTCCTTTTTCTTGCAGGGGATTAAACACCGGCGTCGCGTACTCGGTTATTTTTCCCATATGGACTTTATATGCTTACCAATTTACCTTTTCCAATTAGCCATAACAATCTTGTTTCTGTATCAGTGATCTGATTATGAGCCGCGGAAGAATCATGTCTTTTACGTCACATCTATACCTAAGTGGTTTTCTATGGGACTACTAAACACTCAACCATCCTTCGTTTCTTTAGGTACCTCTTTCGTGTTCTCAAACATACCACACAAATGATGCTCTCACAGTCAAGGTTCGTTTATCATTCTTGCTATTTATGCCGAACAGAGAACAGAGAACAGTTTTCAATGTTTAGGTGGGCACAACAACCGAATTCAAATACACCAAAGATCACTCGAAAATGGCCGTATCAACCGATGCAACTAAGCCATGGGTTTGCATTGGAGACATCAATAGAATGGTTCGTTTCATTCTTTTTTTACTTACTGAAAGAATCTAAAAAGATCATTAGATGATTGTCCGTAATCATAAAACCGGTTCTCGAGAACGAGAGCAGCAATTCCAGACTTCTCAATACGTTCGAGGAGGAGGGACGACGTGTCTGTCGAGTTCATTCCTCTGGAAGGCTTTCAACGTCATCAAGACGGAGAACACCTGCTAAGCGAAAACAAGCCTAATAACTCTATTTCGACTGAATAAATCTATTTTATCTGAATCTAGTTTAACTATTATTAATAAATATTCCACTACCATTGCATCTTACGAGGTAAGGTTGTAAGGGCTAGGTGACGATTCATAACGAGACCTATATGAGCGTGTAGGGCTTCGCACGAGGAATGCAACGATGTGTTCACGAGGTGCTTAGAACACCTGCTGGGCCTAAATTCATGACAGGTATCGGCACAATATATCCGAGAATAAACCCCGATCGCCGCGATTATTCGCATTCATGAACGCGCCGCGGAGTTTATTTGGGGGATATCGCGGCTCTCTTCCACTCCGCGTCGCGTTCATGAATGCGAATAATCGCGCCGACCGGGGTTTATTTTTGAGTATATTGTGCCGATACCCGTCATGAATTTACGCCCTGGTTGATGTGAAGATGACCGGCGAAGTTTTGCACTGCCGCATGCATAGGCTCACTGCTAGCGGAAGTAGCGGAGGTGAGTTCTTCGACCAGAGCGACGAGGAGGCCTAGTGGATAGTGCTGTGGACTCACAATCTAATGGTTGGGAATCGGTCCCTCTGGCAGAATTTTCTTTTGCCTTCTTACATTCCAAATTACGCTTCTTCTGCAATTTTGTCGCAGTTCTGGGATAGAATCGCGTTTGGAACGAGTATGGCCAATAGAGCACTCACTGAGGGCAACGTATTCTAGTGCCCACGTAGGTGACCCACACCTACCGTAACCATCCCAAATCCATTCCAAACTCAGCAACTAATGTCAGACTCGTAATCAGCGCCCCGAATAACCCCTGTAGAGAAAGTTTGGGCTAAATCGGTGATTTCGACCCAATCGCCCTACTTTGACTACGAACCCTAGCAAGCGCACGTCAGGCACAATGGGAAAAGTCGATGTCAGATTTGTGAATTGTGGATTTGTCAGCTGCCCGAGTAATTTTTCCTGATGAATATGAAGAGAAACTCATGGAAAATGATTGTGAGTCCACAGCGCTATCCACTAGGCCACCTCATCGCTCTGAAGGATGAACTCAACGCGCTACTCCTGGGCGGTGAGCCTACGCATGCGGCAGTGCAAAACTTCGCCGGCCGTTTTCAGATCAACCAGGTTTCCTAAGCACCTAGTGAACACATCTTTGCATTCTTCGTGCGAAGCCCTACACGCTCATATGGGTCTCGTTATGAATCGTCACCTCGCCCTATCAAGCATCACTTGTTAGACGTGGTGCTCTCACTGTTACTATCACTTTACGTATTGCCCCAAAACCGACAGAAACAGTCCATCTGAAACTTTTGTAGCTATCGCTAGTTACAGTTTTTTCTCTCTTTCTCTTTGAATTCTTCCATCCATTTCACCTGACACACAGGGTTTAGAGTCTGGACCCAAGAATGAGATCGGCGGTGTCCGGTGTACCGTTTGATAACTATCGCCAGTGGCACTGTTATGCTAAGACCGGAAGCGCTTTTTGAGTTACATAATGTCGTCTTAATAAAAAAATCCTCGTGATATACTGGCAAGAAGCGCCATCTCCACGCAAGCCGTCGAGCGATCGATCCTCGCACGGAATAGCCAAGGCTTCTACGTCTTAGGGGTCAAGCGAATTGGTACCTGGTGGATCATTCCTGGAAAGAGTAAAAAACTAACTTGGTACAGCGGCTGTGCCCATATGCTAATGTATAGGCCAAGTAGAATTCGTTATATGTTGAGATGGTTTTGTCAGGAAACCTTGATATTGTAAGGGGCAGAAGGATATAGTTAACTGGGTGAGTGTTAGAATCATTTACTCTGCTCATTGTGATACTTTTTCCCTCCGCGCTTCTTCGCTTTCTCGCCTCTCGGTCTTTGTTTTTGTAGGATACGGTCGCCGACTGGTGGGCGAGGCTTCCGAGGCGAGGAGGAGGAACGACGAAGGAGTCAGAGGAAGGACGCACGATCTCTCAGACGGCGGCGCAGGCCGCATCTTCCTCCGGATCTCTTCTTCCTTTCGATCTCAGTGTTCGCGGTGGTTCCTTGATGTGATTGTCGGGTTATTCGTGTTTATGAACTATGCCGTTTTATATTTGTCGTGTTGAGTTATGATGAGTGATGATGAGTTGATAAATGTGTTTTCTGAAATGTGTGGGGCGGCCGCCAGAGGCAGAAGTGTTGTGTTGGTCGTCTGCGGGATCCCGAGTAGCAATTAAGTAAATCCCGGAGAAGGGATTTCAGTGGTAGCAGCGAGTGTGGCCTTTAGAAGGTCACGATCCCCGATCTCGGGGAAGTAGTAGTTCCTCCCAATAGGGGAGATGACCGGTTTATGCCTCGGCCGGGGGCAGTCAAAATTGGGTAGGGGAGCTGGATAGCACGGGAAGCTGGCCACTCCTTGTGCACCTAATATCCCCTCTCCTCCCCCTTTTTACAGCCTAGTAGTTTTGTTTTGTGTGTTGGGACGCTGCTAGTGGCATAGTTCGTAAAGTAAACGTAATAAGTTCTCGTTCCTTTTTCTATTTGTTTATCCTCGTTGCCTCACGGAACCAGGGAACCTATACTTTATGGAAGAAGACAAAATTATAAAAAAAAAAACAATCCTTGTTGCCTTAGGGAACCAGGAGCAATATAACATCGTGTGTTCGGAGAAGCGTATATGAGAAGTTATCATCGAGAATTCATCGCGGTTTGCCAGTCGTTTTTCTTACATCATTTGGAAATATAAGTATAAATAAACAATACACTATTTCTTTTCCCCGCTCCTTTCCTAAAATTGGAAATCAAGTGCAGTTCATTCACGACAATATATTACTACGTTTCCTTCTTTCTTGAGAGCAAATGCGGCTTCGCCTTTTGTATGACCATATGCGCCATTAGCATAACTTCGGTGACAATCGTCGCGAGTTTCGCCAAGCGCCGGGTCACCACGAGGGCCCCACTCAAGTACGTTACGATGATATTCTACGTCTGGCGGCCATACGCATATGGACGCCGTCTCATATGACATTCACTCTCCTTGCTCGGGCATCTCGGTTACAGTCTAGCGTCTTTGTCTATTTGAATCTTGTACCGTCTTTGTGTAGCAGAGCACTCGCTCTTCTCTCTTCCTTCTTTATGCGCTTGCCAAACGTTGAAGTTTTTGCCTGCTTTGGTAACCCACTGTTTGAATTCATGAATCACGCAACCCTTTCGACAACGATACCGATTCAAACGCAATGTTTTCTTGTACTTCTCATTCGAGTCGGAGAATCTCAGCGCGTCGGCCAGTGTTTTCACATCAACCGCATAAAACACATTCCATCAAGCAACATCGAGGCGCCTTATCTGATGGCTTTTAAACTGTACCCTGGGAAACCCTCATAACATTTCATGCGTCCAGATAGCAGCGGAGATAGGACATGCTTAGGATATATATATGAGAAACACGAATGGTGTACACGTCTTTTTAGCTAGCGCTGGTCGAGAAGGAATCCCTCTCGACTTCCAGCTACTATTCGTCCTCAAACTCGTTCGCAAACCTCATCCGCTGATCGGGCAGCTACACCAGAGTCTATAGAAAAGCAACCCCAGGTGAGTGAAACTTTAGTGAAGGGTACACATTTTTCTGGCGAGACAGTGGTCTCGGCCGGGGGCTTCGAGACGATGCCTTCGAGTGGCATTGATAGTCAGACAGTTCAATCAAGCGGCCTGGCCTTAGGGCAGTTCGCGCCAAAAGCCATTTCACCATTCTCAGGATCGGGCAATCAGGAGTTAGCAACCTGGCTCCGCCGATTTGAAGACGTAGTACGAATGATAAATCCTCCGTTACCGGAGCAGCTAAAAACTAACACTTTGGTGGGTTTTCTAGAAGGAGAAGCTCGTGATTTAGTCGATGAAATGCCAGACAGCGACAAAAACAACTATACAAAAATCATTGAGCAGCTTCATGCGCACTTTGAGTCACCGCATTTTCGTAGTCTGGCGCGACAACAACTATGCGATTGTAAACAGGGTCCGACAGAGAATGCGCGCGATTTCGCAGAACGTATTAAGAGCCTAGTCAAAAAAGTTACAAGGGGTCAACCGAAGATAGCACAGCATGAGAGGCTTCTTGACGAATTCGTGGATCGGCTAAAACCGACTTTGCGTTTCCACGTGAAATCCTCAAGCCCCTCGTCTTTTGATGAAGCTGTGGTTAAAGCAACTATGTATGAATCTCTACTTGCAGACGCTGCAAATAATATGAGCATATTTCCAGGGTCCCAGAGGACTGTACCGGTGGTCAACGCCATCAATACAGAACCACGGCACTTCAATGAAGGAAGACGCTTCAACGGCAGGCGGAACAGTCTTCCAAACAGGCAAATTTCAAATAATTATTTCAATCGTAGCCCTAATTTTAATCGCAGATTCAATGAACGCGCCCCGAATTCTAATGTTACTTGTTTTCGATGTGGTAGGGTTGGACATGTACAAACCTTCTGTCGTTACAGTTTGCCTCCTACTGATTTGGCTCCACCTAAACCTTTCTATCGTAGCAATAGCTGGCGCCCCACTAACACCAATTCTAACCAGTCTAGAAATGAGCTCTCATCAAACACGAGGTACAACCAACCTAGAACCTTTTCTCCTCCACCTAATCGCAGAGTCCACTTTAGTTCTCAAGTAACTACACCCAGACAATCAAATGTTCTCGCCGTAGAGCCAGCTGAAGAAACAGTTCCCAGCCCAGTCAACATGACCGCTGACGAAAAGGATGCGCATATAGCTGCGCTTATCGAAAGAAATAACGCGTTGGCGGACTTAGCGTTCGCAACCCGTGACCTAAATCTCTCTGATAACCAAGAGCAGCCAACAAGCCGCTCTCGTGCATCATCACCTGTTAATTGGACTTATACATGTATGCTGGCGTTAGCCATATTATCTCAAATTTCCGAAGCACATATTACGGCACATGTAGCTCCGCCTCTCCTTTGCTCTAATAAGGCACCAGTAAGTTATTGGAAAATTCCAACTGATATAAATTGCACGAAAATACTACCCTCTTGGTCAGCACAGGTAACTCCTCTCAAGTTAAAAGTGTACAGACCGAACACAATTCGCTACAAAAGTACCGCTAACGTGTGTCGCATCGTAACTCAAACGGCTACTTATTCAGTTAACTTTTTCGGAGCCCGGACACAAACAGTCTCTTCGCACGAGCAGACAGTGTCTGCAGGAATTTGTAAGCACATGGTAAATCACAAATCATGTGCTTTCGGAGAACTAATCTCGATAGGAACGGTAATGAAGACGATGAATAAATTAGAGATTGATTGGCCCTCAGCTCCTTTCCATTGCTGTTCCGACTACACCACGTCAGTTACAAATTGCATAGTTTTTCAGACAACAATCTATGCCTATCACAAATCATCCACAATCGAAAGCTCTATCGGACCGCTCAACGGATGCCAATACAAGGACGGCGAGTGTACGATGACATCTGGAGCCGCAGTAATCTGGGAACCGGACGCTGAAGAGAGTTGTCAGTACGTTCTTGTTTCCGCCATGAAAGGCGTTCTTGCCGATAAGGTTTGGCTTAGTGAATCTAAAGAATTTGCCTTATCATTTTCATTATCCACTCCTCCACTTTCTGACTGCGGTCATTCTTTAATAGTAACCGATCAAGGATACGCCATTGAATTGCTCCACTATAGCCGCCATAAGCGTCGTGTAGCGCGATCGACCCGTCAGAAGGTCGGTCTCGCTACAACGAATCAATTGGCAGCACAACTTTTGGCAGTAGAGGATAATATGCAATCTTCTATGAGCACTGCTTTTCATAATTCAATTTTGGCTCTTTGTAAATCCGTCAATTCCTTGAGCTCTTCTTTGATTGCTTCAGTATCTTCTAATCCTACCATCGCCATGAGAAGTGTGCTCCAAAGATCTGACATTGAAGCCAAATTTCTGGGCAATAACGTTGTGCGTACAAGGTCCTGCACAACTCTTTCAAGAGCAACATTTTCTTTAGCGACATTCAATGCGTCGTGTTTCTCCTTGCCATCGATTATTGTCTCACTTCCTGATAACTCAGAATGGAAAACATTCATTGACCCTACAACAAGCATCTTGACTCAAGAAGCCATTAATATTCCCTGTTCTAGCGATTTATTTTTCGAATTCCCTTTCAACGATACAATTACAAAATTTTTTCCCGTTACCGGTATCTTCGAAATCGTTCCAGCATCTAGTATTACAATTATTCAAAACCTAATCAATCGTCCACAAAGCGAAATTCGGCCCGCGCTTACGTTGTTTCATAACCTCGTCATAACTAACATTAGCGAATTTATTCCTGAACAACAATTCACTGAACTCTGGTCAGCTATTGAAGGAAGTCACGCAGCACTTACGGCGCATATAAGCTCCAGCACTTTAGAAAATAAATCTAGCTTTAGCATCCTTTCTACGCCCACTCTTTCGCCTATTAATTTCATCTCATCCATTGTTTCTTACGTTTATAAGCCATGGGTAGTGATCTGCTGTTTATTAGTTACCGTCAGAGTAATCGGTAACGCTATAACACTGTACATTTCTTGGCACATTCCCACTAGCCTGTTACAGTATACCGCACGTTTCGGCAATCATACGGGGCGGGGCCAAGGGTCACCCAACCAACTGGACAGCGGTTACAGTACCCCTTTGAACGTTTTGCAACTACGCAACACCCATCGCCATAGTCAGCCGAAAACTGTCGAATCATTGCCACTTCCTAAGTTTCCAACGGTCTACACACTATCACTCTTCAATTCTTCTGTCAGTACCCATGTAAGAATAACGATTAACGGCATTAGCGTATCAGCGCTTATTGATACAGGATCGTCTATCACTTTAGCCGCACAGGATCTTTGCGCAGCCCTTGGGATTTTCCATCTCGATCCTCCTAAATCCCTAAAAGCCATCGGAATGGCAGGATCACACGTTCCTCTAGCAGGTTCAAAAACGGTGAAAATGAAAATCGCTGATATTATCTTGAATCCTATCATTCATTTTACGAAAGGTTCATGCGTTCCAAATATGAATTCCGCTTATGAGGTCATAGTAGGAAATGATATTTTGTCCCTACTTCCGAAAATGACTATGGATTTCAACGCTCGAACAGTTTCTTTCGGGTCTTCTGTTCTCCCATTAGGACAGTCCATTCCTAATTTAAACTCAAAGAACGCATGTTTTTCTGTAAGGGTCAGTAACACCACACAAATTACACCTAATTCGGAACAACTAGTGCCATGTCTCGTCCCAAATATAGCAGTAGGCAAAGATTTAGTTTTGGTAGCCCAGAAGGCTAACATTTTCCAAAAGGAACTTATCGTAGCTCCCGCCATAATCAATTCAAAACATCCCACTGTGTTGGTAAGCAACCCCACGAACCAGCCGCAAACCCTGTACGCTGGAATGACGATAGCGCACGCAACAGAGTTAGCAAACGAGCATGAAAATTTTGCTCAGGATAGTTCTTGTTCGCAAAATACTCCAATTTCTTGCGTTAACGAAATCGAACAGGTAGATCCTTCATACGTGATCAACCTTGAAGATTGCGACCTTAATGATGAGCAGAAAGATCAGTTGAGCTCTCTGATCAGCAAATATAACGATGTGTTTTCACGCCACCAGTACGACATTGGCAGTTGCACTGCAGGAAAAGTGCATATTTATACAACGAACGATCCCCCTAGAAAAATCAGACCATACCGAGTACCACTTAAATATCGTGAAGAAATTCAAAAACACATCAATATGTTGCTAAAAGCTGGTGTAATGAAAGAATCTCATACTCATTGGGTCCATAACTTAGTAGTAGTTAGGAAAAAGGATAATTCTCTGCGCGTTTGCCTAGACATGCGACGACCTATAAACGAAGTAACCTAAAACTCTACCGGACCCGTATCCAATTCCGCGCATAGACGACGTATTAGAAAAAATTGGAGGAAATAGTTTCTACACCACTCTAGACCTAGCTAGCGGTTATTTGCAACTTCCATTAGACGAAGAGAGTAGCTATAAGTGCGGAGTAATTACCGAAAATAAAATCTATCAGATGACTCACCTACCTTTTGGCCTTAAATCCGCAGGTAGTTATTTTGCACGAATTATGTCTAAAGTTTTAGGTGGCCTAGAGGGCAATGTCCTCGCATATATCGACGATATTCTCGTCTACAATAAGGATTTCGGTAGTCATTTAGAATCTCTAGAAAAGGTATTCGTTCGCTTGCGACAATTTAACCTCAAGGCGTCTCCGAAAAAATGTGTTTTTGCCAAACAGCAAATTACATTTCTGGGTCACACCATAAATAGAGACAATTATAGTCCGGCAGAGGCTAACACCAAATCTGTTAGAAACTTCCCACCACCCACAAATACTAAAGAAGTTAAACGTTTTCTAGGAATGGTAGGGTTTTCCGCAAATTCATTCCAAATTTCGCTAATATTGCCGAACCTCTCACTAGACTAACGCGTAAAGAGAGTAAATTTCAGTGGTCTGACGCCCAAGAAGCCGCCTTCCAGGAGCTTCGCGGGGCGCTGTTGCAAAAACCTATCCTTGGTTATCCGGATTACGACCAGCCTTTCCATATATTCACGGATGCTAGCAGCGTTGCTCAAGCGGGTGCACTCATGCAAGAACACGAGGTTGGTTCCAAAAAGTTTTATGCAGTAGCTTATTGTAGTAGAACTCTAACCGAAACCGAGCGCCGGTGGCCTGCCGTCCAGATAGAACTCGGTGCTATTATTTACGCTTTACGCCAATTTAAGCCCTATATTTGTATGGCCCAAGTAACTTTACATAGTGATCACAAACCTCTTACGTTTCTCTTGAATAAAAGTAAAACTCATGACAACCTAGCGCGCTGGCTAATGGAACTTCAAAGCTATAACATCAAAGTGATCCATATAAAAGGCGCGAAAAATACTGTTGCCGACGCGTTATCACGGGCTCAAGAAGACATAGATAATATTGCCACACCGGAACAGGAACTCAACGATATCATTGATTTTCCAATAAGTCTCCAAACGTCCACTGAGAACATAGACGTTCGCCCGTGTTTTCCTCGACAAACATATGTCCGCGGTAATCATGATCTCATGGATTTTGCGGCTGAGCAACAGAAAGACAAACTTTTGCACCTCACATGGCTCATAAAAACATCTGTAGGCTTGCCTAATGCGGTCACTGACGAAGAAAAAGCACATGCCGAGAAAATAGCAACCAACTGCGAAGTTAAGGCGGACGGCTGTCTCTACTATGCTTTGGAAAACTCTAAGAAAACAGTTTTATTAGTGCCTGCGCATCTGCATCGCCTTATTTTCGACGCCCATCACAGCAGTGCGCTTTCAGGGGGTCATATGGGATGGAAAAAGACTTTAGCAAAGGCGATGCGCAAATATTACTGGCCATCAATGAATAGTGACATCCGTAAGTGGTGTGATGCGTGTCTCACCTGTCAGATGCGACGTAATCCCAAACCTATCTTTCGCGAACGGCTAATTCCCGTCCATAGCGAGACTGTTTTTGCCAAAGTAGGACTGGATTTGTGTGGACCTTTAAAAACCACCGAACGTGGAAACAAATACATTCTAAACATTGTATGTTGGTTCAAAATGCTGTCGAAAATGACAATCACCAGGAGCAGATGACACACTTCGAGACAATGGTTCACAAAAGTACAGAACTTGAGGGTTTAGAGTCTGGACCCAAGAATGAGATCGGCGGTGTTCTACGGTCGTTAGCAGCGGACTCAGCGTTTCACAGAAGCGCCAAAGAGGTCAAAACCCAAATTCTGACCGAAAGCGGCCATTCTCAGTCCAGTAAAAGTGGAACAACTGCCGATCAGCTGAGGCGGAGGGCAATGTGGCATATGCCAATTCTGGAGCCCAGAAAACTATTCAAGAATCATTAGCCAAGTAGTCAAAGCGCCGAAATTCGTTATATGTTGATTTTGGTTAGAGCTTGTAACAAACGGTTTTCGAACCACCTGAAGACGCAACCTGAGCGGAGAACACCAAACTGAATTCCGGGCTTGACTACTTTCACGAGCTCGTGACAAACCCGACGGATGGACAAAGAACTGCATATATCAAGAACTGTTTTTGGCCCTGGTTGTTAAGGAAAAGTCAACTAATAGTATATGCGAGCATCAGACAAGTACAAGACCGAAAGTGCTATTTCCTCAAGGCTTCATATCTGAGTTACATAATCAGTTCATCGAGAAACGAGAAAATATTTCCAAAACACAAGAAAACATATCCACTAGTTTGCCACAACTTAATAAAAAAAAATGCTGACGTGATATATAAGGGGCTGGTGAAGCAGCGTATCTCCGCGCAAACCGTCGGCACACCCAAGAGGGTGATTAGCCTCGCTCCAAAAAGTTTAATTCTGGAATGGTGCGTGCCTCCAGCCATTCCCTTCATCCTCTTCATTGCCGCCGCCGTCTCTCCATCGGGCCGTTCCCGCCGCCAAGCGAATGGCGCCGTGCCTTCGCCGACGCTGCTCCCGGAGCCAACGAGCAGGGGTCAGGCGATCACCGACAAGCGGGGGTCAGGCACAATGCCACCCACAACGCGACACGGATGTGATATATTCGATTATAATATAACTAGGTATGTCATCTCTACACCCCTACCGGACGCAAGAGCAAACACGATCGCTCACGCGCTCCTCACAGAATGTGTTCTAAAATACGGTACAATGTCGGAACTTATCTCCGACCAGGCGTCTAGTTTTACATCTCACTTCTATCAGGAATTTTGTAATCTTCTACATATTCAACACCGTTTCGCAACACCATACCACTCTATGGGAAATGGTGCGACGGAACGAACCTTCAGCACATTTCAGGCAATATTATCTAAATTTATAAACCTCAAGCAAGAGGACTGGGACCTGTTCATTCCTTGCGTAGCTTTTTGTTACAATACGTCGATAAACGATGCTACAGGCGAGTCACCCTATTTCCTCATGTTCGGGAGAGACCTTTGAATTCTTCCATCCATTTCACCTGACACACAGGGTTTAGAGTCTGGACCCAAGAATGAGATCGGCGGTGTTCCGGTAGCAGCGGACTCACCGTTTGATAACAATCGCGATCAACCAGTGCCAGTGGCACTGCTGCCATTGCTGGTTATGCTAAGACCGGAAGCGCTTTTTGAGTTACATAATGTCGTGAAGTTTGCCACAACTTAATAAAAAAAAATCTGCGTGATATACTGGTAAGAAGCGCCATCTCCGCGCAAACCGTCGAGCGATCGATCCTCGCACGGAATAGCCAAGGCTTCTACGTCTTAGGGGTCAAGCGAATTGGTACCTGGTGGATCTTTCCTGGAAAGAGTAAAAAACTAACTTGGTACAGCGGCTGGGCCCATATGCCAATGTATAGGCCAAGTAGAATTCGTTATATGTTGAGATGGTTTTGTCAGGAAACCTTGATATTTACCTTTTCACGGAAACGTGGTTGAAGGCGACCCACACCATTGGGACATTGTTGTGCAATGTCGTCAGATTTTCATGTTATACTTTGTGATAGTCCGTGAAGATCAGGAGGCGGGGTGGCAATTCTTTTGAGGAAGGCTAGAGGTTTTGTTAATCTTTTTTTCTGATTCAGCCTCAAGTTCTTATGAAATGTTGGCGGTGGATGTGATCCTAGAGAGTAATAGAATGAGAATCAGTTTATCGTGCACCTACACCCCGGTGCAAAATTATAGGTTCACCCCACGAACTATTCGAAGAACCTATTGAGGGATCTAGTAACATTACTATCATATTCGTCACCATCGAAAACCTAGATATCAAAATTCTGGGCGGGATGTCTTGTCATTGAAAGGTACTACAATTTTTTATTGAAAAATCAGAGATAATGACCGGTGCAAAATTATAGGTTCACTTTCTTTAAAAAGTGTCTGTTTTTAGAAATATGAACATTCAAGTTAAGTTTAGTACTCCGTTACATTACCTTTGCTATAAACAACATCAAACATTCTATGTGGCATACATCGAATAAGATTATCAAGAACAGTTCACTCTACATGAGCCCAAGCATCAAGAATGACGTTCTTCAGATCAGAAACCGAGGTGTATGTGGTGCCGTTCTTGTAAATATTGCGAATAAGAATGCCCCACAAATTTTCCATCGGGTTCAGATCTGGAGAACAACTGGGCCACGCTAAACGTTGGATTCTGTTGGAATCGAACCAACTCGTAGTTGACCTCGACACGTGTATGGCAGCATTGTCTTGCTGGAAGATAAGATTGTGCCTACGAAATCTTTTTAAGTAAGGGCGAAGGTGTTCTTTTAGCATATCCTTATTATCTTCGCTGTCCATGTTCCATGATACAAACTCCGAAGCAACAAGTCCATATCAGGAAAATGCAGCCCAGACCATAACACTTCCACCGCCAAAGTTGCGTCTAGAGAATACTCGTTTCTCCTTCTTTAGATCTCTTCAGTAGTGCTTGTACCCGTTGGGCCCACCGAGGTTCCCCTTTTTCTCATCGAATAATGTCATCTAAAAACTAGAGGTGCTCTTCTACGCCCACGACTTATGGACAAATCTCGGGGTGAACCTATAATTTTGCACCGGGGTGTATGTGCTCCTCCCTCTACAACTGTCAGCTGTCTAAGACCTTGAGTGACCTTTTCACAGGTGACTACCCTTCGATTGTTGCAGAGGACTTGAATTACCCAGATATTGATTGGTCGTATTTGGATAGGCCAGTGCATTCCACTAGTTCTG
Source organism: Nippostrongylus brasiliensis (assembly GCA_030553155.1). NCBI lineage: Eukaryota > Metazoa > Nematoda > Chromadorea > Rhabditida > Heligmosomidae > Nippostrongylus > Nippostrongylus brasiliensis. The sequence goes on from CP130736.1 coordinate 13,170,631, forward strand.
TTTTTGTCGAAATGGTTAGGTACCATACATTAGAACAACTAATAAAAGAGCCCACTAGAGGTGTGCGGGTACTTGACATCTTGCTCACCAATGAAGGTAGCCTTGTCGAAATACTGAGCCGCCAGTTGGGACTTGACATCTTGCTCACAAATGAAAGCAGCCTTGTCGAAAACGCTTATGGTAAATGTGATTATGTCAGAATCTGTGGTCATTTAGCGTCTGTAGCATGGAGGCAAGCTCTTGATTCGTTAAATACGATTGACGATAAGGCGAATTTTTCTTTCAGTGGTACAGGATGCCATAGAGAGGTTTCTAACGTGGCGTTGGTCTAGAGTTGGAAGCATATCTGCCACAATATGTGCAGAACATACAGCAACACAGGACTTGTCTTCTTCGGGTGGCTACAAAGACAAGAAAGGTTCTATAAGTTTATGCGGAAAGAACTTTAGGATTCCAATGTTATCAGCAGTTAGATTACAGTTGACTCAGTAGTGATAAATGAAAAAGATATGGCTGATGTATTACCAAATGAATTCCGTGAGGTGGTCCTACAAAGTGTGAATAAGTCAAGTTTTCCTTGGTTTGACGCCGTAAATTTATAATTATTCGAAACAATGAAGGCACTTTATACAGTAGTTCGCGAAATGATATGTCACCTTGCATTTTTGGGTGCAGATCGCTGAAACCAAAAGGAGTTTTATTCCAATTGACACTTTTGATAACACTTATTAAAAATACACTAATATATGCCCTTGTTAGAAATTCTAGATTTTTTTTTAAATTTTTAATTCATTTTTATATGCATTTTTAAGCGAACGTATCTTAGGAACCAGTGAGCTTCTGCTTGTCCAGTGGTGATATCCTGATAGAGCATGATTAGCTTGTTCTTATAAGCTATGAAATTGTGTTTCAAGTCATTAATAAACCGTAGATTTTTTCGCGTGAATTTTTAAATGGTCAAAAAATGGTGAAATCTTGGGACAATCTTTCATATAAAATTCCATATATTAGTGACTAATGAATGAATTTGCATCAAATTTGGATATGTGATAGAGTAAGATTTTCTCTTTTTAAAACGTATTTCAATTTGAGAAATAGCCGTCCAGATACAGAGAAAATGGCTCTTAAAATTGCGTTTACATAAGCGGCCGCTTTAAAGAAACCCGGAGGGCATTTGACTTCAGATTTCTCTAGTGCATAGTAGACTTGTTGCTTGTTAGATGGTCAAAAGGTAGCATAATGATTTCCACTCTTCTGCGGAAAATCGTCCTCTAGTTAGACCGATTGAAACTACCGCGCCAGCCCGAATGGTGTACGGTGGCGGGAATAGGGACGCATGCAATATTACGACATAGAAGATGATTTTCTGTACAAGAGTGAAATTTACTTCGCTGCCAGGTAAGGACTTAACAAGCAACAAGTCTACTATGAACTAGAGGAATCTGGAGTCAAATGCCCTCCGGGTGTTCTCTAGGCGACCGTCTATGTAAATGCAATTTCAAGTGCTATTTTCTCTGTAATTAAACTGCATTTCACGAAAGGTAACTATGCGTTGGAAAGAGAAAACCTTACGCTATCACACATCCAAATTTGAAGCAAATTCATTCCCTAGTCGTTAATATATGGAATTTTATATGTAATTTGAAGCAAATTCATTCCCTAGTCGTTAATATATGGAATTTTATATGAAATATTGTCCCAAGATTTCACCATTTTTTGACCATTCAAAAATTCACGCAAAAAAATCTACGTATGTTTTTGATAACGCATACGTATTACAACACGTGTGTGTTGTAAAATGTATGCGTTATCTTTTTGGTTGTTATAAAACCAGATACACACGATTTCTCTCCTCTTTTGTCCACATCTTCTTCCTACATTTCAAAAAATAAAATGGGTGAAGAACTGATAGTTTTCTTATTCCGTAAATATGATAATAGTAATTAACACTTGTATAAAAGCAAAATTTTCCATGTGACTGCACTAGTCAGAAAATAAACAACAATAAACAAATACTTGAGTAGAAATTATTAATAAGATTGGGATAAAATGATGCTGCGCACAATTTGAGTACTGATTTCCTACACTCCTAAAAACGACCCATCCTATACGACCCCCACCCGACGCAAGCCATACACGATCCCCCAGCTTCGATTCTCGAACCTCAAGCCTGACCCTGCTGCGACGTCGCGCGCGGCGCACACGGCGCGCTGCTATAAGTGTTCAAGGACTTGAAACTCTTCAAAAGCTTTCACAGCAAGCTACAACGGTCGCCTGAAAGCTTACAATTGTCGCCTGAAGGAAAACGGCAAGAACGTTCTCACCACAATAATATATAGTTCTCTTTTTTTTTTAGGGAAGATTTCCCATTGACTTCAATCAGTAGACTCAAGCTCTTCATAAGGATGAGCCGCCTCAATTATTCAGGATCTTTATTTGGATTATTTGTTTGTTTTTGTCAAACAGTTACCTAATCACTATATGCTGTCGCGATCATCACAATGTGCTATTTACGCTTACTCAGGCCCTTCTCCAAGGCTATCTCGCTTGGATACGTCGCCGTCTAACCACAGCGGGTGTCTGCAACATGACATCCCGTACTGTTCGGCAGTTACAAAAAAATCATACAGTAGCGGAAAACAATCTACATCTCGCGAAAGTAACAGGTGATACTGATTGATTAGAGCATTACGCATATAGCAACAAGTTCTTTTGCATAAAAATTCCTACTGTTCAGACAAAAATCAAATCAAAAAATCAGAGATTCGCAAAAAAATCCACAGCTCGCGGAACTAACGGGAGATACTACAGATCGAATAGAGCACTACTCTTGTAGCAATTTTCGCTATTGTCTTTGTTTCGCCATTCTTTAATATATCAAGTTAAGGGTGACGTCGGAAATACTCAATGCACTTTGGGAAATCGTAAACGAGGCACGCATACAATGAATCGATTAAATATTTAAAATGACAGAAAGGGTGATCAAGTGGAGCTCAAACTGTTGAGCAAACTTTTCTGACCAGACATAAGTATCACGACGAGTCATATCAGGTGAGAAGGTCGACCCTCACTTTAGAAGAAGAAATTTTAAAATTTACGAATAGAAATTCAAAATCACAAGGCAATCTGAAAAGTCGAGAAAAAAGTGGGATAGAGTGCCTAAACAATACAATACACATTGAGCAGAGTGGTGTTATGCAAAGGAGTCCCTACAGCTCGGCATTGTCCTTTCTCGGAGGAAGAACTACCTTGGGCGCTTCTAAAATTTCCTTAACAAATCTCACATTGGCGAATGTTCTAAAAATCGCGGAATAATTGTGACACACTGCTTAAACACAGCACTGCACAGTGAGATAAAAGTTCTTTTGCGTACACAATTCTACAGTTCGATATCGCCATTCTTTGGGCAACATGACGCGATTCGTACTGTTCGGCAGTTGCGAAAAAATCAGACATTCGCGAAAAAATCCACAGCTCGCGGATTAGTGTTACTGCAAGAGCGCTCCTTCCTAGCTCATTCGACGGAGAATAAAATTCTGATCAGGAAATTGTCAATCTCAATTTCAACTTTTCGAATCCAGTGAGTGCTTATTCGAACACTTTTGTGAGGTGTTTCATTATTTGAGGGCAGGCGCATCCGAATTTCGTCGACCTCAGGACCATCGTAGACGGTCGGGCCGTCGTAATCAGCATTTGTCGGCATTTGCCACATCGTCAGAGTGCGAGAGATTGTTTTCTACTGCTGGTTTCATAACAAACGATCTGAGAGAAAGCCTCTCTCCCGAGAATCTTGAAACATTGCTGTTTCTATTTTGTAACACACCCGTTTTCGGTTTCTATTTCTATTTTAAAATCATTCCTGTCTTTCACCCCAATAAAGTCTGGATTTCTGGATGTACTTGTGCCGGCTTTGGTTTATAATAAAGTTTATAAAGATGAATGAAAATGATATGGTTTTTGTGATGAATTTCCATCGTTCTTTGATGCTATCACCAAACGTGAACGTTTTCACCAAAATAGAAAATGCGTGCTAGCAGAAACAAAACGAGCATTCTATGGGTACCTTTAGAAACAGAAAAGGAAACGTTTCGTAGTCCAGTTTTGTCTAAATTCCAATAATTTATTGATTTCACTATTTCTGTTTCCGTGCTCCATATTCCGGTTTCTGGCCATTTTTGGCCATATCCGTTCCTTGTTCTGTCTTCCGCTTTTCAAAAAAAAATTCCGCCTTTCCCTGCTAATTGTATCCTCAGGAACGTCGCCCTACGTTGGTCGAGCCGACATTGCGAACAAACGTCCTTTCCCTCAGAGTGCAGCCGGAGTATGACGGGGACTCGCAGCAATCGATGACGATGATTATTCGCCGTCGTCGCGTGGAAAAACATTCCCTTTGCATTGCAAGCCTGTAGAGCCAGCAATTTTCTAGCGAGCGACTATATTCGTTACTATATTTGCTGTTATTCTCCTCATTTTCGTCTTCAATTCTGGCCATCAAACAATGCTTTTTTGTAGTCAAATCTATCAGGGTGAACCAAAAGTCTGGTCGCTTTTTCAAAGCCATCCTGCCTAGGTGGTTTTCCAAACGAAACGTGAAGGGTAGAGGTAAAAATGATGGCGTTGATCTGTGTCCCCTAAGGACGCGCCGCCGCATTCGTGTTTTATTCAAATCGTAGATGCATGGTGAATATATTATATGGCATATTTGTCCTATACAATGGCTCTAGAGTCCAGCCGCTATACGAAGTCAGTTTCTTCACCTTCCAAGAGAAGTCTGGTACTTCCGGTAACCCACCTCGCCCGGACGTCTGTAGCGCTTCTTATCACCGGCCCTTTCCCAAACGAATGGAAAAAAAATATTTACACTTCGAAAAGGTTTACTAGAGAATTTTAACATTTTTTTCTAAAAGTTTTTTTCCTTAATTTTTTTGCGACAATTTTATTTTATTTTTTATTCTTCTAGACTTTCATTAATCCAACGGCATTTCACGGTATTTTCGTAGAATGATTTATACAGAGTAGCTCAGTGTAACCTTGGAAATTTGAAATCTCTTCTGAAGGCTGTCGTCACGTATTGATACAGTTACAACAGTGAAAAGTTAAAAGGTAAAGTAGACCGTGTAGATCACTTCGCTGAGAACACGCCACGCATTCATCCTCCATTTCATATTTTCATAGAAATATGCTTGAAATGATGTTCAAGTACGTAAAATCTTAGAGTAATTACTTAACACAAATTTCGTCTTCTTTTAGAGTTCTTGTGTGTGCGGCAAGAACAAAATTCGCAGTGGTTGCACCCCAAATCCATCTCTCAATCGTTCCTTGGGCCCTTTTCTCACTTTTCATTCCACTTGGGGCCCCGTTTGGAACATCAACTAGAAACAACGATCTTCGGGCCAAATACAAGCTCTTTCACCCAAAGACCATTAGATGTGTTCGGTACTGTAACTTGTAGTGCTGTTTTTTCTTGTAGAAAGGACGCAATCATCACTAATCACATTTTAAAATACGCCTAACTTTTATGGTATCCGCTACGGTATGAGCGCGTGACGTTTTTCAAAACTTGATAAGATTGAATTTCAGAATCCACAGAAGGTGTGCCACCTATGCTTCTGCATGTGGTCTGGATTGTCGTAGCGTTAGAGCTTTCGGAAGCGAAAAGGAGAAAAACCAGGCCCGATCACATCGAGACTCTACTGGGCCGGAATCACTCACGGCCCGGCATCGAAATCACCATCAACAAGACGTTCACCGAATCAACGGTGATCGCTGGGCAGTTCAATGTCTTCTATGCTGTTCTGGATCAGTCGGCCGCCGTAAGTCCATTTCACATTGTATCACTCATTGGGCTTCGATGGCTGAGGACATTTTTTTTCAATCAAGCTTCGATCTTTTCATTTCAATTTCAATCAGGCTCCACCCATGTGGTTTTCCTTTTGAACGCTGGTCCGAAATAAAAAATAAATAAATTTGGGGTGCTGATCACGATTCTGATGTCCGTCTTTCGAATAAATAAATAAACCTGGGTGGTCCTGTCAGGATCAAGATCTTCAATCGTCTTTCTTTTCATGCTGATCACGATTCTGATATCCGTTTTCGAACTTCCGGCGAGGACCACCCATATCGCCAACCTGGTTTCGAAATCACTTTTGAACGCTGGTCCGATCACGATCTGATGTCCGTCGAGTCAAAAGATTAATTTTCGCTGAAACTTCGTCTATGGGGTTGCTCTGCATGCTGATCACGATTCTGATGTCCGTTTTTCGAATTTTGGCCGAGGACCACCCACATCGCCAACCTGGGTGGTCCTGTCAGGATCATAGATTTCGCTGAAACTTCGTCTGTGGGGGTGGTTTTGCATGCTGATCACGATTCTGATGTCCGTTTTTGGAATTTTGGCCGAGGACCACCCACATCGCTAACCTGGGTGGTCCTGTCGAAATCACAGATTTCGCTGAAACTTCGCATGTGGAGGTGGTTTTGCATGCTGATCAAGATTATGATGTCCATTTTTCGAATTTTGGCCGAGGACCACCCACATCGCCAACCTTGGTGGTCCTGTCAGGATCACAGATTTCGCTGAAACTTCGCATGTGGGGGTGGTTTTGCATGCTGATCACGATTCTGATGTCCGTTTTCGAACTTCGCCAACCTTGGCGAGGAAACCACCCACGATTCTGATGTCGCCCAACATAGATTTCGCTGAAACTTCGTCTGTGGGGGTGGTTTTGCATGATTCTGATGTCCGTTTTTGGAATTTTGGCCGAGGACCACCCACATGGTGAAACTTCGCATGTGGGGGTGGTTTTGCATGCTGATCACGATTCTGATATCCGTTTTCGAACTTCCGGCGAGGACCACCCATATCGCCAACCTTGGTGGTCCGAAATCAAGATTATGATGTCCATCACAGGACCACCCACATCGCCAACCTGGGTGGTCCTGTCATTTTCGCTGAAACTTCGTCTGTGGGGGTGGTTTTGCGCTGATCACGAATATCCGTTTTCGAACTTCCGGCGAGGTCCACCCATATCGCCAACCTTCGCCTGATGTCCGTTTTTCGAATTTTGGCCGAGGACCACCCATATCGCCAACCTTGGTGGTCCGGTCGAAATCACAGATTTCGGTGAATCTTCGCCTATGAGGATTGTTTTGCATGTTTTAACATTGCATTCCTGCTCGACTTTCATCAGCAAATACCAGATTCGTGATCAGCATGTAAAACAACCCCCACAGACGAGGTTTCAGCGAAATCTGTGATTCTCATAGGACCAGCTAGTTGACTACATGGGTGGTCCTCGGATAGAATTCAAGAAACGGACACCAGATTCGTGATCAGCATACAAAATAAGCCCCATAGGTGAAGTTTCAGCGAAATCGATGATTTCGACCGGACCACCCACGTTGGTGATATGGGTAATCTCCGGCCGAATTTCGGAAAATGGGCATCAGATTCGTAATCAACACAGAAAACAACCACATGGGCGAAGTTCCGGGGAAAAAATTTCTCACCCGAGTCGGTCGGTGAATTCAGACTTTTAAACAAGTGCCCGATAAGCCAACGATGGTGAAGAATCCATCCATCCAATTCCTCTTTGCCCTCTTTCACTCCTTCTGAGGCCGGCCTGCTCTCCGCACCCCCTCAAGCTGCTTGACGCGCCGCGACCGCGCCGCAGCGTTACGTGCAGGTGCGCGCGTAATTCAACTCGCAGCCGCCTGCGGAATCTAACAGCATCCCATCTTGAATGGTGATCATGGATCTTGTATCTGTTTTTTGAATTTCCCCCACGGGGACCACCCATATCGTCGACTTGGGCGATCATGTCCAAATTTCAGAATTGGCTCTTATTTTGTCTACGGTGGTTATTCATGACTATTGTGCAAGATTTTGGGGCACCATTCAACTTTTAACGGACTCCAGTCCTCGATTTTTTTCAGTGTCGAAACTCGCTGAAGCTTTGCACAGGGTGTAATTGAGGACGCTGATCACGAATCTGCTGTCAGTTTTTCACGTGGGTGGTCTCGGACCACCCTAATCACTACTTAGGTGGTCCAGTCAGCATTGCCGATTTCGCTGAAACTTTGCCTACGAGGGTTCTCTGGCGTCCTGAACGCAATGGTGAAGTGTGTTTTCCAAATGACGGCCGAATACGGTAGTTATAGGTGAGTTTCACCAGGTAAAGTCTGTAGGTACCCACCTTTAACTACCGTATTCGGCTGCCAATTGGAAAACGGACTTCACCATCGTGTTCAGGACAACAGAGAACCCCTATAGACAAGGTTTTAGCGAAATCGGTGATCCTGACTGGACCACTCAAGTAGTCGATATGGGTGGTCTGAGTCGAGCAGGTGAAAAAAGGACTTCACCATCGTGTTCGGGACCCCAAATAACCGTCATGGGGGAGGTTCAGCGAGATCGATGATCCTGATTGGACCACCTAAGTAGCGATTTGGGTGGTCCGGGACCACCCACGTAAAAAACAGACGGCAGATTCGTGACCAGCGCCCTCAATTACCTCCCTGTGCAAAGTTTTATAGAATTTCGGATTTCGAAAAAAAGTCGAGGACTGAAGTCCGTTAAGTTGAATAGTTCCGATTTTGGTGTTGGCATTAGTTAAAAGTCCAAATCCACGGGCCGAATTTGGATCAAAATATTATTTTCCCCTGGAACATTGTCTACTCGGGTGTACTTCGAGCGCTGACCGCGAATCTGTTTTCCGCTTTCCGAATCTCGGCCGAATACAACCCACATCGATCTGTCCCCACGAAATTGGTAAACTATTTCGGTGGTCAACGGCTACCATTGGAAAACGGATGACAGAAGAAAAATCGAAGTAGTCTTAACGTAGCACCGCTTATTAAAGCGCTAGGCTACAATAAGAGGTGATTAAGTTGGTTTTTCATGTAGCAGAGACTCACTGTGTACAGCACAAGTTTCCCGTTAACTATTTTTGTTTCCGTGATATATCGTTCATTTAGCTCGACCTCCACCGCGTTAATTGCGAAATTAGGAATACTTCAGTCTTAGGCGAGGATTTGCATCTTCTACACGTTACGGCCTCAAATGGACGAGGTTCCATAACATTTTCAATTCCTGAACTAACAAGGTAAGATGATATTACGGTTCGCTTCACTTGAAACCATTTGCAAATGTTGGCCTTCGTCGACACTTTTTAATGTTGGGTGTAATGATCCCAGAAACTACGGAATTCTATTGGAGGAGTGTTGATTTCTTAGGGAAAGCTAGGTAGCTTTCAGGGTCTGGATTCATTAGTAGGAGGTATCGGATACGCCAGCGGTAAACAACCTGCTCGTTAGTGAGGGCTTCAGATGATATCCTAATTCGCCAATAGTGGGTTATCTATTAACCTTGGGGCAGGCTGACGACCTAAACTGCAATGATGTGGTCCTTCGTTCTGCCTGATGAAATTCCCAGATTTCATCCAGCAGCTGCGGTATGTTATACCTTGGCATATACCCTGCGGGACGCTGGTGAATCGGGCCAATCGTTGTATAATTAAAAATAGATGTTGTAATTATGGTGCTAGGCTCATCGCAAAAATTGTTGGTTTTCAGCAACGGAACGCGTCTGTATGAAGCTGCCCGTGTGATCCATCCCTTGGAGATCAGCGATTTTGTTGGTGTCAAGAAGCAAGTTCTGAGTATCACTGTGGTGTCTCGTGCAAAGGTGGAGGTCTCGTTTCGGATTCGGGCCACCGCATACGAACGTTCTCAATATGATGTCCGGTACGACAGCCACTGCGTTTGAATTGTTGCCTTTGTTTTGCGTTCTTGTTTTACCGTTTTGGTCTCCTTTTCTAAATACGCAGTCAATTGTTTTCATATTTTTTCATCTTTCATCTTTCTCATCTCTTCTCTTTTATAATAAGTCATTTTTGCAGAGAAATACCGCAAAATATTTTTTGGTTAGTGTACGCACGAAGCGTGGAAACTAGAGTAAAAATCGGAAAGTCCGTTCAAATATCAGATAATTGTATGTTAATTTGGTACTTTTCCTCTTAATGCCCAATTATCATATCATGCCCAACCCTATTCGATATCATACCATTTCGCATCCACCTAGGGTCGTGTGCAGCTGTTTAATCTGCCTGTTATGGAAGAAAAAGCCGTTCTTTTCTCGCAAGCATGACATGGTAAGACCGCTTCAAGGATGTGCATTAAGATATGAGCATGATATGATACGCTTGGGTGATAATTGCGCATTAGGAGGAAAAGTACCGTTAATTTTTGGGCGGTGATGAAAGTTGGAGAATAGTGCACAAGAATGTGTTTTGGTCCTTCACAGTCTCTTCTCATTTTCATGAATGTCAAGGTAAAGGTAAAGGCGTTTATCAGTTTACTAAGAACGATCTACGCAATCGTTGTCCATTCAGAATAGTAGAGGAACATTTGAAAATTCGGCACTATTCAACTTAAAGGACTCCAGTCCTCGATTTTTTCAGTTGTCGAGACTCGCTGATACTCAGGGGGGTAATTAAGGACGCTGATCACGAATCTGCTGTCCGTTTTCACGTGGGTGGTCTCGGACCACCCAAATCGCTACTTGGGTGGTCCAGTCAGCTTCACCGATTTCGCTAAAACTTTGCCTATGGGGGTACTCTGGCGTCCTGAACACGATGGTGAAGTCCGTTTTCCAAACGACGGCCGAATACGGTAGTTATATGTGAGTCTCACCAGGTAGGGTCGGTAAAATTTCGAAAAAAAAATCGAGGACTGGAGCCCATTAGGTTGAATAGTGCCGAAAATTCTTGTAGCTTAATTTGAAAATCACATCAGTTATAAAGCTGCACACCCTTCCGGAGCGCTATGGCATTATACAGACATCTACCACTTCAGTATTTCTAATTGTTCAGAGGTCCTTCAAAGTAGGGCATGTTCTGTGTATTGTCATCGATTGGACATTTGTGGAATGAAGGGTTTCCTTTTTCAAGAAAAAGTACCCAAATATCCGCAGCATTTTAAGCTTAATATATTGCATTCCTAGGTTACCGCTTCCTGCACCGAGCGAGAAAATGCTGGGCAATCAACATGCGGGATATGTGCTCCCTCGGTCTCATCGTCTTAACACCACAGGTGAACTAATTTCTCAGCTTTATTTATTTGAAAGGCTTGTACCTAATTTTTTCATGTTCTCAGTGAGCTCTGGTCACGATATTACGTTACTGACCGCATAAAATCGATTGCATGTATATAGGAACCATATATGGTTCTACTTCGTGTATCTGTGGTTTACATTTGAACAACTGCATGCTATATTGCTCGCTGACGCTCCTGTTTGTCTGTCAATAAGTGACTGTGATACAGTTAAAAGTGATTTGCAAAAGGTAAAAGGTAAAGAAAAAGGTTTCCGCATCCATCAGTCCCCTAAGGACGCGCCCCCACATTCGTTCCATTCCCATTCAAAATTCGTTCCATTCAAAATCATAGGGGGCCTATACAGTGACTTGAGGGGCCAGCTACTATACCAAGTTAGTGTCCTTACTCTACAAGACAAGTCTGATACCAATATATCCCCGGAGGGATGGAAGGCTTGTTTAGCTTGGACCGGGATCGAAAGCTCGACCGTGCAGGTGTCAGCAGCTCCTTTTACCGCTGCACCACGTTAGCCGAAAAGTGATTAGCAGAGTATACTAAATATAATATGAAGGAGGAGTAATATCAGTCTGTTTTACCATTTTTCTCTATACGGGCTAAGGGGTACAGTAACATAGTGGGAAATACACCAACGGAAGGTTAACTATTCCCAGTGATCACTACCTGGGATAGGAGTGCACCGTACACGTGGGGATACTTGGGCGGTATATATCAGGGGTGTGCGGTGATCACTACCTGGGATAGGAGTGCACCGTACACGTGGGGATACTTGGGCGGTATATATCAGGGGTGTGCGGATAAGAAATTTTTCGCGACCCGGATAACGGTGCGGATAACGGAATAGCCAAAATCGACCGGATAACGGATAAAAAATTTCGAGGCTAAACCCGTTATCAAACTCGACAATCACTTTGTATAACTCGATAAATGTTTATTTGACCCACAAAATTCACGCATTGAAATCCAAATTCATAATATATAGAGTTGACGACTCCTCTCACGAGCCGTGGAGACCTGAGTGCAGTGCATTAAGTGAGAGGCCTTGATCGATTTTTATCCGTTATCCGGCCGAAAAAAAACGGATAACGGTGGGGATAACGGATAAGACAAAAAACCCCCGAAAACCGGACAACGGATAACGGATAACGGATAATCCGCACCCCTGGTATATATGTTTATATCAGCCCTAGGTCAAGTGTTTCTCTGTCATTCCAGTAATCGAAGTGTTTTTGTTCGTTTCCACCATCTTAGAAGTGATTTCAGGATTGGAAATTGTTCGAGTGGTAATCACGAGCAATGACGATCTATGTGGACAGTTGCTTTTGACAAAGGATGGGGTTGGTCACACCATTTCGTTTATTCTTTTTCGTGAATTTTCATTTACAGTCCGATGAACGCTGCGTTTAATTGGTTCTGTAGTATAGTCTTGATGAGTTTCCACAACGAATATGCTGTATATTTATTTATTATTTGCTTATATTTTTCGTCCCTATGGTACCGATCAACGCCGGCACCTTCACCTTTACGTGCTTGTTTAGATTTGCATATTATGTATCGTAAACGGCAACACGTTCTGGTCGAAAAAGCAAGAACCTGAGCAATACAGCGGCATTTGGATCACACAAAAATCTCTATTGAAGCTACAGCAAGGAATACAGCTTACACGAAACTAAATTTCTTTCAAAGAATCAGGTCGTTAGTAGAACAACATAAAAAGATAAAAAATCACATTTGTTCCATTGTCTACCTGAGGCCTTTCGCTAATTTTTCAAGCAATATTAAATGGAGATGAGGTTCTTAATCAATTATCAGAACTGATCTTCTATTCTAAAGTTTTCTGTACCAAGACCTTTGAAAATTAGGGATTCATTAAGGCAAAGGTTTGAATTGCTCTTAACACTACTGGAATATTTTGCAGGGTAATCCATATATACGGAATTTCGATCACACTATTGGCAACGAAATGGGACTACGAAACATGGAGTTCACTCGCCGTCTCGATCTTATCCTAGAACGAGGCAAGGTTCCGGAAGTGTTGCTGATGTTTGTTTTTGTTTACGCAGACGATGACAGATGTGTACCCGGAGCTGTCCCACGTAAGTCATCTCTCCGCCTCCAGGTGATTATCAGGCGGCTCGTGATGATTATGGATTGTTAAGGAACTCCTAACAAGTTGAAGGTGTTTAACATCACATGGTTTGCCGAAAATCGAGTTTCATTGGTGCTACCGATTTCCGCTACCGTTCTGTTTTATTTGTTGCCAATTGTTTGTGCAGTGGCATATGCTGCCATAACTGATCTTGGGTAAGCTACTTGTGCCAGTTGTGCGTGAAATTCTTATGAAATTTGCAGTTTTGAATATTTATCAGTTTTAAATATTCAATTTGTGTTTATTGATTGTCTATATTTTCTGCAATCACATCAAACAAGATCTGTGGCTCATCAAATAAGATTTTTCGAGGACATAATGTCAACAAACAGTTCTTTTACAGGAAACAAACAAACAAACAGGGCAGTCCGTTTAGCTTCTCCGAGGTTTAATTACTCAGGTTATTTATCCTCTCTTGAATTCCTTTTCGCCCTGTACCTATAGGAAGTCGTTCCTCTGCCTCATCGAAAAAGTTTACTATTTACTAATTATGTACTATTTTTACTATTTTAGTATTATCGAAGCCATTTTATACTTGGAACTTTTTGTGATAAATACTTGGTCTGTGTATACGTAAATCTCCTTTTACAGGAATCTGCAGCCACAGATCACCGAACGAGAGCCCATCGAACAGATCGAAGGTTCGGATCAAGAGCAGCTACCCCACATCCAATACCAGGCTGGATATTTGTCCGACGTTTCTGCAGTTGAGGGTGGAGGTTTTATGGAAAGACTGTTTGATCCAGATGTAGTGCCTTTAATTGGTTCGTGTGACGATGTACGATCAGGTAAATGGTTGCTAATGAGTTAATGAGGAGGCTGGTGAGTGACATAGAAATTGTACTGAACGAACAGCTCCATAAAAACGCTCAGCTTCGAATCTTTTGACCTTTACTGGTGCGACAAGCAACTAAAACAATTATCCACGGAGACCTTCAAACTTTCTTCTTCTCTCTTCCAAGAGACGTATCATCGTTCCATAGCCCTCAATAGCCTCTAGAACGACCACAGTTTCGTTGTCTTTCACAAGGCCCTAAGAACTAGAAAAAACTATTGCTTTCGCCAGCAACAGCATTCGGAAACCAAAAGAGAGAGTAGCAATTACAGAGGTGAGCGGAGTTCTCACACCATCCACCTCGTCTCCCGTGACGGTTCCAAGGTTTAAGGATGCAGCGACGAACAGCGAAGATAGCGAGTGGTCCTGGACAAGTGCTCAGTTCGCATTGGTGCTTCTACCAATTATGTCCCTGGTTTTCACGTTGGTGAGTTTTCCTATTATGTATCGTTATTTACCTTCTATACTTCATGTAAAGGTAAAGGTGTCTCCGTTGATCAGCTCCCTTAGAGCGCGCCGTCGCTTTCCCGTTCCTTTCAAATTCGTGGAGGCAGTATGAACGCATGTTTGGATTAAACAATGACTTGCGGGGCTTGCCGCTAAACCAAATCAGTGTTTTTACCTTCCCAGACAAGCCTGGTACCAATTTACCTGGCCCCGGAGGAATCAAAGGCTTAGTTGGCCTGGGCGGGAATCGATCGGTCGACGGGTGTGATGGGCGCCTCTTACCACTGCACCGTACTGGCTCACTTCAGAACTTTATGTAGCAATAATTTATTGTCATGTTTATAAAAGGCTCACTTGGTACAGTGGTAAAAGCCGCTCCTCTTACTTGCACGTTCTAACCAAGTCCTCCATCCCTCTGGGTCTTGAAGGGTAAATACACCTTAAGATACTGATCAACGCCGACTCTACCTTTACCTTTACCCATGTATATAAAAGGATCTCAACAACATCACATCAAACATCGCATTTCTTCACATCCTTTGTGGACATAGTCAATAAACAATCCCCTTAGACTACAATCGAATACTAGCGATGTGCCTAGAGAGCCAGAAAAACGAGAGAGTTTGCGACCCAAACCTTACCTTTTTATTAACATCAGTGTCAAAAAAAGTGGCTAGAAGTGACAAATCGTTGAAGGAGGGGGGAGGGGGCGTTTGTTGTCTGTTTTCTGTATTAACATTCCAAAAACCGTTTAGAATACTGAGAACTTTTTTAGAAAACCTATAATCTTTTCGATATTTGAAAATTTGTAGTCCAACTTTCTCATGCTCAACTCGAATCTTCTGAATTCCAGCCTTCTTTCGCTCCTTCATGGAGCGACAACAACTGCTATCATAATTATGCCTGCTCGCAGCCATATTGGATATTTGCTTCGTTCAACAACATCTTCAGCAACATAGGTTATATATTGTGCTCCGTTGTGTTTTTAATATTCACGAAGCTAAGAAAAAAGAAAGCTTCGGTGAGTATCAACAATTCTTGTAAGAATGTGCTGCTCGACTTCAAAGGACTCCTATCAGCATGGTATGGTTCACGAATTACAGACAAATCGCGGAGTGCACAATAACTATGGACTGGATATCTGCATGGGACTGACGCTGTTATGTGAGGCGTTTGCGAGTGCCATATATCATATCTGCCCGAACGCTGTCACCTACAATCTGGGTAAGTTGCCGAGCAATAATCGGACTGGTTGGGAATTACAGACTACTCACCGCGGGCATGGTTTCTAGTACTATTAAATTGGTAAGAAGGTTCGTGTAAGTTGAGTCCGAAAGCTTTTCCAGAGCGTGACATAGCATTCGAAGGAGAATCATTTGTTCTCTCAAGAAGTGTATTTGGAATTTGTGATAACTTTAGATATCAATGTTTTTTTTGGTTAGTAAAGTGGAAAGCGAAAAAGTGAAAAAATAACCTCGTCGACAACGACTTTCTTCTGCTCAGTCTCAGAAGCCATAATGAAATGTGATATACTGTTCGAAAGATGATCATTTTTTCTGTCGGGTATTGTATTATTTATTTCCATCTGTTCTGAAAATTACAAAGTTCCAATTTCAAAGTTTGTTGATCGAAGGACAAGAATAATTTTTCGATCCTGTTCCTGGTCTTCTTCTGGGTATGCAGAACGTCTCAAACCGTCTTGGTTCTTCCATTGTTTTCTAGGCCGTCAGAGTAGACCTAACCTCCTTTTGAGTGTATCGTTCTCTTCCGAATATTGTATGAGATTTGGTGAAAAGATTGAAAGTGAAGGTTTGCTCTGCTGAGAAACTTCAGGACACTTTTTCTCGCGAAATTTTTTAAAAATCGAGCACTGTTCTAAAATAAACATATCATGTGATAGAGCGAGAAATTCTGATTGGAAAACTGTACAGAAATCAACTCGAAAGTTCAGATGAGAACGAGGAGCAGCATCAAAAATTATTCTTTAGCCTCTAAAATTGAGCAGAAAAATGTTTGTCGATGCGGTTATTTATCCCCTTTTCGCTTTTCACCCTACTAACCAAATGAGCAATGACATTCAGAGTTATCACAAATTCCAAATATACTGCCTAAAAGAGATAAAAATTCTCTTTCGAATGCTGTGTCGTATTCCGCAAAAGCTTTCGAACTCAACTTACAACAGTCTTTTGAAAAAAATGGCACGAACTTTCTGACCAACCTAATATCAGGTTGTAAATCTTCCAAATGAATATTCGCCACATCTTAATTCCATATTATTAGATGGCATATTATGGTATATTATTAGACTACTTATGTCGCCCCCCTGCTGGTAATTATTTTACACCACACGTGTAGAAAGCTGCCGGTTCATTCAAGAAGAAGTTTTACACTCCCGTTTCAAGATTGCCTTACTTGTTGAAATATTTTTCTTCTGAGAGAATCGGAAGCAACGGGAGCAAGTGGAATTCTGTAGGAGCACTGTGGGGAGAACACGTTGTATGGGGAACCGAAGTTCAATAGTCCTCCAACAAATTTTTCCATGTGACTTTTTTGAAGACGTTTTTGGCGGTGTCGTGTGGGTAGCGTAGCTTTGGATATGCAAGCAATACAATCCAATTGCTAACAGAATAGTTTGACAGTCACCAATGCATCTTTGGATGGGAACTGGTATTCGATAAGTTCAAAAGAACTCCATAGTATGCGAAGAATCTCCTGATTGAGGTGCAATTCAGAATTTATGTTGATTTTCCTTGTTTACCAGAAGCAAACCTTTGGGGTCTCCGGCTATAAGTAGCATACTTTATTCGCTTCTCATGTGCTTCAGCCAAGTTATTTTGACAATTGGAGTTCCTTTCGGAACTTCGAAGTTTCGTAGGCAAGGTGACCTCTGTGTAGGCAACATGTATTGGGTAACCCTTCGGTCACCCTTTCCCACCTTTCCCAATACATGACGCTTTGCAGCTGTGGTATATGAGCACTAGAGCTCCTCTACAAAGAAATGAGTGGTACTTTATGGTTCCACATTTGTGAAGGCTTTCAACCTATCCTAATCAGTGCTAAGTGTCTTTGGAGGAGCGGTTCATTATCAAGCTCATCTTAGTCTTCCTTTTCGGTCCAATATTAATGGAATAATGTACAAGACACCTTGCTCCATTACACTGCGAAATTTTGCGCTTGGACACTGCCGGTGAACGCCCTAGTCGAAGCTCATCGAACTGATGCAGTTGGAGCCGTATGGCTTAGGCTTCATAATTTAAAAGAAATCAAACGAAATCGGCTGGTCTACAAATAGTTAAGGAGGGCTTTGGCTACCCTACTGTTCGTGAGAAAATTCCTGAAGGGAAACGCAGAAGCTTCAGCAGAAGTTTCACTATGCGATGTAAAAACATTCAATCGGAAGGTTTACAGCCTAATACATCTGCTGACTCGTTTATGTGCTTAATTGCCTCTTCATGTGTCTATCTGCTACTCTGCGCATGTTAATCTGTCTTTTGTTGCGTATCGTATGAATTTGACCACCTCATTTCGTCTATGGGAGCGCGTGGTTCATTGATAAGATGCGCCGCTGACACCCGCTCGGTCGAGCGATCGATCCTCGCTCGGGCGAACCAAGCCTTTCATCCCTTCGAGGTCGGGCAGATTGGTACCGGACTTGTCTGGAAAGGTAGGGACCCTGACTTGCTCCGCAAGTCACGGTGTAGGCCGAATACGCACTCACGATGCTTCTGTGATTCTGAATGGAACGGGAATGCGTGGCGCGTCCTTAGCGGACTGATCAACGCCGACACTTTTGCCTTTAATTCTTCTATGTTATGTTTCTCGTACTTCGGACCCGGCCAAAAGCTTATCGATTAGTTTTCCAGATACGCCGTTCATCGAGGTGCTCTGTATACTAATTGTGCTCAAATTATACGGGAATCGACGACACACAATTTCGGCTCGTTCGGCCAACCTAGCGGCCGTCTTTATTATCCTTCTGGACAGCTTTATCACGGTACATTTTTAGTGATTTGTCATATTGTTTTGTTGCGTTAATTTATTTCTTACTTTTAATTATATTGTTTAACTCGATTTAACTGTGCGTACCGTATTCGATCCGTGTCGAAAGGCAATGGTAGTTGATAGAGACCAATACAATAAAATATGGCATCAGTATGGCGTCAGAAAATTGACAGCGTGCATACTGCTTCAATGCCGTCGAACAAATGTTTAAGAAGGAGAAGGAGACATCTTCGTGATTCAAGTGGTAATACATCAGCTAAGTAAAGGCCCTGCGCGAGTGGACCTGACCACGGATCAAGTAATAGACATATAAAAATATAGAGGTAAAAGGTCGAGGTGTCGGAGTTAATCAGACCCCTGAGGATGTGCCGCATCATATGTGTTCAATGCAGGATCGTAAAGGCATGGTGAAGGAGTATTTGGGCTATATAATGGCTTGCGGGGACCAGCATGTCAGTGTCTTCATTCTCCCCGACAAGTCTCGTACCAATTCATCCGTCCCCCGAGGGAGGGAGGGCTTGGATAGTCTGAGCGGGGATCGATCGATCGACCGACCGAGTGTCAGTGGCGCCTCTTACCACTATACCCCGCACACAAATAACTTAACGTCACAGTTTGAACATACCAGTCAATCATTGTAAACAATTTTCTTGTAAACAACAAATCCATCTAGTTGTTCAGTCGTTTTCAGATGACTGCCCGCTGTCCTATTGTTCATTCCGTCGTCGTATTTGTTGTACCGTTGATGGTGCTTATGGGTGCGAGAAAAGTCAGTGGATCCGTTATCTCTAACGGTGAGTGCATTGTGAACTGGCTTATTTTTATTTATCCTTATTCTTTAGAATATGTTTAGGTAGCCAAAATCCTGAGCAGCGCATGAGCACACCTCGGCTCGCTTTCATAGGATCAGCCATAGTCAACATCCTGATGTCGGTGGCTTCTATTTTGGCAGTTCAGTCGGTGCAGCCGAACCAAATCGTCACAGTTGTCTGCCTGATCAACGCAGCTTTATATTTTCTATACTACATCGTTATGAAGGTTAAAAATTGCCCAATTAGTCCAATTTTCCTCTTTTGTGGAAAAAGCATCGGTGTTTAGATGTCAGCATTGGAGCCATGGTGCAAATTCTCTCGTATCTGTGCTGCAACTGCATTGTTGCTATGGACGCTGGCGTTTTACTTCTTTTTCAAGGAAGAAACCAATTGGGCGGTGAGAAAGACAGTATTTCACTTGTTTCAGAGTCGTTTTTCCCGATTTCCTTGAGGGCCGTCGTAGTGCTGCAGTAAGAGGCGCTACAGACACCCGCACAGTCGAGCGATCGGTCCCGGTCAGGGCTAACGAAGTCTTTCTTCCTTCCGAAGTTGGGTAAATTGATACCAGACTTGTCTGGGAAGGTAAGGACACCGACTTGGTATAACGGCTGTGTCCCGCAAGTCATTATATGGACCAAATAAGCATTCACCTTGCCTCTTGATTTGAAAAAAGAAAAGAATCTATATTTCCAGAGGGATCTGAAAAGAGAAAAATTTGATCCAGAATCTTGATGGCATAGTGAATTCGTAATTCGGCCTATACAATGACTTGCAAGGGCCAGCCGTTGTACAAGTTAATGTCTTCACGCTCCAGGGCATGTCTGATACCAGTTTGCCTGATTCAGGGCTAACCTCACCAAGCTCGCGGGGGATCGATTGTTCGGCCACGTAAGCTTGTGGAGGTGCCCACAAAAGTCCTGTTATCACGTGAAAATCTGATGCCACCTTTGAAAAACTCTTCTGACCACATTTCTATGTGTTATCAGGTTCCCAGTTATTTCCTTTTTGAGTGTTTTCTTTTATAGGGACCTTTTATAGGGGTTTATGTATGCCTTCCACCGAAGTTTTCACAGAGTTAGCTTTTTGTGTTGTTTCTGTTGATTAGTGTAGTTATTCTTCGCGTTAAAGATGAATGTGGTACAATGGTAAGAGGCGCTGCTGACACCGGCTCAGAATCGTAGAGGCATGGTGGTTGCGGTCGAGACACCTACCCTGGAAGGTTAACCAAGCCTGTCATCTCTTCGGGGTTGAGTAAATTGAAACAGGACTTGTATGAGAAGGTAAAGACACCGACATGGTATTGCGGCTGGTCCCGACAAGTCATTGTATGGGCGAAATACGCAACCACCATGCCTCTACGATTCTGAATGGAACACGTGTACGTGGCGCGTCTTTGTGGAACTGATCAGCGCCGGCCACATTACCTTTACCTTTTATTCTTCGTGTTCAGCTGACTCCAGCGCAGAGCCGTGTTCACAATCGACCGTGCGTGTTGCTGTCGTTCTTCGATTTCCACGATCTTTGGCATATCACTTCCTCACTGGCGTCGTTGGTCTCACTGTTGGCCGTTTCGACGTTGGACGATGCCGTGTCTGCCCGGCCAACAGAATATATTACCGTATTCTAAGACTCTTGTTCAACAAGAATTGTTGTTTTGTTACTATTATTGTTACTATTATTACCTTCTCTTACACAATCAAAACACCTTGAAGTGCATTTGCATGAATCTCTTTTTGTTATCTTGAAGTTATTTTTATGGCGTTTGCAATTTGTTCTGAAGCTCAACACTCCCTGAACTTATTTCGCGTAATTTTCATGATTAACATAATTGAGATCAATTCACTCAGCTGCTTTCCCTGAGAGAACTTGCCGTTTTAAATCAGTTGGCCCTAACCAAACCATGGTTGGTCTCTTTGAACTTGTAGGTATTTTTCAGTCAGATAGAATCCTAACACCATGCTTTGCACGTCAATTTCCACTTATCCCTTAGGATTGTACCCCTTTATATTTCTATTAGATTAATGGCAACCAGCTGATAATTATTCATTATTCCAATGTTGACTAGGTATTATGCTTTAAATGACGGAAACTATTGTTTTTTTTTGCTCACTTGTCTTGAAGAATCTGTGCTTTACTCTCAATCCTTTGAAGTATTCTATGATGTTTTATTTTGTCTATTCCTCGAATCTATCACTTTTACCATTGATTTTCTCTCTCTCTCTGACTGCTCGGTATAATTATTTGACTTACAAAAACTGATAATTTTTCTCATTTGTCTTAAGAATCTGTGCTTTACTCGTCGTATTTTGAAGTGTTCTATGATGTTTTATTCTGTCGATTCCTCTAAACTATCACTTTTGCCATCGATTTTCTTTTTTTTGGGAGATTTCCTACATTCAAAAGAACTTGTTTCTGTGTGCACCTGTACCTTGAATGTTAATCTGTGAAGGGATAATTTCGTAGTTTATTTTTCGGTAGGCTTTTTGCTCCTTTGCGATTGGTTTTCTAACAACATTGTTCTTGTTAAGTTTATCCAAATTAAAATCGGATTGTGTCAATACTTTTTTCATTTGAAGCTTTCAGAAGAACCGTTCCGACAATGTTGGCGTTGTTTAGTTATTTCATCATAGCGAGAGGGTTTCAGTAAAGATGGCAGAGTGGCTAGTGTTGTAGTCCCGTGTAAACTATCATAAGTTCGAATCATGGAGGACAACCATGCCTTGCAAAAATTGCAAAAATGACAAGAGTTCCAGAACCACGCCGAGTTGGCGGGCGAGCTGGTGCTCGGACTCTGTCACAAGAACTTGTCTTAAATTTGCCAAAGTATGGATTTTGTGAAAAAAATGACCCCAAAGTTTGGAGCAACTGTGGGTGTTTTGTAAAGAAAAAAATGGCGAATGTTGATAAGGTTCATTTGAAATTATTATAAAACACTTTGAAAATTACTGTTAGTGATCCATCCTTGTGTATGTACTGTTTCCTCAACAAAACTGTGGAGTCGCTTGATCATTTCGCTGACTCGTGTGGAATCATCCGGTCTGCCCTTGCGAATGACTCCAGTCCGTAACCAGAATCCTATGGCGAACACCGTCTGAGCACAAAGGACTGGCAGTGTGCGGTGGTAGTCATTCTGAAAGAACTGATTTTGGGCGAATAAGGAAAAGATAAAGGTAAAAGTGTCGCGGTTGATCAGTCCTTTACGGACGCGCCACGCATTCGTGTTCAATTCAGTATCGTAGAGACATGGTGTTGAATGCGTATTCGGCCCATACAATGACTTGCGGGCACCAGCCGCTGTACTACCTCACTGTATTAATCTTCTTAGACAAGCCTGGAGGCAATTCACACAACCCCAATGGAATGGAAGGCATGGTTAGGCGAGGCGAGGATCGATCGCTCGATCGTGCGGGTGCCAGTAGCGCTCCTTATCACTACACCACGCGCGCCCGTAGAAGGCGAATTTCGAAAAAAATGATAGATGCTCGCCATTATCTTGCATGGACCAGGGCTAAGAACAGATTCACACCCTCTACTCTGCAATAGTTTGATGGGTAGCAATTTTTTGCCATTTTAGGACCACTCACTTGCCCACAGCCAAAACATACTACATTGCTGTAATACCTGTTCGAAGCACCACAAAGCCTTGATGGTTCTAATAAGAATCCCTAGAGACCCCTGACCTCTGTTACAGTAAGGACATACGTTAAGAGTTCTTTTATTTTTTTTTCGCCCATGGACGGACAATTTTAGCAAAAACAGCCTATGTGGAATAGCTTAACCTTCTTTTTCAGCTTTTGTTGTTCTTCCCATTCTTGTCACCTTTTTCCTCATTCCCGTCTATTCCAATTGTCCATTCCAAATTGTTTCTAATTTGTTGTAGTTGCTAATTTGTTGTTAGTTCCCAATTTGTTGTTTATCCATATGTTGTTGATTTTTGTGTTAGCCAAATGTTTTGGGTTTTCATGAAAGATCTATGTTACCCAGGTTCCTTTCACCTCTTTGTTCGATGTTACGTTATCGTTGGTTTGTATTGTCTTGCTTTTGGCACATGGTACGTCCATGTAATAAAAAACGAACAGGAATAGGTACGTGATGGATAAGAAATCGATCGATTAGCACCGTCTCCCTCGCCTGATCTAGCTACACATATGTACCTTGAGCTCCTCAAAAGTGAACGGTATCGGCAGGAGTCTTTCTTCCATTTTTGCCTTCACTTGGTTAAAGTAGTACTTCATCAAAGGGTGTGTGAGTCGACGTCGTCGTTCAGCGCTACAACACGTAACGAGCACTCGAAGAAGGTCTTCTGTCTGAAATTAGTGCACAAGTTGGACTGAAATAAGTGAAAAACGAGACTTTGAATCAAGTTCATCCAGTAGGTTCATGCCCTGCGTTGAAGCTTCTCCTTTTTGGCTGTATTCCAGTGGAGCAGACCGCTCTCTCCGGTCCGAACTCTTATGTTATTCAGCCTAAGAAATTGTGGAACTGAGAATAATAGGTACAAGGTAAAGCTGTCGGGGTTGATTAGCCTCACGAGGACCCACGAACCATTTTTAATCCGCTTAGAATTACAGAGGCTTGAATTTAGCCTGTGTCATGAATTTTGAGACTCAGCCTCTATGCTAAGTCAATGTCTTTACCTTCCTAGGCAAGTTCGGCGCAATCTACTCGACCCAGGAGGGATGGAGAGCTTTGTTAGCCAGGGCAGGGATCGATCGTTCAGCCATGATGGTGTTAGAAGCGTCTCTTACTACTGCACCATGCGCGTGCCTTACCCTTCCTAGTAGTTAAACTTCTCAAAAGCCTCTGTGCCGAACGAGGTTATTAAGGTGGATCAGTATTTATTTGGTCTAAAGTTTCGACCCTTTCGTCGTCGTCAGAGGCCTAAGAAGTAGCTCGAAATTCCTTGATCTTTGAACTATACGGCCAAGTACCGCATCCTCCCTATCATTTCTGACGGAATTGAAAAATCCCCCCCCTCGACTGACCCACCTTTCTAAGCTCGTTCGCCACAGAAGCATTTGAGAAGTTAAACATCATGCCGAGGTTCCAAGAACAAAGAATTTGGGAAATTCTTTCTAGTAGTGTTTATCCTCACCAATGATCCTGGGTGACAGAGCGTCCAATCGACAATGGCAGCAATATCATCTGCTCGCCAAATGATGTTCGCTGCCCATAGGTCACCATGGACGAAAGTTCTGAGCACATCTTAAACAACAACACAAATGTAGAATATATGAATAAATTATGAATGATTCATATTTTCTCATAAAATGCCTTACCAGCGCTCTTATAATGACGCAGATGTGCAACGTTCCACGTGCGTTCTTTCATAAAGTTGTCATGTAAGGCCTGCAAGCCCGGCTTCAGTTCTGGATAATCTCGCATGAGCTGCTTTCTTAACGAATCGAGAAATGCCAGATATTCCTCATACGCTGGGGTGTTCTCCTGAAATCGCTACGCATCTTTACGTACCTATTACTGATTCAGCAGGATTTATAGCCCCTGAACACTCGAAGATCCCAAAATACCTTCATGTCAATGCCCAGATCCATCCACTTGTCATGTGTGAAGCTGAACACGTGCAACGCAACGAGTTGATCAACAATTTTGTACAGCTGAAATCAATATGTTTTTATTTTATTCATTATTGCTTTTTTATTTTCATTTATTATAGCTTTTTTTCGATTTCATTTCGAAGAGTGGACATGTTAGATTCTTTACTCGTTGAAAATGGTTGCAGTTCCAACTGTCTGCTGGAATCACTTTTCAGTAAGTTGAAGCAAACTTGAATTCCATTCGAGTATGAAAAATGTGACTAAAAATTCGAAATGCGATCGTGGTACAACAGTAGGAGGCGCGACTGTCGCCCGCATGGTTGAGCGATCGATACCCGGACTAACCAAGCCTTCCATCCCTCCAGGGTCGGGTACATTGATTCTAAACTTGTGTTGGAAGGTGAAGACACTGAATTGGTATAGTGGCTGGTCTCAGCGAGTCTTTGTGTAGGTCAAATACGCATTCACAATGCCTCGACGATTCTGAATGGAAGACGGGTGCATGGTGTGTCCCCAACACGTTGACGACAGCGCCTTTTTCGCATGTCTGGCGCGTGGGACCAACCGATTTTCTAGCGCGCCGAGGCCTGTAGTATCGGGGATTGTGACTATTCCTTTTTTTGCAAAAAAAAATAGAAAAATAACAGCTGGAGGCTCTTAGAATGTCCTTTTTCCCTATCCAAGTTAAAAGGACATTGTTATTTGTTTATTGTTCATTATTTGTTTATTCTAGTAATCAATATTTGTTTGTACTTATGTGTTTGTTTCAGTAATCAGTATTTGTTTGCATTTATTTGTTTCTTGCAATAACCATTATTTGTTTTTACTTGCAAAGAAAACTAGTGCACAATCAAAAATCCCAGTAAATCAGAAGCTAAGAGTCATTTTCATGGACCGTGCTTCCTATAACAATGCGCAAAGGTCTGCCTAAATGTGGCACAAAAACATCTTCCTAATTCTGAAATGTATCGAGAAAAATACGATACAAGACTGTGGCGCGGCATTGCGCCACACGGTCCCACGCAGCCGCTTGAGCGTGGCGTAGCATAACGCCACTCTGCCGTCAACGTGTTAAAGAACTGATCAACGCCAACCTCTTTACCGTTACCTTTCACTTTTATAAAATATTTGAGTACATGGAAGAACTTTTGGAAATGGCGGTTGATATTCTAGGCGTTCATTAAGGGCCATGGTTTGTTACTCTTCAGTTTTATTTTCGATGCTGTACAAATTCGAAGAATATGTAACCCACAACTGTTCAATTCGCTCAATTTCTTTCAAAACTAACTCTCTTCGCTGAGGAGTTCCGGTGTTGGAAAATTACATTTTTATTACCCGCTCGTCCTAGGGAAGAAGCGAAACCAGAATGTAGCCTTACTCCTCTTCGCTACTTTGGTAAAGGTGAACAACGTTAGGTCCCCGTGTCGGCTCGGCAGAGGTGGTCCGTGGGTCCTGTGGATACAATTAGCCCCAAGTCGATCAGATTATCAAGAAATCAATGGTTGATTAGAGAGGTTGTGAGAAGCAGCCTCAAATCTTCGTTCCAGTGGAGAGCCCGACATGTTTCTGCCCAGAATTTCGAGCTCCATCCAATGCGCTCAATAAGATCATTCCCACAACATCCCTCTGAATTTCCACAAAATTTCCAGCCTTAAAGTTTTTCTTTCGAAGTGGGAGTTTAGTGAAAATAGATTGTCCAACATATTTCTAGGTTAATGTTTCATAGGAAATGCAAATACACGAACAGGATATATTGGGAAAGTATAAGTGGCCAACTGCTTATAGAAAAATAACCACGAGCATTATATTTTCGCAGTTCGCTTCGGATTTAAAATCTATGAATGCGTTGTGATTATAAAAACTCGCGAAGAATTTACAATATTTGCTCTTTCTAGGACTATTTTTCTTGCGGGTTTATTCATCATTTGAGTTCAAATACTATGGTATGATTTGAATCATAAATTTTCACCCTGCCATTACGAGCTATGAGCATTATCCTTTTCTTCTTTCTCATATATTGGTATTTCTGTTTACAGATGGAGAAAATTGCTGAATTTGAGAAAGATGTGCCCATTGTGATGTCATGTGTTGTTCTTCTCCTATAATAATATGAGTGTTATTTGATGTAGAGAGAAATACTCATGGATATATCTTGACTTCCTACTAGGAATTTGAAACACAATCTATCTACATTAAACACCAATTTCGGAAAAAATATCAAAGTCAAAAATTTCGTGCCTGATGGTTGTTGTGAGTCGATTACTGTTAGGTTGTAAAGAAAGTTCTGTCATTTTTTGCAGCTTATAGTCAAAACGCCATAACTTGGCTCATGCCTCACGGTTTCTCTTAATTTAACCACCATTCTAAAGATCACATCATTCTCTATGGAACGCAGTATAAAGTGTGCCGCTATCGCAAAAGTCTGAAGATAGAAGATAGGAATTAAGTCAAATGTTCCAAGAAGGACAAAGGATTCGACATCGTGTTGATATTCTAACCCTCTCCTCTTTGAAAAGCCATATGAACGTTTGAAATTTGGCAGGTAGTTAGCACGAGGTCTGGCAATTTCGAAGGACAAAGGTGAGTTTCAATGTGTCGTTGGTTTGAATTCTGGAGATCATTTTTTAAAACACGTGAATTTGTGTTGCTGTAAAATGTCAAATGGACTCTATGGTTCCTAGCTTCGGTTGAATCGTTTTGAATGTTACATATATTCACGATGTGCACTTCCTTCTTTATCGTTTGGTGAAGAGTAGGAAACAAAAGGCACACTGGTACTGCTGCAGTTCATCATAACGTCACCATCGTCGTGAAAATCTAGTTTCTTAACCGTCTCAGAAGGTTCGTCGTTGTGTAAAAAACGGGAAAATCTCTTCTCATCATAGTATAATATCCGTTCTTCGTCGTAGGTTAGAGATCCTTATTAAAGTGGCTCCGCAGAATCCATTTCAATTGATGAACCCGCAACCCTCATTCGCACTCGGAGCAGAGGGTCCGAATGTCGAATATTTTAATTAATCCAGATCTTGAGACATTCGCGATAGCGGCACAGGTTATACTGCCTTCCTTAGAGAAAGATGTGCCCTTTCGAATGATGCTTGAATTAAGGAAAACGGCTGGACTTGAGTAGAGTTATGACGCTATAAATATAATGACAGAACTTTCTTTACAACCTAATATAAATGTCATTGGATAGAGCTCGAAATTCTGGGCAGAAACATGTCTTGCATTCCACTGGAACGAAAATTTAAGGCTGCTTCTCCAAACCTCTCTAATCAACCATTGATTTCTTGATAATCTAGTCGACTTGGAGGACCATCGTTGGCGATAGGGTCATCATCGGGTCACTCTGCCTCTCTGGTGAGACGACCATGGCTCATCGAGCAATGGTCTACGATGGCGAGCGCCACTGTTCGAGTCGTCACTAATCGTATCCACAGGGCTCACGGACCAACTTTGCCGAGTCGACACGGGGACCTAACGTCCCCCCCTTTGGTAATGGGTAATGATATGATTGGATTTATATAATATATTTATACTGTCGACTTCTTCGTCTATCTTTACCTTTTAAAGAGGGGAATTTTGAGAACATTGGTATTTTGACTTCATAGACGCATCTTCGACATACCTGAGCGTCGTCAAATCCATCAACTACGTCGTTCACTGTACTCGAATGAATGTCCTCCATGAGAATACAAGGAGTAGAGGAAGTGAACGGTAGATGATCGTAATAGTATGGAATGGCTAGGCCATCCAGGCGACCTGAGAAGATAAAGAAATCTCCAGAACAACTTTTCTAGCACAATCATAGTTCTTCACTAATTATGATCATTGATTACCGTTCCTCTGCATATTCTTGCTTTCCGTGTTCTTCCACAGATACTGATTCAACTACTTACTGGCCACTCGTTTATTTGCTACATACATTTATTCATTTATTTATCATTAATCGCCCCAGCCCATGCAACAAGAAAAAGAACTAAAACAATAATGTTGTTTAGAACCAAAATGAAAGTTTGGAAGGTTTCCTGAAGGCCGTCCTCAAGCAGATAAAAGTGAGTACAAAATGGAACGGCCGCATGGTGCAGCCGTAGAAGGCGATGACACTCGCACGATCAAGCGATCGTTCCCCGCCCGGAATCAACCTTCCATCCTTCCGTGGGTCGGGTTATTGGGTACCATACTTTTGTGGGAAGGTAAGTACACTGATTTGGTATAACGGTTAGCCCCGCAAGTCACTGCCACAAACGCATTCACCATGCCCTTGCGATTCTGAATGGAACACGAATGCGTGGCGCGTCCTTAGGGGACTGGTCAACGCCGACATTTTTATGTTTATATTTTACGAAATCAAAACCAAGACTTTATTGAGAAAACCTTTTTTTGTCCTTGGATATAACTCATTTAATTCTTTGGTTGTACTGACTATGTGGATAGATTGTAATTTTCGAAGAAAGGAGCCTACCATCCTTCAGCACAGCGTATGTGGCCGCTTCAACTTCATGAATCCACCGAAGGAAGTGGTCCTCATCGCGGGGAGTGGCCTTTTTGAAGACGGTCATCTGCGGCATTCCGTCCTCTCCTTGACCAAAAGTCTTCTCCATTGCTGTGGAAGTAGGAATCTGGAAATGAGGGTTCTTGGCCTCAGCGATGCTAAGAGACCGTTTTTCAATTTCAATTTCAATTTTCAGCAGCAATTTGCGACAGTTTTCGCCATCTTTTCGTTGTGCTACAGAAAAAGGATGTCCTCAAATGTCAACTATGTGTTCGAGTCGGTATCTTAACCTTCCTAGACAAGTCTGTTATCAACTAACCCGATCCCGGTTGAGTGGAGGTCTTGGTTAGCGTGAACGACGACCGATCGCTCGACCGTGCAGGTGAAATTTTCGCCTATTGCAACTTTTGCTGCGTACCCCATGTTAACGGTTGCTGTATGAAGACACAAGTGAAATTTCCAGTCAAAAATGTCAAATTGAAACCGTCTAATCTGATCTGAAAAACCTTCCTCATGCTCTGAAAAATATACTAATAGCCCTGCAAAGTGCCGAGTTTATAAAATAAAAATGGTACATACCCGCATCAGCGACGCCATTGCGCGGTTCTAAATAGATGAGTAAATGAGCAAATAAATAAATAAACCTACGGTACCTTAGCCACAACTGTCTCCGGAAGATTCTTTGAGTTGATTGGCCACGTCAAATGGACTCGAAGAATGCTTGACATGTGTCCCTGCACATCGGCCATCACCACTTTCTAAATCACTCACTTGTATAATCATTTGATTTTTTAACGCGAGTTACCACTATACGTATCTTGTAGAAGTAAATATAGCAAAATAACGGCGCAGTGGGTTAATCAGCCGCGTGATACTACGTTACAAAGGTGTCGACTCAGGAGGGTTCGATTCCCAATGGCCAATGGAACATCCCCTTTACCCATGGTTATGCAATAATTGGTTGGAAAGATGTGAATTTTCTTCTATGAATAAACGAAAATTAGTTTCTGTATGCTAACAAATTGTTCCAAATAATAATAATAATAACATGTTTCCCAATTTATACTCATATCACATGCACATTCAGGCCAGTGTTTCACACTGTTTATTTTTAAATTCGCTTTTTTTTTTCAGGAAAATCTTTTTTCAAGAACCGAAGAAGGTGCAGAGCAGCTTCTCATCTCAAGTAAACTGTAAGAACTTTGCCAAACACGATCATCACTGGAATATTACAAAAGCAACAGTTTTCGAGGGAGAAACCTTCGAATTGTTTTGTATTTTTTTGTTTTTCAGATTTGTTCTGTTGTCGTTGATTTGTTGTTGCTTCTACGCGCACTGGCGTGAGCGTCATAGAAATAAATAATTAAAATCAGGGAAAAATGTGAGCAATATCGATTAGCGATTTGGACATGGAAAAAATAGAGAAGCGAAAATTGGTTACCTTTGCGATTGTCGGTTGCTGACCATACTCTAGAGCGAGTACTTCTTGAATCCATCGATCGAGCCCGCTTCCAACATCCGTCGAGCAGTCCATTCTTGCTGATCCTCTCCACTGGGTATTCAAATGAGGTCAAATTTATACACTGTACGATCAGCAGCACAGGATCAGCCAGAGGAAGACATTGTAAACAAAACCGACAGCGCCGGTGTTATCAGCCAAAAACATGTGTCCTCCTCCTAAAGCAAACATATCTCCACAAGGTCAGCGTTAGTAGTTCGATTCACTTTAATTTTTTATCCACTTTAACGATCAGGTATGCAAGTCATGATATGCGAGTGATTAGATCGCACGTAATGTATTTGGACGAGGGAGTACAAGGACAACAACAAAAAAACGAGAGGAAAATTTCGTGATATTTTAGAAACAGGAGAATGTAGAGGAAAAAGAGAGAACAGGGGATGTGCTGCTTGGGGAGAAGAAAAAAAGAGATGTTGCTGTGTCCGAGGCGAGAGGTGGAGGAGATGAGGAGGGAATAAAAAGAAAAAACGCCGTTCATAAAAAGTGAAAAAAGTGAGCAGGACACAGGAAGGAGGTCGAAGATACAAGCAAGGCGGTAGTAACTTAACCCAGCACTTTTGTCGATTATAATGTGCCTTCCTGAAAGGCAAACTAAAGACAAGTGACTAGACGCAAATAAAGCATGGGCCTAGGATACTACTGCATGAGGTGCCTGAGAGAAGAACAACCAAGGCCGAGAAACAAGGCCCACAGAGGGAAGAGGAAAAGGGGCAGCCCCACATGGAGGTCATAGGCCAGAGGCTTCCAATATATAGCGACTGGGTATCAATAGCGCTGAATATGAGGATCGTGTAGGAAGACTGCATTGAGAAAAGGGTGTGGGCTAAGTAGCGCATCTCACGTCGTATCTGGACTCCACAGAGGACGAAGAATAATAGCTAGGAAGGAGAACGTAAGAAAGAAGACCCAAGCAGCACGTAGGATGCTAAGGAGGAGCAACAAACTTAAGACATAAAGAGCATCCAGAAAAAGAAAAAGAACACCTAAAAATATTCAGAGTAGCTCGGACAGGCGATAGAGAGCGAACTATTGAACGAAGAATCCCATGGCGCATAACGCTAACATCGTATAAGAAGAAATGAGCATTGTATAAAACGAAATGAAATGAAACGAACGAAATGAGACTATTCTATGAAGCAAGGGGCCGAAAGAGTGGATAGTAACGCTATAGACTACAAGATAGTAATAGGAAGCAGGTCATCTGAGTCGGCTAGGTGAGGGCACAGTTCTTTAATGGCTGTGTCCATGGTCCTCATTCCGAATGATAGATGGTGTCTATATAGGCAGCCATAGTTGAAACGGTTTCGTTGAAAAGTTTCTTATTCTCTAGGACAGCAGAAATCTAAACATGAGTAACAACGTAACGTAGTATCGCAGATGAACAGAACTTTTTTCAGAATTCCTATATAACTCGTTCGGGTTCAAAGAATTCTCTTTTCCATTTTTTAATTACTTCCAACTTATTTCTCCTATGTTGTAACTTCCTATGAAGTTTGATTGGTTTTCAGTTCCAAATGACTTCACCTGAGACCACCGACACTATAGTTGTACGAAGCCCTATTTAGGAAGATTTTGCAAATTTTTGTGGTCTTCACCCAAAAAATTGAAGCGAGAAGTTCAAGCGCCGACATCAGGGGCAATATAACATGAAACACTAGGGTAGCGAGAGAATTTTGAGCTGTTTGACAATTATTTCTGCTTCATTATCTTATTCGGCACGCAACGTAAATAAATCATTCCACCTATCATCAACACCGTTAGTCACCACGTACACCTAAAGAGCATATCAGCGATACTCTCCTCGCACAAGGGGTGGATTGGAGTCGAAGAAGACTCTTGACATCCTCTTCTTCTCAGATAATTTTTGGCTACAAAAGCTGTAATGGTGAAGGTGAAGGTGTCGGCGTTGACCTGTCACCTAAGAACGCGCCATGCATTCGTGTTCAATTCAGAATTGTAGAGCCATGGTGAATGCGAATTTGGCCTACACAATGATCTCCGATGGTCAGCCGCTGCACCAGGTCAGTTTACATTCCCACACCAGTCTGGAACCAATTTACCTGAGTGATGGAAGGCTTGGCTTGCCTGAACCGGGACCGGTCGCTCGACAGTGCGGATGCCAGTGGCACCTTTTACAACTGTACCACAATATCAGCGCAAAACAGCACTGAGAAATCGAGCGGCCCTCATAATTACGAAGAAAACAAGGAAAAGACCATGAGTACATAGTCGACGAAGTATGAATAGACAATTCTTGCCGACTGTGTGCTCTCTGAACAGCATCGACTAGACGCAGAATAAACTATTCTTAGCCACTGTGTGCTCTCCGAACAGCATCAACTGGACGCAGAGGGAGTAGCCACTCATTAAGAACATTAGGTACGTAAAGGTAAAATGTAAAGCGGTCAGCGCTGATCAGTCACCTAAGACACGCCACGTATTCTTCTTCCATTGAGAATCGTAGAGATATGGTGAATACGTATTCGGCTTACACAATGTCTTGCGGGGGCCAGCCAGTTCAGTGTCTTTACCTTCCTGGACAAAATTCACCAGGTACCAATTCACCCGACCCCGGAGGGATCGTATGCTTGGTTATCCCGAGTGAGGATCGATCGCTCAACTGTGCGTGTGTCACTATAGTCTCTTACCTCTATCGAAACTCGTTCAGCTGCTTTTCTCGAACAGCTTCCGATCCTGGAGCAGAATAGGTCAAAGAACGAAGTTGTGCTCATTCGAGGACAGCTGGTAGTACAGCATTCCTTTTCGTTTGTCACAGGTGGCGCTAGGGAACGAGGAACAAAGCCTGACCAACGCACGCCCGGTGATCCTTACGAAGTTGTTCAAGACACGCACTACTTTCAAATATTTATTTTCTGACCAGCATTATTAATAAAATAATATTCTAAGGATGAAACAGAACAGCAACAATTGCGACCGTAGAAGTAGTAGAGTCACTTGTTAACAGGAAAATTTAACAAAACTGAGAGTTGTCGTCAGGTGGCAATCCACTTTTGTGATTGCACTGTTTCGTCTACGAAGCTGTGCAGCCTTTTTATCATTTCGTCCACACGCGCGGAATCGTTCTTTCCTCCTTTACGAACAACATTCGTACGCAACCAGAACGCCACAGAGAACATCGTTTGCCCACAGATAAACGGCAGGGTGCTGTTGTAATCGTCCTGAAAGGAAGCATTTTTTATTCTCATCTCCATGAATCGTAAGCAGATATGTTTTAGCAAGGATTGAAAATGGACAAGCTCAAAAGGCAGTATCATGTTTCCATAGGGAAATGGAATTCATTTGCAATATATACCATTTTTCAATTCATAGCTGACAGTTTTCTCACGTACCTGAAGGTCAGCGAATGTGAACGGCATCGGCATTGACTTCCCTTCCATTTTCGTCTTCACTTGGTCGTAATAGTATTCTACCAACGGCTTCGTCATTCGTTGCCGTCGTTCTACCGTGCAACATGCGGCAAGCATTCGTTGTAGGTCCTCGGTCTGAATTTTGAAGAAAATTAGCGTCAATTTCTCACAGTTATCCATAATTTTGCATTATCATCAAATTTGATTTGATGGTAACACAAAATTCCAAATAGAGTGGATATCTACTCACTAAAGCTCCTGGTCGACATAGTGTCCAGTCGATAATCGCTGCTATATCGCCATTTCGCCAGATGATGTTCGCAGTCCATAAATCACCATGAACGAACGTCCGCAAAGCAGCTAAACGGTGTCGTAAGAGATTATCATGTAGTGATACTGATATTTTTTCACGTAGAACCAATTGGTTCGAGTTAGGAATGCGGCAAACCCTACCGGGATTTCTGTAACGATAGATGTGGTCGCGATGCCATGAGTAGTTCTTCAGAAGATTTTCCTGAAGAAGCGTCAGCCCCGGCTTCAGCGCTGGGTATTCACATATGAGATTTTTATTTAACATCTCCATCATTAGCATGAACTCCTGATAAGCTGGGTTCTCACCCTGAAAAGAAGGATATATCTACGTATTCTGTTTCATGTTTGTTCAAAGCATTCTCCAGGGACTGCGAGAATTTCGAGAAGGGCTTGAGAAAACAAACACCGAACGAGATGACAAAGTTCAAAAGTGAGTATAATGTGAAGATCACAGATAAGACTCGATTAGCTGCATGAACTCACCGTCATGGCCACACCAATCTTATCCCAACCATCGTGTGTGAAACAGAAAACGTGCAATGCCACAAGTTGATCGACAATTTTGTAGAGCTGAAATTACGGTGTGCGCTATTATTTGAAAAGCGAAAAAATATTCGCAAGCCCACCTGAGCGTCATCAAATCCGCTGACAAGGTCGTATACCTTTCCAGGATGAACGTCTTCCATTAGAATACAGGGCGTGGAGGAGGAGAACGGCAAGTAGCCGTAGTAGTGTGGTATCCTGAGCCCTTCTGGGCGTTCTAAAGTAATGACGCTGAAAAAATGTGGAGGAAAAGTAGTACGATGTTGGTAAAGTTTCCCTACATTTCTGCAATTTTTTTCAATTTTTTCTCTTTTCCATTCCATCCAGCATCTCGCCAATCTATACACCATTATTAGCAACAACAACTGTCATTTATCAGGGAAGAACACAAAACAAAAGCGCCATCGGATTCTTTGGGATTTTCTCTGAGTTTCCTTCGCAATGTGTGAGTGCGTGTTACTGTGGATGAAGAAAAATTCGCTCTTTTTGAACGAGTGGATGTATCCATTGGTAGACATTGCTAGTGACAGTTGCGTTCGTAGGTAGCAACACTTGGTGACAATGTGCTTTGCAGTTCAATGATACTCTGAGCGTTATCATCTTCGGGAGGTGTTTTGTGTGTCGAGTAAATCTCCGGCTTTCTGTAAGTCAGTCGCTGAAATTTCAGTGCATGGCTACTGCACAGCATCTCCTCCCTGACACTTCCTACAATTAAGTTACCGGGCGAAGTGAAATTCCGCCGGTATGTTGTGACACCTCTGGATGTTGAAGACATGCAGATTCATGGGCCCTAACTCTCTTAATACTATCTACGATGTAATGGATCTCAATCAATCAATACGCAGTCTACCACGCCAATATTACGCAATGTTGAATCTCGCACTTGGACTGTATGTGGTCTCTGCATACGCTATAATGGTCTAGTAGTGAGCGTCGACTGAGAGCCTACATAAGGCGCCCTTCCGCGCCCCTTTTAGTTTTCATTGATTCTTCTGCTCTTGGGGCTCGGTGGAGAAGACTTTGCAATAAAGCTTTTCCACCAAAATGTTGGCGTATGTAGAGACGTTCGATCGTACTAGTCTGGCAGTTGGAAAAATCGAGCAACGCCGGAGCTCGAGAAATTGTGTTGCAGCTGGAACGCCTTTCGCGCTGTGATGGAACACTCGAGATCTTTCCGAGCCCGTAAGAGGACGGCAAAGCGGACCTGTGGCAGAGCAGCCGTGATAGTGTTAGCGCCGTTGTCGACTACGTCCGAGGCCCTGAACGTGACTTCCATGCGCTGGCGGTAAACCAGTACACACCGGTAAAGAGCGAGTGTCCGTGTGCGCATCCTGCAGGATGCCTAGAGACTAAACCGAGGAAGGGAGACCAAGCTTCGCGACCGTGTGCTCACCGTGAAAGTTATAAAGGAAGCCCGACAGAAGGAGAACTACCGCTAGCTGCCGAAGTTCGAAATCGTGCCCGACCCCCACCACCGTCGATTCAAGAACATGTCGAGATCGCAACCGCCGCCGAAACGTCATCGTCACGATGCTAGGATGTTATCTCTCTTGTATGATGCCAGGATGTTATCTTTCGAAGAAGAAGTATGTACGATGTGGTGGATCTCAGACAATCCGTACGCAGTCTACCATGCCAATATTTCGCAATGTTGTATCTCGCACTGTGACTGTATGTGATCTCTGCATACGGTGTAGTGGTCTAGTACTGAGCGTTGACTGTGATCCTACATGTATAAGGCGCCGTTCTGCGCCCTTTTTTTATTCATTCATTCTTCTGCTCTTCGTACTCTGTGGAACCATCTTAGCAATAAATCTTCTCAAGCGCCTGGACCTGAACTAGCCGACTACTGACTTTTCTCTCTAGGGCCTCGGATGCGGCCATCCGAGGCCCTAGAGAGAAATGTGTGTGTCAGTCGAGTTTTTCTGTCAATTCATCGGTATCCAGTTCCAAGAAGACCCACTTCATCCACTACGGCATGGATACAATGGAGGAATGTCATATATGATTGACTGAGCTTTCTACACTATGTTGCTCTGTGAGCCCTTGGTGGAAAAGCAGTTGAACATGGCTGCAGCCTGGATCGATTTTTGGGTGGAACCTGTAACGCATAGCCACGAATACAGGGGTATGTGCAGGTCATAGATTGCCCTGTACGTAGGGTACAGAGAGAAGATTATGGGACCCGTTTCAAAATTCTGACGAACAATCGAAATGAGTGGCGGGAAAATTGACCTCTGACCTAATATTTCGGTAGTGATTCTATAACCCCTTCACGCCGTGCCCAGAAGTATCACATGCAATCAGCCTGCAGCAAACCATGATGAGATTGTGCTCTTATTCCAATTTTGCTTGTCAGAGAAATAGCAAATGCTATTGCTTCGCCATTGGTGTACTCACCCTTCTGCAACTCCGCATACGTTTCCGCTTCCACTTCATGCATCATCTCCAGAAAGATGTTGTTGACATTTTCATCAACCTTCGCGTTGCAGTTCTTTGGCGATTCGTCGTCCTCCATTGATTCAAAGGTTTTGTCCATTGTCAACGGGGTAGGTATCTGAAAGCGAATATTCACTAAAAGTGTGTATCGAATGTGGCAGTTTGTCATGGGATAAAGGACGTATTCTGTCATTGTTCTCTGCACTATCGGTTTTTTTTCGTAACGATCTTTGCTTAATTGTTTGCGATAATCGCAGCAAATGACGCATGAAGCCTCGAGTTCGCCAGTAAACATTGGGCAGATTATAACAAGTGGAATGATCAAGTTGAAAGAAAAAGTGTGTGTCAGTGTATTCCTTACTAGGGAGGTCAGTGAGCGTGCCCCAAAGATTCCGAACGAGACCTATTTGGTTTTGTAGAGCATCGAGCGGGGATCACAGCAATATAGTTTATTTTTGCTGAGCGCCAATGGGTGGTCCGAAAATCGCAAAAAACCACCGCCCTTGAGACACATTGGAAGCGGCCTCTCACCCCCTAGTCTCTGGGGTGAGAGCCCGCTTTCAGTGTGCCTCGATGGCTCAGTGGTAGTGCAGTGGATTGCCGCTCAGAGGGTCATGGGTTCGGATCCTGTTGCTGTGTTTTCGTTTTGCGTCAATCGCATTGATACCAAAACGTGCTCATTTTGCGACTTTGCCATTAAGGTGGAAGAAAATCGCGTTTGGAACATCTTAAAACACATAAATTTTTAGTAAATGACAACATTAATATGGGTAGCCAATATCCATCGTTACTTACCTTAAACAGAAGCAAATTCAGGAACTAGTGTTATATTCGTGATCGTGACCCCAAATAACCCCCACAGACGAAGTTTGAACGAAATCGGTTACTTTGACCCAGGCACTTCACTTACTCACCCATAGCAAGGGCTCACCAGCCCATACACAACCACCATGTGATGAATCCACCGTTCAATACCATCCCAGTTGCGAATCACGACACTGGTGTTAGATTCGTGACCAGCGCCTCAAATAGCCTCACTAGCAGTTTTGGCGAAATGAGTGAGTATGACGTCTCGCGCAACATGTCATGTGTCGGAGAATCGTCCAAGGTCCATTATCTGATGAATTACTGATATATTATCCCACCATTCAGACTCTAGCTGTCAAGAAATTTTCAGCATCCACTACCATCGTTCCAGAAATTGCTTGGAAGTCTCACCTGGACTGATGATTACGAATTTTACTCTTGTTTCTGGAAATCTGACTAATGAGCCCTTGTGGCTACCCATATTAATGTTGTCATTTACTAAAAATTTATGTGTTTTAAGCTGTTCCAAACGTGATTTTCTTCCACCTCAATGGCAAAATTGCAAAATGAGCACGTTTTGGTATCAATGCGATTGACGCAAAACAAAAACACATCAACAGGACCCAAACCCATAACCCTCTGAGCGGCAATCCACTGCACTACCACTGAGCCATCGAGGCACACTGAAGGCGGCCTCTCACCCCAGAGACTAGGGGGTGAGAGGCCGCTTCCAATGTGTCTCAAAGGCGATGTTTTTTTTTGCGATTTTCGGACCACCCATTGGCGCTCAGCAAAAATAAACTATATTGCTGTGATCCCCGCTCGATGCTCTACAAAACCATATAGGTCTCGTTCGGAATCTTTGGGGCACGCTCACTGACCTCCCTAGTTAGTCTCTTGCGACTTTCGAGATGGTATAATGGAACAATCTAATTAGACCGTCTTTTCGACACAACTATCAACTTTATGAGCCATTTACAACTTAATGTGTATTGAACTGTGAAGCAACGCTATAGACCACATCCACACCAGCATTTCTGGAACGTTCAAGAGGCCCCAACTGAACTTCAGATGGAGAGCGTGTCAGCCAGCCTTCTGACTAGCGACTAAAGCCTATAGTATACTCCGGCAACGGGTCCATCGCATCGAAAGTAAAAATGCATGGCTGCAACACAGCCCTGCAGCTGGCCTTCTTGTGTGCTGCTGTATGTGGGGACTCGGAGCAGTGCTGCCCGACAATCGCAGCTGGCGCCGGCTGATCGCAGCGCTCTGCGCTGCGACGAGAGCCACAGTACAGTCCTGAGAGGATCTGCGCCATCCTTTTTGCACTTGCGGTAAATTATCCGAGTCCCCGCACACAGCAGCATACAAAAAACCCAGCTGCAGTGCTGTATAGAAGGGAGCCATGCAATTTTAGCTCCGCCGCGACGGGCCCGTTGCAGGAGTATATCATAGGCCTAAGTGACTGGTGTGGGTATACGGTATGGTTATGATTATGAGGGTATGTACTATCCCACACATCCGAGCCCGCATTCCATATGATGTACAGATAATGTAGCGCTCATGGGTACACCACACAAGCATGCTCGGTGCCCTAGTTCCAAAATCCTAAATCATCTCTTCTTCGCTTGCGTTCTTTGACAATTTGTTCCACTAATACCGTCAAGTGAAGCTTCATAACAACAAACGATTACGATATTATAGTAGTCGATACGCTTCAATGATGAGGAGCAAATGGCCACTGTTGATCGCAACACGTACGCCTTTCATTCAGAATCGCAAAGCCACTCTGAGTGCGTACTTGGCACCTGCGATGACTTTTTGCAGCTGTGCAGGTCAATGCCTATTCTATCAGATCAGATATCCCTTCAACCAAAGCCGGAAGCATGAAAGGCTTGGATCGCTCGACTGTGCGTTCCGTGAAAAAAATGGTTGGGTAATATTATACTACTCAAGTATTATTAGTATCAAGTGAAGCATCGAAGATCAGTCCTTTAGTTCTTGGAAAACGTTCTGTTGACAGCGGTTTTAGTAAGGGCTCTCACCGTGAAAACTCTCAGTACGAGTCGTTCAATGTCACGCCTACCCCGCTGAAGATACTTCGGTCGTAACGTTGACCACATGACCTGCCTCATAAAATCTAAAGGCATCTCAAACTAACGAACAACCAACTGTGGAAAAACTGAGCTTTGAAACTTTAGGACATTTTTGGAGATTTTGATGTTCGCTAGAAACAAAGGATTTCAAAACAACGCGTTTTCCGACCATAGTCTGGCATTTTATTGATTTTATCGGTTGCCTATTCAGTGATATAATTAGGCATCCGTGCTCAGCTACACTGATGTAGCTCTAGGGGCATCGCGACACATGCCAAAACACTTCGTTGGCTTTTATCATTTCGTGCAACCCTCTAAGATGAACTAAGAACCGAATCTTCAGTTCAATTTCGCCATTTTCCGTCTGTCAGTTCGAGGCCTCAAGGGGTATAATAAGGTAGGCGTGTACGACAGTCATTCATGTGGTTTGCAAAAAACAACAACTCTTCGGGTTTGCATGCGAGAACGTCTGAATAAATATAGCGATGGTTGATGGTTAACAGTAAATATGTAAGATCACAGCTTTTGACAATTTTGTACCGAAAGAAGTCAAGAGGCGTAAGGAGTAGATGTGTAGATACTGTTTAGATTTGTTTCAATGTCACCTTCTAGCTGTAAAATTACTGGAACATAGCTCACCTTGAGAACTACTGAGGCTGGTAAACCGTCCGCCTTTGACGGCCATGCCAAATGTAGTCGAATAATACTCGACATATGTCCCAGTGCATCCAGCATCGGTACCTTCTGAAGGGCAAAATTACATTGAGGGTAAGTGGAAAACAATTGGATGAGAACGGTTCAAGTTTTTTATCATTCACTTTTGTCCCTCTTCTTTGCACTCTTTTCGGTCTGAGTCAAATTGTCCAGACACGTGATTGGCGACAAACAGGTAATGGTAACTTGAAGGTTCCCCTACCCTCATTAAGGGGTGGAGGATTGATCGGACCCCTAAGGACGCGCCGCCCGCATTCGTAATTCATTCAGAATCGTAGAAACATGGTGAATGCGTACATATATGGCTATACAGTGACCTGCGGAGGCCAGTCGGGATACCAAGTCAGTGTTTTATCTTCCCAGACAAGTCCGGTAAAAATTTACCTCATTCCGGAGGAATGAAAGACTTGGTCAGCTTAGACGGGGATCGATCGCCCAACCGTTCGGGTGGCAGTAGTGCCTATTACCACTTAGAACAGTAACAATAACTTATCATCACTTGTATGAAACAATCTGAAAAATATTTTTGGGCGATGGCTTGTACATGAAAGCATATGTCCACAATCGTTTATGTGAGCGGTGTAGTAGTCGTTCGGTTGATTTCCCATTTTTTTCACTTTTCTGACTTTATGGACACGCCGCAGTGACTGCAGTTGAAGACCAAGTTACTTCACCTATTTCTATGCTCCCAAAAAATTTAAAAAAGCCTTTCAGCAATCATCACGTCAGGATGCATTTCTAGCGAACCGTTTGTCCAGCATGATCTAACGACAAGTATTTTCTTGCAAAAAAAATAAAGGTGAAGGTGTCGGCGTTGATCAGCCCCCTATGATTCCACTCAGAATCGTGGAGGTTTGGCGAATGCGTGTTTGGCGTGCACAATGACTTGCAGGGACCAGCCGCTATACCAAGTCAGTGTTTTTACCTTTCCAGAAAAGTCTGGCACCATTTTACCGACCCCGGAGGGATGGAAAGCGTAGTTGGCCCGGGCTAAGATCGATCGTGCGGGTGTCATTAGCGCTTCTTACCACTGCACCCTATTCTATTATGAATAGTTCCAAATACAAAAGCGCGTAGAAGAAGTACGGGACTCTTGTAGTTAATCATTTTTCGAAAACCAACACTATAGAATAATTTAGTAAGAATCGGTCGACCCACCTGAGAGATAAGCGGAGTTTGTCCATGTTCTTTGGCGAGCACGCTCACAATCCATCGGCAGAGATCGCTCCAGTGATCTTGATGGTCCATAACTTCTCCAAAGAAAAACCGAGTTTATCGCAACAACGGTTATGAAACGTCGGTAATGTCTAAATATATTAAGGTTTCACTATGTGGGAAACATCATGAGTACAGGCGATGTCACACGATAAACAATGGTCTTCTTGAGGTCAGCACTGATAACACTCCATCGGTTGAGACCAAAGCAAACCATACTTCGGAGGTAATAGGCCAAATATTTGCGGCAACGCCCTGATATCTGGATGTCAGTGGACAAAAACTTCATCGTGCCGAAAGCCTCCGCGCGAACATGAGCAGCTGCAGAGATTCGAAGAGACAAAGGTGTTCCGCAGA
This sequence comes from Nippostrongylus brasiliensis, assembly GCA_030553155.1. Classification (NCBI taxonomy): domain Eukaryota; kingdom Metazoa; phylum Nematoda; class Chromadorea; order Rhabditida; family Heligmosomidae; genus Nippostrongylus; species Nippostrongylus brasiliensis. The sequence continues at coordinate 13,213,408 of CP130736.1, forward strand.
GACTCCATAGCACTGTGAACCGAATTCCAATTATAAAACCCAGATTCATAAATCATGTTTTTAAAGCATTTCCATGAATCGGTGCAGTTTCAGTGTATCCATCAAAACAACGCTCTTAATAGGGGAACCATTCGGAGTTCGTTCATAGCTGCAGCTGCCGAGCAAATTTTCCGCAGAAAACACATTTTAATTGTGCCTGTGCTTCGCGATTCCTATACAGCACAGTTCATAATCACGTGGTTTCAATTTCGTCCCTGGATCTTCTAAAGCTATTAAATTTGATTTAATTCTTATTTATTCAGGAAGTCGAACGGAGTCGCACGCGAGAATATAGAAAAGCACGAAAACATTAAAAACAACCCGAAAAACAATAATCAGTAGATAAATTATTTTCAGCAAAATCATGAAAAGCCCCTTCTAATGTGCATTTGCTACGCCGCATTCTTTGCATATCTGTTCGACAGCGCTGCTACGACACCTAGCACAAATAGACCTTACACTGTCAGCTGTCAGCTGTAAAGTAACAAGCAGAATATTCGAAAGTCCCATTCCAGGCGCCTTCAACTATGACGTCTCTGCCGCGTAGCCTGATGCCGAGTATGAATGGGCCTCAGCACAGAACTCAGGTTCTTGGGATGTCGACGAAATGGTTGAATAAAGGTAAAAGGTAAAGGTACAGGTGTTGATCAGTCCCCTGAGGACGTGCCGCCGCGTTCGTGTTCCATTCAAGTCGTAGATGCACAGTGAATGCGTATTTGGCCTATACGATGACCTGCGCTATACCAGGTCAGTGTCCTTACCTTCCCATACAAGTCTGGTACCAATTTACCCGACCCCAGAGGGAGGGCATGGCTAGGCCGGGCCGGGATCGATCGCTCGACCGTGCGGGTGTCAGCAGCGCTTCTTACCACTGTACCACGCGGGCCCTCAAATGGTTGAGTAGAACGGTTAAAATTAGGTCTGATAAATCATCTTATCTCGTTATCCGAGCGTAGCAAACCCTTAAGCAAAAATATCGCGGTCTCTAGAACTTTAGTTATAGCAGACCTAATGATTCTATTTTGAGAAAAAGAAGACAGGCAGCCCATAGGCGCAACGGTGTGCAGTCGCTAAAACTTGCGCTTTTTTGTTATGCGAAGAAATAGAAATTCGAGATGACCAGGGTCATGGGGACCGTTTGTGTGAAAAGTGGTAACGGTATAAATTCATGCATTGCTTTTGAATCATTTGGGGAGTTCAGTGATTGTTGCCCTTGTCATTTTGATTTCATTGGCACCCAAAACTGAACCATGAAAGGGCATTTTATTAGAAGCAAATATGGCACTGTACTTTTGCCACTACACCACGTGCGCCCTGATAAACAATAAACGTGGTACTATGGAACATTTTTTTTGCAAGACCAAGTCGATAGGGAAGCACGAGTTCAATGATGTCCACCGCAATTTAACGGAATACATAGAAGTGATGACCACGGATGCGATGTTGGTTAAAAATGTAGAAACTTCGTATGCTGGGGTTATTTGTTCACGAATCTGATATCCGATTTGTTAATTTCGTATCGCCAATAAAGCTGGTCGGGTAAGAAAGATGGATCCGGTTTTCGGCACAAATTCGACGAATGGATGTGAGGTCTGTGACAAGTAAACTACAGTACCGGACGTGTCTTTTGATCAAAAGCCGAAAAAGCCGGCAAAAACCGCTTCAAAGCGGTTTTTTTGAATAACTTTCTTATAATTCAACTATTTGTGAAATTAGGCCTAGATTTGAGTTCAGCAGCTCGAGTTCTATCCATCCATATACACTTTTTCCAAATTCGTGGAACCTGTTTTCAGTCGATTTTCTTGACCCCTCGATTTTCGGATCCCGTTGCCGCTTCGGTCCCTCGCTTATGTGGCGTGGCGCTCACTGCACCGAGCCAGGAGTGGGAGTCCCCACGGGTGGCTCGAAGAGGCTACCACGCGGGGCCTCCCGTTGGCCTCGTCGTTGACGGGGTCTCCTGTTGGGCCCCCATCAACGGCGAGGCAATTGATGGATACGAGGGACACGCAAAAAATCGATATTTGGAAAAAAAACTTAGGGCTGATGGTGATAGGGCTCGAGCTGCTGAGCTCAAATCTAGGCCTAATTTCGCAAATAGTTGAATTGTAAGAAAGTTATTCAAATAAGCGGCTTTGGAGCGGTTTTTGCCGGCTTTTTCGGCTTCTGATCAAAAGACACGTCAGATACTGTAAGAAACACACCTATGTGAGATTTCAGCAGTTCTGACTCGACCACAATGTGGCTGGGTAACAACCACAGTTTGATGAAAATTCACATAGGTACATCTCTCGGACGTTTCTTGTATGCAAAAACGAACATCAAATTCGCCATCAGCACCCAAAATAACAGTTAGAGACGACGATCCGATAGATAAAGTTCAACATGCGACGAGTGAAGCCATAACAAACGATGAATGGTCTTCGAATTTAATTTAAATCTTTCTTAAGTCAACCCCCTGGAGACACCACCTTCAACAGGATCGCATGACGTTCTGAAAAGTGAAAAATGACTGAAAAGACAATAGCGACCATTCCTATTTGTAGCAAATCGGCGAGATGATAGGAAAAGGCACGACACTACTGCTCAGAAAAAAATGAAAAGCGACCGTAACCGACATGGTAAGTAAAAGTAGAGGTATGTACCATAACCAAACAAACGTAACCAACATGATCAGTAGAGCTAATGCTGTGCAGCATATGTAACCAAAATGATAAGTAAAGGTAAAGGTGTGTACCACATGTAACGAATATGGTAGTGGTTGCTAGTGGCAAGGGTGAGTCAAAAGGACAGCCTCAAGAGGGGTGCGACCTAATCCTCTCACCCAAAATCCACTAGGTGCCCCACATTTCGGCGGTGTTACTACTCGGAGCAGCGCCAGGTCATTTCCGTTGTGTCAGGGGAGTGGCTGATGTGTGACAAAAACCAAATGTGACATCAAGCTCGGGAATAGACCTTCTTGGCCTAACATCTAAGAGGAGCAAAGGGAAAACGAGAAAACTAGATGAACGAAAGCTTGATGAGGCTTGGTAGTACCTTCGTTCTGGTAAAGAGAGGACTAAAATATTGAGCAAAGGAAAGTCGCTGGCTCGGATTCGCAGGATTTTCTTAGGTTCAGATACATATGTATGTAGTAGTTCTGGTTGAACATCTGAGTGACTATGAAGTTCTAGTCCATAAGTCAAAACCTTTGCTGGAATCTTTTTTTGCACGTCGATAAAATTCGTTTTGATAGTCAGCTTTTAAAGAAGTACGCAAATTTGCTTAAGTGATGAATGAAGGCATAAGATCATATTGAATCGGCTGATGACTAAGTCGAATCATTTTTTAAAAAATGGTTGAGTTCCTTGTAGAATTGCCAAAAAAGCAAATGTGTAGTGGATGATGTTTTTTTCACAAATGTTAACCGACTACTTCAAAACTAAAGTCTTCACTTAGGGGCGCCTATGGTACAGACGGGTCCTCTATAGTCGACTGCCTCCGGGAGTTGTCATTATCTTCTTGTCACTTGTGATCGAAACTGCACTTTTTTTTATAGAATCTGCTCCAGTAATCGTTTTCAGAATTGCGTTTGAGTGCCTCTTTCCTTAGCTAAAAAGCAATGTTGGAAGTAATTGATAGCTGTAGAGGACAATGCAAGTGTAATGAGGTGATCGAAAAATCGCGCGCGAACCGCATTTCTTCAATTTTTTTTTTGGTTTCTTATATCGACTATCGACTAGCGCCATCATGGAGCATCACCGAATGTACTCTCGGCCGTTTTTCTTGAACTGCTTCTGCGGGTTTCCAAAGCAGAATTGCTCTAACGACCGAAGAGACCGTATTCTTGTTGCGCATCGTTCTTGTCTTGTGCCAGAAGCAGTCCTGTGGAACCTTTTCAACATTTATGTCTGATTTCGCTTCGGCAAAGGCGCTTCTGGCAATAAACAACACTGGGTATTTTGAAGGCGCAAGGTTCCCATCTCTCACACCAACTAACTAGGTTTTTTCGAAGCACCTTCCAGGGAAGTAGAGAGGAGTGGACTGATCAGTGGATACATGGGTGAACCACGAGGTGTCGGTCAGGAGAACCGAGCTCAGCCCGCTCAGCGTTTCTCTGTAACGAAGGCATGGCATGGAGCCAACTGGTAACTTTGGGATGGCTACGTCATAGTTTCGATGCAAGGCTTCGAGTGTTTATTGTTGGATCCGCTGTGACAGCCTCGAGATAACCGGAGCTCAACAGTGGTGGGGATTCTCGTGGCTTCTATTGTTACGGACGTTTTCCATCGTTCCAGTGCTGTGTCAGCATTCCTCTAGGACCAGATACGGAGGGTTAAGGCTTGCAGATTCGTCGGCTAGAAGTCAGATCAGATCGTGTTTTTTTCTCATATAGGACAATTCGGCTTTTCCGTCCCTTACTGAAGGATAAAGTTCTACAGATATTCTTACTATCATTTAAAAACTTTCTGAACCGGCGGCTAAATGTACGCTAATATCTGAATGATGCTCCCTTCTTACGTCTCTTATCCGCATCTTCATTGTCATCTTTTTAGCCTTTTTAGCCTTTTTCTCGAAATCCTGAAGCACTATTGTTTCATCTCTCAAGAAGTTTTGATTCTCATCAGAATACCGGAATTGTAATCTCGTTGTCCTGGTTGTTCTTGTTGTCTGGGCATCACCGTTCATGTTTACTCAGGTTGTCTTCTTTTTCACGTGACCTGATCACGCCTTAAATAAATAAATAAATTAAAGATAAGGGCTGAAATATATTCTTGTGGAGTTAACATCGTAACAAATGCTAAAGAGGACGTTTCGGTTATTTCTACCCATCGTAACGATGCATCGTTAATGACTAACAACTAACACAAGTTAGGTGATGGATACCATTCAGAGTCGAACATTCTGAAACTTTCAAGCAGGGAGCTGAAGGCTTTCACCACCCTTTACATTGAGAAGTGCTGATAACGACATATATAAACGCAATAAAGGAACAGGAGAAGGGATGTTTGAGATCAACACGACGGTGTGAAAACAGGGCTTACAATAAGAGAGATAAATGCTCTGCCCCTACATCGAGATCAAAATCGACTACCACTTAAGGGGTGTAACGTAGGAGGATAGAAAGAGTGAAGCGTAGTGCATTCGCGCAAGAGGGGTCAAAGAGTCAGCGCGATTTTTAGTCCATAAATCGTACTGCACCACTGTTTGCTAAGTTAGCTAAAAGCGGGTCCTGGCAACTGAGATATGGTACTTTCAAGAGAGTCATAAGTAAGGAAGGCGCACTTCGGTACCTCACATATTTCCTCTTCTTTCTCTTTGTTCTTCACTACAATTGATGTCTTTGTTTTAGATGCATTTTAGTTTTTGATTTTATGTACTTTTTACGTTAGTTGAATTGTTTGATTATTTGAATTTTGAGACTTGATGCCACATGTGTTTGACTCTTTTTTCACATAGGTGGTTTACCATCTGGGTAATAAACATGTGTACCCATTCCCACTTTTGAAGTGCGCATCCTTTGCTTGCACACGACAACGATGAAAAATTCAATATAATCATTAAGTATACAAGCCACTAGAGAAGAGACAACCCAAATAGGATTCAGAAGGGAGAACCATCACGAAGCGTCCAGAGCGCGAAAACCTCTTACTCAGAGCTACGGAAGGAAGAGGCTTCGTCCCTCGAGAAAGAAGGATACCCATTCGCCTGAAAGTGGGCAGAACAATTTTACTCGTAAAATGGTAGTGCATTATTCTCTTCTTTCCGCCCCTACCGACAGAGCTCGTCAAACAGGTTCGTCTTTAATTAGGAGAAGAACGACTATAAATGACATGGTCGTCATGGCATTTGAGATTCTCAAAGGTATGGCTGAGGTTGACATCGCAAACTTCTTCGATTTTACTCCTAACGAAACCAAAACAAAACATGGCGGTGTAGGACTCGCAGGACCGGTTGCGAAAAATCAAACGAGAGTAAACTTCTTCTCCCACAGAACTTTGCGGTTATTCCTTCCCTTTATCAAGGAAGAATCACTAGAAATAAGTACGGATCACTTTAGAAAGACTCCTGGGCAGCAACGGCATCCTATATGTGAAGATTTTTTTCGTTCCATTCGTTCCAATTTATCACCATGTGTATGTCATATTACACCTATGTATGTGTGTTTATTACACCTGTGTTAGATCATCTCACCCCTCGTTTCTTTCCGTCTTCCTACTATTTTGTTGTATTTTCCTCTTTAATTCAGTTCAATCTAAATTGTGTTTTAGTTGTGTTTTTCAACTGAGCACTTTACGTTGTTTTTAGTTAATTATTTTGAAGCGCAGATCCTCGCGCATAGAACATATCACTGCACGAAAAATCCGTAGAAATAGGATAAAATCAACATACAACAGGCATCATAGATAAAAGTGCACCAAATCAAGAACAACTGGAAAAACTATTCCTCCGTGATTTGCGGGTCGACAAAACTTTAAAATTTACAAATCAAGAACAACTGGAAAAACTATTCCTCCTTGATTTGCGGGTCGACAAAACTTTAAAATTTACCATAAGACATCTGAAGTATGTACGCTATCGCTCAGCAGGGGGCCGAACATTCGAATTGCTCTATTAGAGAAGAAATGTGATCTGATTTGGCTTCTCACTACTGAATCGCTTGTTATAATACCACCCCACCTCGTTTAGGGTGATGAGACCGACGAATAGAATTTCGAATTGTCCAAATTTACTCCGCCTGGCAGTATTTCAAACATCATTACCAGATCAAATTCCAATCTTCTATGCCCTAAAGATTGCAATCCCACTTGATTAGCAGTTATGGCACCATTGGGAGTGGTGGAATGATCCGCTCTATAACACTGTGAATAACTCACGGGCGAAGTTGTGCTGAATTTCCTCTAGAAAAAGTATATATTAGGTCGTCGGAAAAGTTTCCCGCCACTTTTGCCAACGTTTTCGAAATTGTTCCTCTCCTTTATTCCACTCGACATCCCACACATTTGTCCAAGATTACCATCAACAACATCTTGTTATTTATCAGATAAAGTTGGAACTCTCCTCGTACAGAATTTCTAGAGTTTTGATGAAAAGAATTCGGCGAGCCACGTTTTGAGGTACTCTCACTCGTCGAGCTGGTTCTCTAGTAATTGAATGGAAAACGAATGGAACAAATATTATTTTGTTGGGGCAAGGTTCGACGAATGTCTGGGATAGTTCTTCGGAAATGTCGGATATTTTTGAAATTTTTAAAAGGTCTCTTTCTCAATAGGTGAATTCGCGTCATGGTGACTGAAGAAGGTTTTCCCATGTTTTCCACTATCGGCTGCTCCGTCGCCATCGAAGTGGCGATGTTAGACATCGTTGGTGACAGTAGCATCTGCAGGTAGCAGCTCCTATCGAATGCCTCATTTGCAGTTCAGCTGCAGACCGATCATCACCCATTTCGGGTGAAGCTGCGGATTTTATATTTTTGTTGGTTTGCAGCAAGTGAGTAGCATGAGATTTGGCATGTGATTGGTGCACACTACCTACTCTTTGGAACCATTAACCAAATTGCCGAGCGAATCAAAATTCCTTCAGAAAGTAGAGATGGTCGTGCATGCACCCGTCTCCATCTGTAGGTGGTGACGGCTAAAGCATGCCGCAACAATGTGCCCTATTTTCTTGTGGTTCTAAAGCCTCGGAGACGGGCAGTTTGTGTGGGTATATGGCACTCGAATTGCCCTATCAACTTATGGGTACGACGCCGGCCATCCTCTAAAGCCAGCTCCAGAAGACTCATTCAATCCACAGCAACTGCCCTCCTCGACTACTGTTTTTCTTCGAAGCCAAAATAGGCCATTTTGAGTATACGAAACCAAACTTTCGCTGCATTGAAAAAGACAATTGAAGGACCTACCATGGTGCATGAGCCATTAACTGACCTTTCTTGAACGCGTTGTTTTATGAGCTCGTGAAGGCAAGGCAGCTTAAGGTACCTACAATCAATATCGACTTTCTCTGCAATACCTGTAGTGCTGAACCAGGACAACTGTGGTATATGTAGCTCATAAATCATCCTACATAACGGTTATAAAGGTGAGATCCCGAAACCCGTTTTAAAATTTTGGTGAGCGGTCAAACTGAGTGGCGGGAAACTTTTCCGACGACCTAATACTTGTGTTTGCAGAGATTAATTACAGTTGTCCCGCTTCCAGCAATTGGCCGGATGTATATTTTATACGCATCAATGAGTACCCTAGAATTTTTTGTTCTAAAAATTCGGAAAAGATTGTGTGTGCCCGCTTAACCCTTATTTACAAACATGCTGTAGTGAGGTCTACAATCCAGACCATTATTAATGTAATATCCGAGACTTCTGGCCTCGGTCGCCACTCCCTTCAACATGGTGGACCTAATGGAATATGTAATAGTCGCAGATTTATTTCCAATAACAAGAACAACAGTTTTCTCTGCGTTGATGGGTGATTCTCAATCGTCGGATCATTTATGAAGTTTATAGCAGTTTGCACACTATTCTGATCCTCGCGAGGCCCTATCGTTTTGTAAATTTTCAGCATACATGCTAATCGATACTCCGAGTGTTTCCATAGATTTGGGAAATTTGTAGTGTAAATTAAGAACAATATGGGGGATAGCACATCACCCGGTGGGACACCGCTACGAGCTTCGTGTGTAGACGATAAAGCTCCACCAACACGCACCTGGTGTGTTCGGTTGGAAGGAAAATTTTTGAAAGAAAGTTGGAAAATCCAAGCTAAAATCCTAATTCCAAGTGCATTAATTTCCTATTCCAAGTGCATTAATTTGCACTAATGCACTTATGCATTAATTTGAAGTGAGCTTTGTCAAGTGCTTTACTGAAACGAAAGAAGACTACATCCACCCTTTTCTTTTTATCTTTGGCTCATCTCTGAAAGAACAGCAGTTTCAACTGACCTACCCTTCATAAAACCAAATTGTGCTTTGGGAATAACGATATTATTGCTCAATCTTCTTTCTTCTCACGTGTAACTGCTCACGTATCAACAAAGTTAGGTAGGACAGTACTATGAAAGCACGCAGTTACATATCTTCAGACTGTCTTCATACCCAAACAGCATTATACCGCAGCTAACACAACATTCCGATTAGAAAAATTCTTCATTCTTATATTCTTATGTACAGGTATAGGCGAACATGAGGCACGTAGTGAGTATCACATTGGAAACTGGAGTTCAATAGAGCATAACAGGGGAAACAGTCAGACATCTGTCGCCTTCCTTGTGTCGACGTATTTTTCTGAAAAAAAAATTAAGAAGTGAAGAAGTTAATCAAGTTAATGTAGAGTTAATCATCTTGTGTATCAATATCATTCGAAGTTTGTGGCTGCATTATTTATAGGGTGGTAAGAAAGTCTTGAGCCACTTTGCTTGAAAGTTTCAAAACTTCCGTCTTCTTGATTGTAACCATAACCTAACATGTGATAGTTTTTAGCCATTCACGAAGCAGCGTTACAATGGGTATAAATAACCAAACCCTATTCTTTAACTTCAGATGCGATGTCATTCCTCCAACAGCACATTTGAGCCCTCATCTTTAACGGACGGTGACAGGGCAGCGGAACGATGGAAACCATTCACAACATCAACGCTGTATTCGCAGGCACTACAATCCTCAGGATCGTCCAGCTCTGGTGATTTCGTTTTACAGCTCGAGACTCCGGCTTCGAAGGCAAGCCTTGGTTGGGACGGGCTCCTGCGGTAGAAAATCCTACGTTACTCAAAGCTGTCGCAGCGGATCCAGAAAAAACGCTCGTACTCTTGCAAGGAGACTTCAACACACTCATACTACTGTTACCAGTTAGCTCAATTCCCTCGCACCAGAGAAACGCTGAGCGGACTGGGCTCGGACGTCCTGGCTGACAGCATTCGGTGCGCACTCGCAATGATGCAGCAGCACCCTATGACGATAAAGAGACTAATAAAATTTTGTAGAAATGTGGTTGGCACTCGATCTTGCGATCATCATATTACAGTTATACTCTTCCCTTCAGCTAACGATTGTATTCCTTCCATGTTGCCTTTTAGCTGAGAAAAGAGCCACCAAATTCGATGATGTGATAAGGGCAGTCAGAGAGTTCTTCGGCTTCCAGCCTGCTCCGTTCTGCAATTACAGGGTGGCAAAAAATTACGTGCGCCATAAAAAGTGTTCATAATTCATTTTTCCTGAGCCTATTGCTTGAACCAATTTATTTGTGTTCAACAACATGACGTACAATTTCATACTTACTAAATTTTTTCAAAGTAGCTGGCTTTAGTTTTTATATAAGTGGTATTTTATTACTTCATGAAATCGATGGTGCGCCGCATGTAGTAGTTATCTATATTGTTTCGAATTTTGATCAGTTCTCTGTATAATCTATCCAGAGTTCTCATTTTGGATTTCTGAGGTTTTCTTCTGTAACTACTCAGACGGGAAAGTTCAACATATTCAATTACGGGGTGTAACAGGGCTACAAAGCTATAGGTCGAAAAGAAGCTGGTTTCGGTCTCATGGAGGTGCACTACTGATTTGGCTGCTTATACCGTTACTTAACGGTGGAATTGGGATGTTTTTGCTTCATGATTCTTCCGAGACAGCTTCTTTAAGAATCTCTTCTCCATAGATTTTTGTGTTGCTTTTGTCTTTTCTATCGATAGAAATGAGAAAAGTCTCGTCTGAAGAACTGAAATCGCTTCAAACCATTAAGTTCATTGTATATCAGAATTTCACGGTGGCTTTTTAGTTGTAGTTATTCAGTGGAGCTGTGTTAAAAGGATGAGAGTGATTTTGAAAGCTTCAAGCCATGTAGACAGTAAAAAGTTTCACATCGAAAAAGAGGTTGCCCCCGTTGCGGCGCACCTTGAACAATTTTCATAATTTCTTTAGATTCTTCTTTCATTTCAAAGATAAGAGTTTGTGCTCTGAACACACAATAACTTTAAATCCTAAGCTTCCTGCATACTATCATTTGAACCGATTTGCAAAAACATTCGAGCTGTGCGGCTATTTTTAACAGCTTCGCATCACTTTATTAGTCAATCCTCTTCTTAAGGATACCATGCCACTATTATGCATTAACAGTCCATTTACATCCACTTCCAGGTTTTGTTTAAACATGTATTTCCTCACACCATTGCTTCACAGTATCCTGGACGATTCATAGAGAAACACAAAGCCTCGATGAAAACGCTGAGTTCTCCAACCCACCTGCCGGCTACTGTGTAATCGCGTTTCGAGTTGAACAGTTTCTCGAAATAGATTGGAAATCAAAATTCATCATGGAAAAACCCATAAGGGCATCTAATAAATATTTTACAACAAAGAAACATGCAGAAAGATACTGCACAATAGCTAAAAATTAGTCGAATTTAGCGCGCACGTAATTTTTTGCCACCCTGTAGATGGCCGACCTGCCTGGTTCTGACTAACAATAGTTATTAAATCGTAGAGTAAAATCCATTGTGCACTGAATAAGAAAACAAAGAAAAAGCAGACTTCAAACGGCTCAAGACTTTCTTACCACCATATATAACATTGAATATTGCGGCTTGCAAGTGGTTCTTTGACTATTGTAATTAGTAATCTTAGTCTTGCTCGATCAGTTTTGGAGTATTCTGTTGTTACATATGCCCTGGGCCTCGAGGTTCCTTCGTGTCCATTTCGTTACTGATTTTGGTTTCGCACATCAATGTGGGTGTATTGAAAAATAAATAAATAAATAAATTACTTAATAAATAATGATGAAAAAAACAAGCCGATTGCGGCTGAATTGCTGAAAGAGTGATCGAGACGAGCATGAAACGTGAGAGCTCAAGTTACACATTCTCGCTTTCATTCAACAATTGCATTTAATAATTAGGTTCCGCAACATGACTTCCCATGAAGTTGTTTTACAAATGTTACGCATTTATTATGACATTTAAAACAATCTTCATTTTGAAAAAAAACATGCTAGATATAAGGACAGAGCTGTTCGACAGGAAAAGAAATCGGAGAACCCCGTCTGGGTAGGGAAGGAGGAATTAATGCAAGAAAACCCGCTCTCTCCGGACCGGGAATGAAAGTTTCAATAAAATTCGACGTAATCAAACTAAGAAAAGAAACTGTGTGTTCACCTGATATCATTTTTGATCGTTGCATGTCGACTCGTACAAACCACACTCCAATCGCTAAAATTCCAATCACCAAAAGGCAGGTGATTGTGTAGATTACGATCAACCAAGCTGACCACATCTGCAACATAGAAGTGACTTAGATGAATAGAAAAAAGTAAGAAATCGATTCTGCACTGTTAAAGAAAACGAACATGGGAAAGAAGAATGGACGGAAAATGCCATAATAAAATGAAAGAAGAACGAAATAATAATCCCGAGGCAATAGAGAATTTGGTGGCTCGAAAGGGTTGTATTGGGTTTACTAAGTCGTGGGGTGGTGGGACACTTCCGTTTCAAAGTCAAAAGGAAGAAGTTGATCAGTCTCTTTAGGATGCGCCACGCATTCGTATCCCACCCAGAAACGTAGAGTTCCGATGAATGAGAAGTTGATACATACAATGACTTGCGGTGGCCGACCGCTGTATCGAGTTAGGGTCTTCACCATACAAGACAATTCGACTACCTGTTTACCCGATCCGGATGGAAGGCTTGGCTTTCCTATGCGAGGATCGATCACTCGACCGTACGAGGGTCAGTAGCACCGAGTAACAGTGTACTACACACGCCTCCAAATCAGTGAACTACTGTAATAAGTGAAAATGGAAAAAATGTATAAAGGAAAGAAAGAAAACATAATCTGCCTCATCGAGGCTTGGGATAGGAATATTGTCTTTTACATAGTTGAGACTCCTACAACGTAATCTCCATCATCTCTGTATTAAGACAATAAAAAAGGTAAAAGATAATCATTAAATCCAAAAGAAGAGGATGTTTATAATCTCATTAAAAACTGAAATGTGGTAGAAGAAACCCTCCTCAGAAAATAAAAAATAAAGAACAATATAGAGAACAAAAAATAGAATACAATGCCAAAATAGGAAATTATTTCGAACTCAAAAAAGCTCAGCTCATGATCAAACTCTGTATTGATGGAATATCTAATGGAAGGGAAGGGTAAAGTGGGTCTAGTTACTCAATCATTTTTGGGAGCCCATTCATCATTCATTCAGAATCAATCCTTCCTTCGCTTGCCAATTTACTCGACTTCGGAAGGAAGTAGAGATTAATGAAGAAGGTCTATAACAGAAGCAAAAGTGAGCAATGCAATAAATCTCAAAAAAACGAGTCATTGGGCAGGAATTCAACCAATGAAAATTTTCGCATTTCGAAAAAGGCAAATTTGCGAGTTGAATGCGACATCGAATGTACTCGGTCCTCAGACAGGTGGACTTTCCGAGCGATATAGAGAAAAAATGAACATCTTATTGAACCCAAGAAGTAAATCCATTTATTGCGAATTATTCTAAGCTCTCCGAGTGTACTTATATAGTGTTCTTCGGAAAATAGACAATTTGTACATTTGCTGTTCTGAGTTAGGGTACGTGGTACAGTGGTAAGAGGCGCTCCTGAAATCCGTCCGAGCTCACGACCAAACCTTCTGTCTCTACGTGTCGGGTAAAATGGTACAAGGCTTATCTGGGAGGGTAAAGACACTCACTTGGTGTAGCGGGTGACACCCGCAAGTCATTGTTTAGGCCAAATATGCATTCACTATACCTCTACGACCCTGAATGGAACGCGAACAGCCTGAAGGGACTGATCATTTAATCAACCTCTACCTTTACCTTCCAGTCGAAAGCAACAGCTATTATAGTTTTCCGGTCTGAATACGGCTCTCGCTACCCTCACAAGAACTTTTTGATAGCTCACGAATTTACGAAAGGCTTAAATAAAAGATAGAAAACCAGTTACGATTTGAAAGTCAAAGAAGGCCAAAGTCGGATAAAGGCTAAAGTCAAAGAGAAGTCAGAAAGTCAAAGAAAAAACCAAAGCAGCAGTCGCTTTGGTCTACCTACAGGTGCACATAAGTGGAGCACCGTCTTCCCATGCAGCATGACGACAGAATATGATTGAAAACGTTAGGAGATATGAATCCATTTTTCATCCCTTTGCTTTAAGGAACAATGATCAACTAATGTTCAAGTGTTGGAATTCATTTGTACGGGAAGAAAGAAGAAAAGCGCTGTGAGCAAGACGTGAATCAATACGCGTACATAGTGCTAAGCTTTTGTTTCGAATGCTGTTCGTACAGCTGTTCTTATGACTTTTATTTCGTCCTCTAGAGCGATGACATACGCAGAACTCCCCGAAAGTGCAAATCTCCTCCGGAAAAAATCTGCACTACACACCCAGCCCAGTTAACTGACATCACCGGCAAAAAATTGCATTCGAAACGTTTTGAAATGCTGCCTTATAGAGAAAACTAAACAGTTCGAAAAAAGGTGAAGTGATTGAGCAGGGAGAATTCGAATATTTATTTATACATTTGTTCATTCAATCTATGGCGATTAAAAGTCAGATTAGAACAGAATTGCATACCAGATAGGAAGTAAACAAACGGAAAAGCTTTTTTTCCAGCAGAATGTCACCTTTCAAACAGTTGGTTACCTTTTTAACAGTTGATTTTGATTCCTATTGTTCATCATGCTATTGTTATTGTTCATGTCACATCCTCTACATATTAGCTTGTTGCTGTTTGAATTCTGTGCTGTGAATAAATAAATAAATAAATAGAAAAATAAATAAATAAACAAATAGATAAATAGATAAGTAGATAAATAGATGGATAAATAAATAAATAAATAAACAAGTAGATAAATAAATAAATAAATAAATAAATAAACAAATAAATAAATATTAGGTTGTAAATAAATTAAACATAAATCATGATGCCTTAAACATAGGGCCCCAAGTGCATGACTTCAACGGGCATTGACTGCGGCGTTTTGCTGCAGGGTTCAATCCTGAAATTTTGCTGTATAATAGAGCAAGGTGTCCTGTATATTACTCCAGAACGGGTTGGTCACAGGAAGTCAAGGAAGACTATGCTGGGTTCGAGAATAAATCGCTCCACGTTACCCTTCCAACCCGGCCAAGGATGTCTCCAAAAAAATCATATGGGAAAATTTTTTGGAGGATAGTTGGACTTCGATATCCCATGCAACGTCATCTTCAGACATTGCTATTACAGAATACTATCTCTTGCCGTTTCATCAGAAACACGCGGAAGAAAAAAATCTTAACAAATAAGGTCATCTCAAAACGGGAGTGTTGAAGTTGCTCGTCAATAAACCAACAGGGTTTCACGCGTATGGAGTAAAACAATTACCAGCAGGAAGGCGACACATTGTAGTCTAATAATGTACCATACATATCTCAATTGGGTTCTGTTTCAAAGAAATAAATTTGAAAAATTAAGACGTGGCAAAAGTTCAATTGGAAGGTTTACAACCTAATAGATAAATCATTAACACGTTGACGACAGCGCCTGTTTCGCGTGTCTGGCGCGTGGGATCAACCGATTTGCTAGCGCGCCGAGGCTGTGGCATGATGCCGGCATACGGCGAATTTTTTTCAAAATGGAAGTGAATAGTCAATCTCGAAGACTACATATACAGTCCTGTAATATAGGGGAATGTGACTATTCCTTCTTTTGCAATGAAAATAGAAAAAAATAACAGCTGGAAGCTTTTAGAATGTCCTTTTTCCCTACCCACGTTAAAAGGAAATTGTTATTTGTTTATTGTTCATTATTTGTTTATTCTAATAATCAATATTTGTTTGTGTTTATGTGTTTGTTTCAGTAACCAGTATTTGTTTGCATTTATTTGTTTCTTGCAATGACCATTATTTGTTTTTACTTGTGAAGAAAACTAGTGCACAATCAAAAATTCCAGTAAATCAGAAGCTAAGAATTGTTTTTACGGAGCATGAGGTTTACAATGATTTCCAATCATGAGGTATATAGTGGCCAGACAAATGTTTCCCAAAAAATCGGGATAAGTCAGAAAAGTAAATATCAAAACTGTGGCGCAGTGCGTCACACGGTCCCACGCGGCCTAATACTTGTGACGCAGCATTGTGTCACACGGTCGCCAACGTGTTAAATAAATAAATAACTAAAGCGCAAATGAAAAGATCGCAAACGTAAATTTCCCATAATTAGGTTGGTAACGCTTCTATTATTCTACTGAGACCACTCAACAAAACTGTATTCTTGTAGTTATAGAGAGCTTTCAAAGGCTCGCGACAAATTAATTTTAAAAAAAATGATTCCAAAACTTCTAACAGCTTTGCTCTTGAATCTTGCAAATTCCATTCGTTTTTACGGCTGATGCGATCCTGCTTCCATCAGAGAGACAGAAGCAGAAAAAAGAGAGCAACACATATCATAAAAGGGCGTACATAGTTGTACAGACATCATTTCCGAGGTTCCCATGAATATATTAAATCTATGACGTTAGAAAAAAGCTAGCAAAATGCTCTTCCGAATTCCACAACAGTAGCCATCAAACTCAAAAAGCATTATATTCAAAATCTTTTTTACTGTCATTCTCTAGCAAGGAATCATATTAAAACATATGTATTTTCAATACAGACATGTACAACTTTGAAAAGTATAAAAAGGAACCGCAGAAAATGAGAGAAATAACAATTAAAAATGTGAGAAGGTGATGAAGATGACTGAATGATCATCGGCTTTGAAACCATTACTGCTGAGAAAAGGTTTAGCGAAAGTATGTACAGAAAAAG
This sequence comes from Nippostrongylus brasiliensis, assembly GCA_030553155.1. Lineage (NCBI taxonomy): Eukaryota > Metazoa > Nematoda > Chromadorea > Rhabditida > Heligmosomidae > Nippostrongylus > Nippostrongylus brasiliensis. The sequence goes on from CP130736.1 coordinate 13,230,198, forward strand.
GAAGAGACAAATGGGTGAAAAACATGAAATGACTCGTTTACCAAGGGAGAGACATTACGCCGTCGAATCACAATAAGGATTCCCTTATATAGAACTAGGAAAATTCTGAAAAATTCGTTCGCGGACCATTAGAACCTTACTGACTTGGTATAGCGGCTGGCCCCTGCAAGTCGCTGTATAGGCCAAAACGCATTCACCAAGCCTCTACGATTCTGAATTGAATACGAATGCGGCGGCGCGTCCTTCGGGGACTGATCAACGAGGGCACCTTTACCTTTTTTATCTATGTACAACAGGCATAAAACGATTAAAGCATAAAACGGTACGATTATGAAGAAGGTCTACGTGAAGACGTCAAAACGAGATGACGCATAGCGAAGAGCAAACGATCTTCACCTGGGCCGGAAATTCCGGTCCCACGTCGGGCGGTCTGACTCACCGACGACGCCCACACCTGACTTATAACAATAAGCAGCACATCACCACTTTCCGTAAGACATGGGACGTTTTGTTGAAGAAGGAACGTGAACATTTCAGAAATGAGGTGCAAAAATGACAGAGTTCTCTTTACGACCTAATGTAACCATTTCGCTCTTTTCTGCATTGTAAGTCCAGTGTTCCGTCCGATGAAGATTGTGCAGCCTTTCGTTAGTTTCTTAGTGATTCTTTGTTCCATTTTCTTTTTTTCCGCGACAGAAGCGCGAGGGGAACACAATAGAGAAGCAGCTCATCGACGATCATATAGGTGGGACAGCTAACAACTCGTTTTGTCTGTACCGCATTGAATTTTTTCAAGTGACTTCGAACGTTTCACATAATTTGGCTCATGATAATTTCTTATTCGAACGTTTTCAAAGAGCACGAAGCACGTTCAGCTTGCCGAAAGAGAGCGCGGTTGGTAGGATAGCAGTCCAGCATTGTACTGACGTGAGTTTCTCTCTAATGATTCCCGACTTTTGAAGGCTAAACTCGCCGAAAACAATTTATCCAATTTTAATTTATTTAGCAATTTATCAAATTTGTAAAAGCGTTATTAAGCGCTGTCCGTTTGACTGCTAACTTGAAAAAGCAGTAACGATTCTCAATGGGTTGTTTTCACAGCGTAGCAATGAAAACGTAAAGAGCTGGCTCATCACCTGTTTCGTGCCAAAGCAGCGAATAGTTGGAAGTTATGGTTAGGAGATTCTTCAGGATCGATCTTCCACAAATCTGGAAGGCGTAAAACGAACCTCAGTGGTGGTATAGAAATGATTAGGGGCTTGAAGAGATTTTCTGGTATTTTGATAAGGCTTCTTTTGCGTCAGTAACGAATTATTTTTCAATCATTTCTGGTTCAGAATGTGTCGAATGAAAGAATTATAATATGCTGTGTTGGCGTGACGTGAGTTTCTTTCTGAGCGGTAATGATTCCCGACAGTTTTGACTCTCTGGAGCCAGAATTGTACAGACATGACGTTCAATAAAGTTGTTCTTTATTGATTCCCGGCCATGATGAAGGAGAAACCCGCCAAAAACAATTTATTTAATTTTAATTTATTTTGCAATTTATTAAATTGGTAAAAGTTATATTACCGAGCGCTGTCCGTTTGACTGCTAACTTGAAAAAGCAGTAACGATTGTCAATGGGTTGTTATCACAGCGTAGCAATGAAAACGTAAAGAGCTGGCTAATCACCTGTTTCGTGCCAAAGCAACGAATAGTTGGAAGTTATGGTTAGGAGATTCTTCAGGATCGATCTTCCACAAATCTGGACGAGAGAATAGGTCGCAAAACGGACCTCAGTGGTGGTATGGATATGATTAGGGGCTTGAAGAGATTTTCTGGTATTTTGATAAGGCTTTTTTTGCGTCAGTAACGAATTATTTTTCAATCATTTCTGGTTCAGAATGTGTCGAATGAAAGAATTATAATATGCTGTGTGTTCTACCTTAAGACGAAAAGTTTATTGAAAGTGTATATCGCCCTTTGCTACTTCACCTGTGAAATAACGGTAGCAATTAATTTTACAAGTGAAAAGTGCAGAGAGCAACAACTTTTGTATTGTTCCAGATAAAAAGATGGATTTTGGCGAGTGCTGTTTTTTGTTTTTTCACGTATTGCAGTAGCATTTTCGGTATTTTCCATCGAATGGTGTTTAATCTAATGCCATTACTATGAAATCCTACACACAGTACTTCATGGCACAGTTGCAGCCAAGAACTAGTTTTGTTAATGTGGGTCATGGCAGGTGCCCTCTGATGGTTTGAATATGGAATCGATTGCCGCGATTCCTTCTTATTTGCACAAAACGTTGCGTTGTATTCGCAACAGAATACCCAAATGAAATCGAATCGGAAAAGAGAAATGATGCGCGCTGTTCCGTTGACTACAAAAGCATAAACTATAGAAATGATATAAACGCCCAAATACAAAATTAAAGGTAAAGGTAAAGATAAAGTTGTCGGCGTTAATCAGTCCCCGAAGGACGCGCCGCCGCATTCGTGTTCATTTCAGAATCGTAGAGGCATGGTGAATGCGTGTTTGGCCTATACAATGACTTCCGGGGGCCAGCCGCTATACAAGTCAGTGTTCTTACCTTCCCAGAAAAATCTCCTACAAATTTACCCGACCCCGGAGGAATGGAAGGCTGGTTAGTACAGGGCCAGGATCGATCACTTGACCGTGCGGGTGTCAGTCGCGCCTTATACCACTGCATCACGAGGGCCCTCAAATAAAAATAAATACAGAATAACAAGCACAAATACTTCGAGCTTCCTTTTTGATACCGCTTTGCGCTGACTATGCCATCGGATACCTTCACACTCTCTGTGAAGATAAAGAAGCCAACTATTCCATGGTATATCTGGATCCACCACCTAACCCCGTTCGTCACAGCAGCATACGACAGGTATAAGGCCAGGGTTTGGGTAATAGGTAAACACCGATGTTGATCAGTCCACTAGAGATGCGGCGCCACAATCGTCGTCCATTCAGTAGATGCATGGTGGATGCGTATTTGGTCTATACAATACCTTACGGCGGCTAGCCGCTGTACCAAGTCAGTGTCTTTACTTTCCCAAGCAGGTATGGTACCAGTTCACTCTTCCTCGAAAGAATCAAATACTTGGTGAGCTCTGATCGATCGCTCGAACGTGAGGGCACCAGTAGTATCTACTACCACTCAGTACACTATGTAACAATAAGTTATCGAGGCGAAAGGCGCTGAACAATATTTTTAGACTATGGCTTGTATATGAAAGCACTATCGTTAATGTGAGCGATATGATAGTCGATCGGTTGAGTTCTCAACTTTTTCGCTTACCCGATCACGGAGGAATGAAACGCTTGGTGATCCCGGGCGGGGATCGATCGCTCGACCATACGGGAATCAGCAGCGCCTCTTACCGTTGTACCGCGCGCGCCCTTCCAAGAGTAGAAGAGGAGAAAATTTGGAGAATTCTCCAAGCACAATGGACAATGACCTAAAGAAAGCAAAAAAAAAACCGATAAAAGAGTAGGCCGCAAATACCAAAGTGGAAAAAATAACACCCAATCATACATAAAATACCAGAAAAATCATTTACTAACCGTATTTGAAAATATGTTGAAACATACCGCTGATTGATCCTACACCCAGCGATTTTTGAGATATTTTTGTTCAAATTAGCATATGAAAATCACTAAAAAATATTTTAAAAAAACAGAGAATTAGTAAAAAAACATATTTTCAAATAGAGTACTCAGAACTATCAATTGGTATCAGGTTCTTTTCGATTTGAGCTATTTTTGAATGAAAACGAAAAATGACATATCTTTTTGACCGCTACTGTAATTCCCAAAAAATATCATCTATTAACCACAGCGATGAGCTTCCAAACTAGCGACGAGCTTCCCAATTTTTTCGAGAAACAAGGAACGAAAAAATTGTCTTCAAACGAAGTCGATTTCGAACTTTACTAAACAGTACAATGGCGGCGAGCGGTTTTGTGCCGGCACTATCTATCAGAAGGCGAGAAAGAAGCGATAAGAAAAGCACGCGACGTCTGAGGCAATTCTTCTCCTTTGCTTCGTTATCGATTCCAGAAAGAAAATTGCGTCTTCTCGCCGAGGCATTGTGTACTCTTAATGATCACCTCGCAATATTCTCAGAGCAACCCAAAGATTCCCCTCTAATGAAGGAAGGCGGAGGTAGGAGGGAGAGGGCGCGAGACACACCCTTTTTTCCTGCTCCAGAACGGCCTCACCCAGGCTACCTATGTCCTCCATCTCTCTGGGCAGGGTAAGTTGGCACCAAACTCGTTGGGAAAGTAAAGACAATGACTTGAACAGGAGCTGGTCCCTCAAGTCATTATATAGGTAGGTCAAATACGCCTTTATCTGAGTGCAAGGTGAGTGCGTGGCGCGACCTTAGGGGACCGACCAACGTTAAACGAGCTGCTTTCGAAGGAGTTTGTCTGTCGCCATCTTCAGGGCTATTCGAGAGAAAAAAATCTGGTTGAGGGAGGATGTGGCAGTGGAATGCGTTGGCCGTCAGATGGATGGCTGGCTGGCGGTGTCGTCTTCGTCACCCACCAACTGCAGCTGTCCAGTGCAAATAGTGGTGATGAATTCAGGCACGACGGATCGATGCCCGTGATAGGAACGAAGCGACCGTGAGAAGACACCCGGCTCCGGCCCTCCTCTTCGGCTGTCGAGGTTGAAAATCTGGAAGAAAACTGCCAAGGCTCCAGCTCTAAGCATTTTTCGGTATTGAAATTTCAGGTTTGCAAATCAAAAATAGCCGCGTTATCGCAGAGAAAATAAGTGAGCGACTAGATACTAACAGACCGAACTACTAGTGTGACGCGAAAGTTCGTGTGTTTTAGATTCTGACTTCATTTATTCGTAACTCAAGAAGAACAAATAATACCAATAACCTTTGACATTTATTGCATAAGAAGATTTTTTCTCGAAACGAACATATCCAAATTGCTCGGTTCAAGTTCATACAAATATTAGAGCAACTAGTTCAACAAAGTTCGATGACAATTTAAAATGGGCGTAAAAAACTAAAGAATAATACGAAAAAACAAAGCAAAATGTCAACAAAAATAGCTAGAGTAGAAAAATACAATAAAGTTATCACAGTTTAGCACAATTCTTTGCCAGATCGATAGAAAGAATTTTTGTCTAATAATTTTTTGCTTTTCGAGAAATGTAAATAAAGGAAGTCAGAATCTGAAATGCAAACGAAATTTGTTTCACCCTAATGAAAATGGAATAATAAAATAATTACATTTTCGAACTGGCGCATAGGCTGGCGAATCGACTGATGCGTTTAAATCTTGGAATAATACACTGTGAAAAAACATCAAAAACGTTCTAGAACGTTTTGAATGCTTCCTGGGACAGAAATTAGGAGCGGAATTGTGTGCTACAAAGAAAATCCCAGTCAGCACACTAGATTTCAATGTTGTGTGCACTAGGTGCTGGAGAAAATATTTGAACAATCTAGATTATTGATTTGTCTCTATTTCTCTCTTTTAACGCGTCCATGTAATGTATTTCAATCTAGAAGTGAGAAAAATTGAATCATTCTCTTACCTCATTTTCTTCTTGGGAATTTTGATATGAACACTTTTTAGGTGAAAGTAGCGCGAGACAACAAAAGAATATCCGTTCAACTTTTCCATTATTTTGATTCATCGAATTGTAGTATTTCGATAAATCTGTTGGTGGTTATAGCGGTTATGTGTGATTCTGCGAAATATAAATGAAATTGTTTAGTTAATCAACTGTAAGCCGCTGAGCAAAAAATTCAGTTGTTATCCAAACTTTGACATTGAGTACCAACTCATCAATACTGCATCCGTCTAGGCTGATGGCCTAATACGAAACAGGTAACTCGAGTGGACAATTATACTGGAAAGGGTTACCCGGGAGCAACTAACTGGTAGTAGAATAATTGCCGCTAGGTAGCGACATTCAGACAAACACTAGTAAGTGGAAGTTCTCCAGCAAAACACTCGTCTCCAGACACACCGAGCTGTAGCCTTTTTATAAAAAAATGTTGTTCATAAGAATATTAGAAAACCACTACCACTCCAACACAACGAAATTGATCACAGCGAGCTGATAGGACTAATTTTGGCGTAACTGCCATTTTTTGCCAAAATTCTTGGAGAAATCAATCAGTCCGAGACCAAACAAAACAGTCCCCTATTTGCCGTTTCGAGAACCCTTGCAGAACCGATTAGTCAACGAAAAACGGTCGGATCGAATATTTCAGCGAAACCGGGTTCCAATTAGAAACAAAAAGGACTGAGTCAGCGATAATGTCCTTTTCAACGGGAAAGGCAAACGATTTGCAAGTGATGTTCGTAACACACAAAAAACCAATTTCTCATTCGAAGTCGACCGTTTTTCTTCCTGAGTGTAAAATTATCGTTAGCACGTTGAAAAAATAGTGCAAGACGGTATAAAAAATAAAATAACTAGGGAATGAATCATAAAAGTGACATCTCAGCAACAGAATATGGTTTGGGAAGGTTATTTAGGACGCTGATCATTCTGGCTTCTTTTGATACGACTCGTTCATCGGCCTGTCGACCGCTGAACAGGGGCAACCACATTGGAAAAAAGAAAAAAAGCAACATCAAAAACTAATTAGTTAGGAAGTCGGAACTCAAACTGAAGTAAAATGATTTTTGTAGGGAGAGAGAAGCAAACTCAAAAAAAGAACGAGCAAGACCATCTCAAATCATAGCGTACAAAAAATATTATATAACAAATTGTGCTGTATAATACACGTTACATTGCCTGCATAATAGAAAATAGAAGGGTAGAACAGCGTCAAGTGACTCAAGACTTCCTTAAAATATTAATTAAATAAAAGCAAGCGTAAAGCGAGATAGGGAAATGGGCGAGCTTCAAGGCGCGGAATATTTGTGCATGTTTTTTGTGGATAAAAACAATTGTATTAAATAAAATTAAACTAATCAAATTAATTACATTAATGAGAAAAAACAGGATTTTGTTTGCCATATTAGAATTGTTTTTTCGATAGTGCTTGTTTTTCGTTGTTTACCCGTTGAGTTAGAACTCATTTCATTTTTCCCTTTTTCCTCAATTGAATTTCCCCGCTAATTGTACCTCTAACAATCTTTCGGCACGTCTGTGAAAATGCGTAAATAAATAGATAAATAAATAAATAAATAAATAAATAATTAAATAAACAAGTAAATAAATTGATAAGGAAATAAATAAATAAATAAATATAATTAACTAACTAACTAAATAAATAAATAAATAAATAAATAAATAAACAACTAAAAAAATAAGAAAATAAATAAATACATAACTAAATAATCAAATAAGCAAATAAATAAATAAATAAATAAATAGCAAATAATCCGATGACCAGGTTGATTCTAGAGGATTTGCTCTCGGAACTGAACGACTCGAGTAGAAAATGGATCGGTGCGTTCTAATCCGGCAAGCACTAGGCGTTCCTATAAATCGAATAGGCGCGAGTGTGCGCATGCATGACTGAGTGACTGGTTTTCGCTTTTTTGCCGCTTAAGCGTTGTTGTTTACGCGCCCTCAGCCACAAGTGTTAGGGTGGACGGAATTGGCAAGAAAAATGCAACACTTTCTCGCCTACGAAAACCCGAAAAACAATCGTCGAAAATGGACTGGCGAGCTAAAGACGTGGACAGAGCGGTGAACAGCACTATTGCCATCCATGTCAGGAAATAGATTCTTATACGTGAAGAGCAAACGGCAATTTCACGAAACAAGGTAAATGTAAAGGTAAGAGGTAAGGTTGGTCGATCCTCTGCGGACAGTAGATGCATGGTGAAGGCGTATTTGGTCTTTACAGTGACTTTCGGGGACAAACTCTATACAAATTCAGTCTTTACCTTCTCAGACAAATCTGGTAACAATTTACCCGGCTCCGGAGGTATGAAAGTTTCCAAGTCTATCCTAAGTAAATGGTTATCCTGAGCGAGGATCGATCGCTCGACCGTGCCGGGATAAGCAGCGCCTTGTAATATTGAATCAAATGTGCCCTCACTTGTTTGTAGCTATCATAGATCCTCAAGTCCCTCGAAACATGCACTTAGGCGAGAAAGCATCCGGTTCGGTTAAAGTTATGAAGGGAAAATAATCAGGTATGAAAGTGAATGTGGTATCGTGGGAAAAGTAACAGTAACAGTGCAGTTTAAATCACAAAAAATTAATGAAATAATACAGTGAGCACATGCATTCGAAAGACAGTTCTCCTGGCTATTCCTATGTTGATGAAGATGGTATCTAAAAAATACCTCGGGAGATATCACGATCAGTATCACAGAGGATGAATCATTCTTTCGCTATTTCTCCTCCTTCTCTTGTCAAAACTTGTCAAAACTCGGCCCATCTTGTCTACACCATAGACACGCAGCCAGAGCTCTCTATATAAGTCAGCCAGACTGTGTTCATGAAAATCAGTTGTTTTGCTCCCCTCCGCCTAGTAACCTCCAATCTTATCGCTTCCTGTGCTTGCTGACTGTCCACCCATCTCACCTCACCTCACCTCACTTCACTTCACCTCACCTCACCTCAACCTCTACGATCTCGTCTAATCTGCTACTGTTCTATTGGTGTGCTTGCTAACAAAGTTTCGATTTTATCAATCATTTTCATAGACAGAGTATATTGTTGACAAGACCTTGCGTGATATACTTAAGCACGGCTGCTGAGTGTGAGGAGATGACGATGAATGGGCACAAGGCGGTGGAATAGCTGTCGAGAGATCTGCGCGTCCTCCTGGAAGACCACCTCGCGGATGGTCTGAGGTGTTCGTCGGAAGCGTTAAGAATGTACCACATTTCAGAACGGCTGCCCCTCACTTTCGTCACAATCACTTTATTCCAGAAATCCAACACGACCGCGACACAAACATGCGAGTGAAAGTCGTGAGGAAGCGCAAGTTCGCGGAAGCTAAGCCATCCAAGAAGGCGAGAGATTGCAACTCAAAAGATGTTTGGACCAAAGACTTTGACTCATCCCATAAAGGCCTTTAGTTAGGCGTACCAACTGCAGAGGAGTCGGAATGAAGAAAAGGTAAAGATATGGCTTTTGATAGTAAATGAGTGATAAATTGTATTCTGGGGGTATATAAACCCCTTTTGACAGGAATAAAAATGTCAGTGCCTGAATGCCTACATCACAACTGGCGATCTGGATTAGATTCAAACTCACGCAGGAACATTCAAATGGATTAGCGCTACAAATAAACTGTGGATCGCACTGTAGTAAGGTTCACTCATGTGGATTTGGCAACCAGAAAATGAATCAACAGCCGCGGCGGGATCGAGAGTGCCCGCTGGGCCCCGCCACCACAACCGACAATCGTCACACCTCCGCCAGTCGTCTATGGTGCAGGTTGGGGTGCCGCTGGGGACCCCTACCAGGGGTGCCGTTGGGCGACACAGTGGAGGGAAGCCAGCGGCGGCTCCCGGTCGTCGAGGTGCCATTGTGGACCTGCTCCGCGAGCTGCAAAGTGTCCGAAAGGCCCTCCGGCGACTCAGAACTAGAAGCCGAAGTCAAGAAAAACTCAAAAGGAGATGGTCCAGAAGCCGCTCCAGAAGCCACTTCCTTGGACCACTAAGATCACGCTCGAGAAGTCCGGCAGACGCAAAGAATAGAGGGCCGAAAGGAGACCGGGCTTAGCCTCCAGTAAATAGCATCTTGATTGACGAATGACTTGATCAATAAATTGTGGTGTGAACAGCTGTTATTAGAGTAATAAGAAGTAATAAAAAATAATAAAAGAACAAAGGAAAAATAGAAAGTGTTCTGTGGTAGCGTCGGCAGGTTATAAAAAGTGTGATGCGGTTACGAAAAGGTGTAGGAATAAAATGGTGAAAACAAGAGTGTTGTTGGAAAAGGTTAAGGGTGGAGCGGTGATAGGGTGGTAAACTAGGCGTGATCAAACCCCACCCAGCCGAACCACCCATTCCCTTTCAGTGACCAACCTGGTCACTAGTGGGGGGAGGGGTGTAGAGGGATCGGTTGAAAAGATGAAGATATGGCACTTGATAGTGAATAAGTGATACTATTCTGGGGGTATATAAACCCCCTTTCCAACCAGTTGTCACAACCGCTACGCCAACATAGACCACTGTTTTGGTTCTTGTGAAGGAGTTTGTGACTGGCATAGTGGAGAATATTTTAAAATACGAGGGTTGCCTTGAAGTGGAAGGCAAAGCTCTGCAGAGCTTGCAGTCTGTTTTATGAGCAGAACAGAAGAACCTGTACTGGCGCGACTTCGTTGCAAAACCAATCCGATATGGATGAGTATTTCCACAGAAACCTACACGAATATCTTAATTCATGCAATATACGGACGCCGGATAAGTGAGAAACTTGAAATTATTGGAGACATACTGATATCGGCCTCCGTTAGATGAGATTTTTGTTTCCTTCTTCCCAAATGAGAATCTAAAGCCCATTTTGGAAACGGCTGAACTATTAGTCAACTTCGTCACCGAATTAGTCGAAAGCCCGCCTTTTACTCTACATGTTCAACAGCTCACATCCGTTTTACCTTTTTTGAGGAAAATTTGCAACTTCGCGATGAAGAGTATAAAGTTTTGACGTTAGAATCCAGAAATTTTTCTCCACCCTCATCGTGACTTGTAAATAAAAAGCAACTTACGATGTAGTGAAAAGTTTTGACTTTTCTCTTCCAGACTCTACGCTCATCACGACTTGTAAAAACTAAAACTTAACTAGTGAAAAAATAATAAATAAAATAGTGATAATAATAAATTTAAAAAAAATAATAATAAAATGCCGCTTGGACGAAATCATAAGAGAATTCGAAAAAATTGAAGGCAGCAAACGTGAAGAGCATGGAGTGTGGATGGGGCTGAATTGAGTGGACGATGAGATTGAGAAGAAGTGGCAGGGTAATTCGATCAGGAGAAAATCTTCTCCAGTGGCCGCTTGCTCGTGCTGAATTCTCCGAATGAGCCGTTTTTTCTGGATATGTGAAGTAGAATTTCGTGCCCGAAAAGTACAACTATGCATAGAATCAAATGTCACGAAAAGCAGCACGTCTAGGATGAAAAGTGAGAGAAAAACGTCAGGGAAACCCAGAGTGCAAACAGAATCGAACGCTGCACAATTCCACAAATTTCCGGCTATTTGTTTGCGGCACTTCAGAGGAGTTTCTCGCGAGCAATTTATGCGCTCCTATCGTCGAGAGAAAAAGAGGAGAGCCACAGAACGTAATGGGACATTTGAAGAATGTGTCATTGTTCTCAGCTTCTCTGTCTCCAGGAAGGGGAAAGGAGAAAGATTCAACCTACTGGATGCCCATAGAACGGCCTGGGGGCCAATTTTTTCAGGTGGTAGAATTAATAAGGATAGAAGAGATTGATTTGAACAGTTTCTCATGAAAATTGTTGGGGTATAATGAAATAGCTCAAAATTAGCACTGCAATTCACAAATTTAAAGACTGAAAGTCATTAATAAATGGGGTGGAAAAGTGTTAAAGATAAAGATGTCCACGTTAATCAGTCCTCCAAGGATGCGCAGCAACATTTGTGTTCAACTCTAATTGTAGAGGCATGGTGAATTCATATTTGGTCTATACAATGACTTTCGGGCCATATAGCAAGTCAGTGTTTATCTTCGTAGACAAGTCTGGTATCAATTTACCCGATCCCAGAGGAATGGTTAGCCGGGGTCGCTCGTTCGACCGTGCTGTAGCACCTCTTGCCACTGCACCATGCGACCCATTACCTACAATATTACAATTTTACGCCAAAAAAATGAGCAAAAAGGAGAAACCGTCTCGGTGTTCAATAGGTGCAGCGCAAACATCAGTTACTTTGCAACTTAAAAAAAAAACTTTTCATCATGCATTTTTCCGTATCTCGGCACATTAATCTTCCATCACGGCTGTTGATTTCCTCGACAGCTGTCCACGAAACAGCACGGTTAATTGAAGGGCATGAAAAATTCGTGGCCCTCAACACCAACATTTTCTGGTGAAATTGCAAATTGTCAAGCGAGGGACCTATTATGTTCAGAAAAGAATAGGGCTTGCTAGCAGTTTTTACCGCATCTCTTTTCGCGAGATGTGTGTTTATAGCCGCTCTTGAAAACCGGCTTCGAATAAAAAATGAACTCATCAAAAGGCGCCATGGCACGCGACGCGGACGAATGGAGGTGCTATTGGCGTGATCTTGAAGAAGTCGATAATGAGAAGGCGGCGATAGTACACGGGTGCAAATGATTTGTATATCTCCAAATTCGATTCTCGATGATAACTGGCATGATTTTTGCTCTGTTCTTGAGCTCGACAAAAAGCTGGGTTTTATTGACTGATTTTGGCGAAATCGCCTTCGTCAGAGCCCGTCACTATCCACGCCTTAACTTTGAGAAGAATTTCGAATCGATTTTTGAAATTGCTAAGATAGAGGGGGTCAGATTCCTACCACAATCTGATCCACTGATCAGCAAATATAAAACAGGAAGCAATGAATAGTGGTAATTTCACTTTTAAATGGAACACCTTAATGGGTGAATTGGAAGAATTACAGCTTTTGAATCGATACATTCGTTAGAGGCGTCATTTCATATGAATGGAATTCTTACGGTGAAACGCAGTACCGAACGTGCCGCAACGATAAAATGGCGGCATGGTGCCATTTTAGGGTCCGCGCGTGGTGACCCGGATGGAGCCTACCTCAATTCATTCACGCCGCATGCCTAACGGGGTCCCCGCGTGGTAGCCCGGCGGAAGGCGAAGTCTCGTCGAGCGATGAGTCACTAGGCAAGAAATTGAAGGGACAAGAGACCGAAAATCGAGGGGTGGAAAAATCGCTTGTTGACAATCTGGTACGGAAAATCTGTAAGAGATAAAGCCCAAGCTGCTGAGTTCAAATACATACTTATTTTAAAAAAATAAAAAAATAAAGAATGAATCAATTTGAAGAAAATATCAAAAAACGGCGGTTTCTGCGCAAAAAAAGCGCCGCTGGCGCCGTTTTATCGTTGCAACACATTCGTTTTCGTACATCCAGTCTACAGAAAAATTTTGGTGAGGTCATGCTGAAAAATATTCGCGATTTTTTCAATAGAAATTCCGAGGAGGAAAGAGTAAGTGCAAGACGAACACAGGTAAATAAACAGTGCGAAGAGGGAGGAGAGCTAGGGGTTCGGCGATGTAGTGATTTCAGCAAAATATGTAGACTTCTCCAAAAAGGTTCGATACATAATCATAACGAATAACACGGTGTCAGTTCACATAGATTTTTCGCAGAGTAAATCAGGGCATCACTGCATCACAAATTGAAGTACATAAATATAATTAGCGTTGGATCACGAGAACAAAACTGCTAGGCTTCAAACGAATGTTATCTGGGGCATATAGTTCGACTATTTGACTATTTGATTGCATGGAAAAGTTCAAACTAATAAGACATCGGGGTTTTACCGGAATTTCCTCACCTCACATGTGGAACAGCTGGATCAGACAACAGAGATCGACGGGTAGAGGTAATTAGTCAACTGGTGTTGGCAGCTGTTTGGCGGGACGTTAAAGCAGAAGGTAGGACCGGAAACATCAACAAAACTTTTGAAATCCTCCACCAAAGCTCAATGGGTTGATGTGGTTGAGAAACGAAGGTAGGTAACGAGTTTATACACCTTGACAACGGCTAGGCTGAGGCTGAATTCAAGAACTGCATGGGAGGACAGTCCGATCTGCTAGTGAAAGGATGATGTCTAGCTCAGAGGCGGAATTATGTTCGAAATTATGTAAAAAGTTGCCGTAAAAGAGTTGCGAGAGGCTAAAGAACGAATAGTGACAGAATAATAGAATAGTAACAATGAAGAATAGTTATGGAGATGAAGTTACGAATAACATACTGGAGAATAACATTTTGTATAAGTCGCTTCATTTGTATATCGATCTACAAGCGTAAACAAGGAATAAATGGGGTAACGGAGCATTCAACCGCGAAAATTCGTGAGATCAAAGCTGTAATATTAGGTTGGAAACTAATTTCGTGTACTCTCACGCACCTTCAACAAAAGTGTTGATTACCAAATAAAGAAAAACGTTTCCCAAACAATATATGCACCATTAAAACGAAAAGGTAATTCCCTATTCTCAGGTAGCTGCCCGATTCCACTTTCTAACAAACGCTGAGTTCTTGAAGGGAATTGTTTTTCATAGGCGCACTTTGACCTACACCTCATTACTGGATCGTCTTTGCGCCAGAGAATGCAGGAAAAACCAAAACAAGTATTATTCAGTTCAGTAAACAAGTTGTGTTCGCTAGAAATAATGACTGCAAAACACGAAATTAGTTTCCAACCTAATACTATTAAGTTGCTCGGGTGCCAGAATGAAGTCGTTATTTTGACCTTCAACTTCAGTTTGCTGTGACATGTGTTTGGAGCGTCACCGACGTCAATCCACTTGGGTCCTCGTCATTTGTCAACCAGAGACCATTTTACATCGCGAGTTACGGACAATGCACAATGTGAATAGTTTTTGTCTTGCAGAAAAGGACCAGAAGGCCTCCCATAGCGTCGATTTTATTGACTTTCATTCACTTCGTTCGGGCCCTATGTCGAGCTCCCAAGTTCTCTCTTCTTGAAACCTCGGCATGACGTTAAACTTCTTGAATGCTGCTGTGCCGAACGAAGTTAGTAAGGTGGATCAAATTTTATTGTGGCCTGACGTTTCCTATGATTTTATTATGACCTCACTAATTTGAAATGTGATCCACCTTACAAACCTCTTTTGGCACAGCAGCATTCAAGAAGCATGCAGTCGAAAATCCTGTATGTCGATCTTTTTGCCCTACTCATATAGTTTCAGATGGTGACCCGCTATCAAATGGTTGACGCTCAGTTCATCTTCTCGGGGAATTTATCACAAATTTACTTCCACGAAAACGCTCAGGTGATCATAATCCATCTCAGTGACTTCGTTCAAGAAAAAAACATTGTATTACTACGATGCCATCGTTAGCAAATTTATTATTCAGGAATTTGGTTTTCGACATGTTGATTGTTGGCTCGAAATTAGGGCCATCATTTTGATGGATCAAGATACAAGATAATTGTTCCGCACATCGCGTAATGAATACAATAAGGAACACAATTTCAAGAAACAGTACCGGTGTTAGATAAAAATAGTGAGAAATGTTGACGGCGAAGCTCAAATGGTTGAATTTTCCACCATCGATATTAATACTGTAACCACTCCAGTTGCAGTGGTGGATGGTGGATTCCAGACAGGATGAGAAGAGCTTTTGAGAAAATTGGGAATTTAAGATATTCAAGTAAACAATTACTCTAATAGGATTTTCTGAAGAGAGTCTAAATGTAGCATCTCAATGTTAGAATAGAAATCTGCAAGAAGAGAAGCGAGTATCGAGAATATGATTCGACGAGTCCGACAACGAGGTCAAGGAAAACTCTGGCTTCACGCCTTCACTACTTTTCGCGCGAATTTATCATCGCATCAACTCGTTTGTCATGTAGTCAGAACCGGTAAGACGTGTCGTTTTCAAAAAGATTCCAAGTTCATAATGCAAGAGTTTCTTGGCGAGTAGCTTTTTGCCGACGGCGATTTGTCGACCGAGATATGCATCAGGGTGGAACGAGAAGGATAGAGACTCACGGACTGCTCAATTCATAGGCATCGAAGCGGAATCCGCCACAAAACACTAATAAAATCCGTGTCTTGGCCACGGGCCACTGAAAGCGCATGATTGAATTTGTTAGTATCGTCAGACGGCAAATATGTCGATAGGGGAAATATTTGCTCTAAAAACGAAATCCCGAAACGCGTTGATATTTCGGCGTGAAAAATGTCCTATGAACTTTAAGAGAGTCTCGAGATAGCGAGCTTTGAAAATTTAGAAACTAGTCATTTCTAGAGTTTGCAGTAGGAATTCAAAAACTAACCGTCCAGGTCGTTTAGCTTTGCCCCTATGATTGTCTCAACAACAAATAGGCAAAAAAGAAAAGGAACCAATAATAGATGCTGCGATGGGAGAACAAAGTCCAATTAGATAGAGCAAGACTCAAATTAAATGGGGAGGCGTGAAAAATGTAACACTCACGCTGAAATATGCTGACATAGAGACAAATAAGAAACAGAGACAGTGAAAAAACCATCCCAAAGAGTGACAACAGATATGAGAAGGTGAGAAGTTTTTCTTAGTATACTACCGCAGCTGGTAGTTCAAAATCAGTGCCGGCCAGGTGCCGAGAGCAATTTCGACGGTCAGCGCTGCAGTAAGGCGCGCAACGTGATAGAATTTCTTTTTCTAAGCACTGCCTAGGACGTTCACATTTCGAGCCGAGCAGTAGGATGAGGAGGTGTTTACCTCAGATTCTTCTGAGTTGAATATTTGAAATTATATTTGGAATAAGCTGAATCAACGATATCAAAAATATGTCGAACACCCAAGGGTTATGTTTGCGACACCGTATTAGCAAAGAACAAAAAAGCCACCTTCGGAGAAACCGAGAATAATGCACATGGTTGTGGCGTGAAGGAAATGCCTTCAAAAATCTGCTCTAGACTGAGCTTGTCTGACCATAAATTATTTAAAAGAAACAGATGTTTAAAGGTAAAGGTGAAGGTGCCAGTGTTGATCAGCCCCCTAACCACACACCGTCGCCTTCGTGTTCAATTCAGAATCGTAGAGACATGTTGAATGCGAATATTATAATGACTATGTGAATATTATATTGACGTATCTTTACTATAAAATGAGCGAAACCCAGTTGTTTATTCGCATGTATGGACGGATGGATGTTTGGATGGATGTCAATTCATTTGTCAAGTGATTGGTGGTGATGGCGGTTGGTGGTGGTTTTATCACTGCTTATTACTGAAATCATTTTGATAATCACATTCTATGATAACACACTTACACTCCATATACCCTATATTGTTAACCGAGGCTAGACTTATTTCACTTGAGATGGAAATGAGCCAAAGCGGGTGAGGTATGAGTGAGTGAAAGTGGGATAAGTTAGGAAAGTAAGTGAAAAGTCGGGGAAGTGTTGAGAGTGCGTCAAAACTTGGAACACTGTCAAAATTTCAACTGATCGAAGTGTGGCTTAACTCGGCAAACAGTATGGATTTATGTATATATTTACTTGACGAATCTGGCGAACAGACGTTTCGCGGCCGATAGGCCGATGAAAGGCTGATATCAAAAATATGTGGAACCGTCTAATGGTTAGATTTATGACTTCGTATTAACACGTTGACGACGGCGCCTTTTTCGCGTGTCTAGCGCGTGGGACCAACCGATTTTCTAGCGCGCCGAGGCTGTGGCATGATGCCGGCCTACGGCGAATTTTTTCAAAATGGAAGTAAATAGTAGATCTCGATGACTACATATACAGTTCTGTAATATCGGGGGTTGTGTCTATTTCTTCTTTGCAATGAAAATAGAAAAATAACAGCTGGAAGCTTTTAGAATGTCCTTTTTCCCTATCCAGGTTAAAAGGAAATTGTTGTTTGTTTATTGTTCATTATTTGTTTATTCTGATAATCAATATTTGTTTGTATTTATGCGTTTGTTTCAGTAGCCAGTATTTGCTTGCATTTATTTGTTTCTTGCGACAACCATTATTTGTTTTTACTTGTAAAGAAAACTAGTGCACAATCAAAAATTCCAGTAAATCAGAAGCTAAGAATTGTTTTTACGGACCATGAGGTTTACAATTATTTCTAATCGTGAGGTATATAGTGGCCAGACAAATATTTCCCAAAAAAGTCGGGATAAGTCAGAAAAATAAATTTTAAAACTGTGACGCAGCATTGCGTCACACGGTCCCACGCGGCCTAGTACGCGTGACGCAGCACTGTGTCACACGGTCGTCAATGTGTTGATAAAGAACAGAAAGGGTCACATTCAGAGAAGCCCATAATAATGCCCATATTTGTCGTGGAATGGAAATGCCTTCAGAAGTCTGCTCTTGGATGAGGTCATCTGACCACAAATTATTCAAAAAATACATAAAAATAAAAAATAAAATAAGAAATAAAAATGCAAGTATAGAGGTAAAGGCAAAGATGTCAGCGTTGATCAGTCCCGTAATCACGTGCCGCCACCTTCATGTTCAATTCAGAATCGTACAGATATATTGAATGTTATTTTTCCTATATAATGATTTGCGGAGGCCAGCCACTCCACCATGTCAATGCACATTTCTTCCCTGGAAAGCCCAGTAACAATTTATACGACCTCAGAGTGATTAAAGGCTTGGTTAGCGAGGGCGGGGATCAATCGATCGATCGTGAAGTTGACAGTAGCTTCTCTTACTACGGTACCACGCGCTCCCTTAATACTATACCTAGCGCAAATAGAGAAGCGAACATCTGTAGTTATTTTTCGGGAGGAATGAACTCATTTAGGAATGATATTCAGTTAAAGCGACGGCCGACAGACATTCAGGAAAGGCGGCTGCCAGAAAAATTCGCCGGATCAGATTTCAGAGAGGCGGCAGTGCAGAGATAATGGGCTCGTCGCTGACATGGCGTCGACGCGAAAAAACCGCGACGGCGACGGCCAGCTGGAGCGGATCAGGCCAGACCACACGAATTCGACGCGACAGTCGGAAACACTCGGAAATGCTTTGTCTTCTGTGACTGGTCGAAATTCTTAGATTTTCAATTTCACATTAGGTTTAAGGAGCTAGATCGAAAGAAGGCTCTCAAAAACCACCGGATTTTCCATTATTGTGGCCCATGGTGAGCTGGTCACTTTAACGAAAAGCAATCCTAAAACAGTAGCGATCCAGTGAGGTCACTCGATGTTTTCAAAATGTATATTAGCAACAGGTCTATATAGTAATATATCTCTCCTACAGTTGAGCACAAATTCGCAACATTTCTCAAATAGTTGAGGAGAGAAGCCATTCTCCAACGAAGGACCTGACTTGCTGTCGATCTATTCGCGGACTGTGATCTGAGCAGCCTAAGGTTACAAGATCGCTTATTGTTCAAGATGTCGACAGGGTTTCTGAATCTCGCACAGTCTCAATCGAGTCATGACACCTCGATTTTTGCTCCATTTCCAAGAAATTGTCAGGGGCGGGCAGTGGTGTAAATGAGTGAAGCAATATGAATATCTTGACCCACCTTTTTATTGCTTCTCTGCGCCTAGAGATTATAGTTGTGCTCTCCCAAAAATTTCGAATAATCGAATATATTCGAATATCGACGATTTTCGAACGTTCGAATTCGAATGTCATTCGAAAATCGCGATTTTTCGAGCATTCGAATTCGAGTACATTCGAAAATCGCGATTTTTCGAGCATTCGAATTCGAATACATTCGAAAATCGCGATTTTTCGAGCATTCGAATTCGAATATTCGATTTCGAATAGAATTATTCGAATTCGAACGTTTGAATATTCATTCGAGCACAACTATAGTTCGAATGCGAATGTTTCGAGCATTCGAATTCGAATACATTCGAAAATCGCGATTTTTCGAGCATTCGAATTCGAATACATTCGAAAATCGCGATTTTTCGAGCATTCGAATTCGAATACATTCGAAAATCGCGATTTTTCGAGCATTCGAATTCGAATACATTCGAAAATCGCGTTTTTTCGAATGTTCGAATTCCAACATTCGATTTCGAATAGAATTATTCGAATTCGAACGTTCGAATATTCATTCGAGCACAACTATACTAGAGATCAGCACGTTGTATTTAGTAAGTACAACAATACGAGTGCAAATACGGAAACGGACATATTCTTTGGTCACTTCCCGGAAAAGCCGCTTAAGAGCGTTCTTTTTGAATAACTTTGCTGAAACTCCATTATTTGTAAAAATATACACATCTGAGCTCAGCAGCTCGAGCTCTATCCATCCATAAACACTTTTTCCAAATTCGTGAAACATGTTTTCAGCCGATTTTTTTGCCCTCGATTTTCAGATCCCGTTGCTGCCTCGGTCCCTCGCTTGGTGAATCACCACCGACTTAGCTCCGCCCCTCCTCGCCGCATATAAATAAGCGGCGCTCGTTGCACCGAGCTGGGAGTAGGGGTCTCCACGGGGTGACTCGAGAAAGCTACCACGCGGGCCCCCAACGAGGCAATCGATGGATACATGGAATACGCAAAAAATCGAAATTTTAAAAAAAGTTCGGGTGTGGAATATATGCATATTTTTACAAATTATTGAGTTTCGACAAAGTTATTCAAAAAAGCCGCCCTGGAACACTCCTAAGCGGCTTTTCCGGGAAGTGATCAAAGGATATATCCATTACTGCAGTTCGTTGGGCGAGAACCTGAAATTTCAGATCAAGATCGTGATCCAGACAGCGACTATGGACTGATGGGAGGCTGCTAAAATATAATAGAAATTCACTTGGGCCTCTGAGCACTGGTGATGGGTGCTTTGGTAGGCCACTTACTATTGCGAAGTCACTGACTATTCCTTCTTTCCAACTGCGACGGTCATATGCGCTTCCTAGCACGTTCACCGAACTTTCTCGTCTTAAAGATATGAGGGTTCGGCTTTTGGCCACGAAAAATAACGTCATATAGTGCGTTTCATAATTATACACCACCCCCCCCCTATTTTGGTAGTTCCCACTATGCTGGGTGAGATGCAGCTTTTCCTCTCATCCCATTTCAAGGAACATGGAAAATAACCACGCTATACGCTATTCTGATAACCGGATTGTAAGTGCATCTTTGATAAATCTACAGGAAACCAAAGTGTCGCGTTGGGCGCAAAAACCTGCGGATAATGAAAAATCGATATAAAAAATACCACATCAGCTCATCAAAAAAAGCGTTTTTCATGGTTATTTTCCATGCTGATGAAAATGGCATTGAAGAAATAACTGCATCTCTTTCGATAAAGTGGGAACCACCAAAATAGGGGGTGGCGTATAATTATGAAACGCACTATATAAATATTTATCTACTTAGGGCCCCTTCAGGCTCTACTAAAAAGGGAGGTGCGCGTATTTCCGCAACAGCTGCGCGCTTTGCGGCCGTCCACTGTACTGCCGTTGATTAAAAAACTATTTAAAACATAGTTGACGATATGGGTGCTTTTCGCAAAGAAATTTGAAAACAGATGTGAGATTCGTTATCAGCGCCTCTGATAATCAAGATAAGCAAAATTTCAGCGGAAAACAGTTTGAGCGAGATCTGACTTGCTGCCCGGGACATTTCCTGCTGCTCCATTCCCTAGTGCTTCGTCCGGCACAGCGCCAAATCACGTCAAGTATGAGCTTGAGAAGGTTTTAAGAGAGAACTCGGAGGAAACCAACACCCCAATGTCAAAGAATAAATGTTCAACCAATAGACTAATACAGACTCTCAAGAAGCAGCACATGCGTCTCGTGAAAAGACCGCGCGGCTGTCGAAGTGTGTGCGCGGCACGATGATTCAACGGCTCGAGCATTATTTGTTCTGTATGAACGAGACACTTGAAAGTATGATTTCTCTCGCCGACACACCGTCGGAGCCGCCGAATGAGACAACTTTGCTGAGCCGTTTAGGAAAAAAATCAAACGTGAATAAGCTCCGTGTAGTTTTATTTACCTTCTAAGCAGCTTACCATTCATTTTCAGCATATCATGGGATCGGACTTTGAATTTCTCTGTATTGTTGTTTAGTATTAGGTTGGTCGAAAAGTCTTGCAACACTTTTGCAACATTCTTCAAAATAATAGCAATTTACCGAAACAAAATCTCGGTCAACGATATAATCATTATTCATATATATGACTCTTCCCCATCTTTCGAGCAATTTTTCAGTTCCTCTCCGCCAGAACTCTAGGAGATGTGACGAAAAAAATTGGCCGACCTCCATTTCCAGTTCGTCTCGGTTGTCGAATTCCATATCTCGAAGGTGTTGCTCTAAGGACCTGAATAAGTGATAATCTGAAAGAGCAAGGTCTGGAGAATAAGGTGGGTGCGATAGAACTTCCCAGCCTAAATCCTGAATTTTCTCACGAGTTGCTCTTGCGACATGAGGACGAGCGTTGTCATTCAAAAGGTAGACTTTTCCCTTTCAGGGCGTTTTTATCGAATGACGGGAAATTCTACCGCACCTACCGTACTCTCCTCGTCTTGATGATTTAGATTATCACTTATTCAGGTCCTTAGAGCAACACCTTTCGTTTGAATGAATTGCTGTTATTTTGAAAAGTGTTGCAAGACTCTTCGACCAACCTATTATATGTTCAGGAATGAACAAACTTTTCTTCTCCTTTTTTTCCTCTACAAGCGGACCACTGGAGAAGTAGTCCGAGCCCTGGATTCAAAAATCCAACCACAATAGGTGCGCGTTGCCCGTGTTCCACAGCTCAGGAAAATGAAGGTAAGCACAGATCATGGCCCACATACATAAACTGTTCACTGATGCATCCTTTGAGTAATGAGCTCATTAATAAGGTCGCGCCTTACTATTAGACACGTGCTATATTTCGCTTCCATTGGAGAATACAACTGGACATTGTAGAATTACAATTTTCAGTGTAATTTTTATTTAATTATTTAATTATTTAATCAGACAGACGTGGATACAAAGACCGTTAAAACAACGAGCAACACGAACGGGAGTGTCAGTGGTGGACAGCAAATCCGGCGAAATAACTCTCCGTCGGTTCGTACCATTGTTATATACGAATGCTGAAAGCAAAAACTGTCCGGGTTGAAAAAGACGCGGGGGAGTAGGGATCACAGGGATCGGCAGGTCGGACAGATTGGGAACGTAGATAGTTTAGGGATTCTCCCAGAATCCCCGTCTAGGATCCTTCCGTCTTCTCTTTTCAAATCACCGTATTAAAATGCACATATTATATGAACGGGATTCTGGTAATTGGTGATATTTTTGCCTCTATAGGCGTTTATTTATGAGATTTGTT
The DNA here is from genome assembly GCA_030553155.1 of Nippostrongylus brasiliensis. Classification (NCBI taxonomy): domain Eukaryota; kingdom Metazoa; phylum Nematoda; class Chromadorea; order Rhabditida; family Heligmosomidae; genus Nippostrongylus; species Nippostrongylus brasiliensis. The sequence continues at coordinate 13,253,099 of CP130736.1, forward strand.
CCACATTAAGTTACATTACTACTTAAGTAAATGTTGTTTGGTTTTTGACTAATTTGAATTTGTTGAACGACAATTGATTGATGATTTCTCTTCGATTGTAGAGAAAAGATTCTCCACGACGAATCTTCATATTGTTCGCGCTGTAGCACATCTAAATAGAGAACTCGGTCCACTAACGGCTTTCTTGTGATTTTCTTATCGTTTTTAAACGTGAGAGACTTTTGAAGGGTTCTGCTTTACATTTTTTATCACTCGTTTTTCGTAATTAACCATGATATTTCATCAATTATTCATTTTCACGATCAGACCCATGTCTTCGACGCTATCACGTTTAGTCTCTTATTGAAGGTAAGATGTTTCTGGCAACCTCTCTGGTAACGCATTTATATGTTTCCCTACTTTTGTTAATTCCTCCTCTTTTACCTTCCACATAAAACATAAACCTTTCTCAAATTACCGTAGCGGTTTTCATTTACGTCCATTGCTTTTCCGACTTTCACTTCTCTTCAACTTAATTTGTATTTACGTAAAATTCTAGTTTTATTACCGCTTTTTGCGGGTTTACTATTATGTATACTAGAATACGATGTTGTAATGGTGGTGCTAGGTTCATCGCAAAAATCGCATCTCAGGCGGGACTCGAACCCTCGTCTCACGCATCATCAATGTCCGTCGCAGATGGAGAGGAGAGCCGACGTCTCAGTAGCATAGTCGCTAATGCACAGCTCCGGTTTGGCGTGAGACGCGGGTTCGAACTACGCCTGAGAAACGATTTTTGCAATGAGCCTAGCACCACCACTACAACATTAATTTGAATTTTCCCCTCGTTTTCAGCACACTTTCGCTAGAGTTATTGCATTTCAAACAGTAGGTACATTTTTGGGACACCCTGTAGTGGTTAATGCCTATGAACCTAGCACCACCGCTACAACATCAATTTGCATTTGCCCAATCCTTCTCTCCTATACGGAATACACGCATCACTACCTTCTTCCAGATGTGAGCCCTCGCGTTCTCTTTTCTTTGTACTCATCGTCCTTCTGATCCTTGTTTAAGTAAAGCTTAGCCAGCGCATCGGCCCATTCAAAGGGAGCATAATAATCCATTTTGAAATCCTTCACTAATTTGTCGAGTACTTTTTCGTGTTCCTGAACAAGAGTTATTCAGAACGTACCGTTGTAGTGATCAATAACAGCCTCAGGGAAAAAGGAGATCTAGTCTCTTAAACCCTACGCTAACGATATTTATGTCAGGTTTGATCAGATGCAATCGCGACTCCCTCTCCTTCTCTACTGTGATAAGTAGACCGGTCAGGGTTTTTTTCACATCTTAAAACGGTCGAAGTCTACCAATTGAATGTTTCCATCTAATATCACGCATAGGATGACGCAGCTAAGGCACAGCAATTTTTTTAATAACAAGAACAAAATACCTCATAACTGGGACGATTTGCCCCATTAATCTGGTCAATGTGGCGTCTTATTGTGATAAGATCTTTGGGTACAGCGGTTTCGTGGAAAACTACGGCGTCATCTGAATTTTGGTGTCTACAGTCTGATGGCTGAAAGTTATTACGGACGTTCAATCATGAAAACTTACACTTTTGAGCGAAGAAACACTCCTTTAAATAGAACATCTCATCCAGATCGTCAATTTGAGACCACGGCAAATAATTCGTTCCGAATAGCTCGACGACCTAACAATAAGGGACGACGTTTTCGATTTCACCAACGTTTCTCAAAATTACATTCTGTGCGTGGCCGGGCATGGTCATATCAGTGAAAAAAATAATCACAGTGCCGGAAGAGCCACAATGATGCAACGGCGACAGCCGCGCTTTTTTGCGCTGACAGCAGCCCTTTTTGAGGTCCGTACGTGCTGACTCGGGCAGATCGTAGCTCAATTCATATACGCCGCATTCCCAACGGTGTTTCCCGCGTGGTAGCTCGAGCCTTGTCGACCTTCGAGTCGCCAGATCGAAGTGGCAAGGGACCGAAAATGAGGGGTCAAAAATTTAGAGAATTAAAAATTTCTAAAATTAAACGAATAAAAAATAAAAAATTCTAAAGTTAAACGATTCAACGAATTTAAAAAATTCAAAATTTAAAATTTAAAAAGTTTAAAAAGTTAACGAGTTCCACAAATATGGACAATTTGTATACGAAAAGATAGAGTTCGACCTGCTGGGTTCAAATACTTTTGTCAATCAAATCAATTTTGAAGAAAATATAGAAAACGGCGGTCTCTGCGCAAAAAGCGCCGCTGCCGTTTCGTAGTTGCGGCACGTTCGGTAATGTGATGACAGGGTACAAGCGCGGTGATGAGAATTTCAGGTTGCATGCTTGGACTACCGTGCTCTCCGCTGCTCAGTGATCGCTTCAATAGCAGTGGAATGCGAGCGAGCTTTTTTCGCCTGATCTCATTGTTTCACTTCCACTGCAAAGTTTGTTGTGACCATTCTGTCCATGATTCGAATAGGATCACTCCGTGGGGATATACAAGTAGCGAGACGAGCCACGACTCGTGACGGAGACTGCTTTTTCCAAGACCACCTCGAAGTTTTACTGCAAACCCGTTGCTATCAAGCTACTCAGCCGCCACACATTTCAATCATTTCAACCTCAATTGTTCTTTAACCAATAGTTATTTGGCTGAAGCGTTCCTCAAACAATGCTGGAGCAAAGATTACCGACAGGCTCTGAAACTGCTTCGGTGTTTCTCTTGTAATGTTAGCGTAAACAAGACAAATTTGTCTTTTACAATGTTCCGGCAACTTTCCCAGGTGTTACCAATCAGAGGCTGGCCGTCCTTTGATTTCGAATAGTGTCTTACTAGTACTTGGATTCATTCTTCACCGATGATGCACTGCATTGATATCGAGGAATACCCATTAGACAGTTTTCTACCGTCTATCGCTGGTGCTAGCCCTCTCTTGTCACTACTCTTTCTTCCATCAGCCTACGTTCAACATCACTGTCTACATGCCTGTCTCGTTGCATTTGCAGAACTTACGAGAACGCTACTGAACAAAAAAAAATTACCATGTAAAACCACGATTCCATGTCTTCCTTCCTATTTACAACCCTACCAAGATGAGTGGCTCGGGCTGCATATTTCGGCGTTCCAATGAACTTGTAGCGCGATTCTCTGTAAAGCAATAAGTTAAATCGAATTCAGAATGTTAGCACATTGATCCGTTTTAGGTTACTCAGCTTCGGATGATTTGTTTAAGAACTCAGTACCAAAACCAAATTTTGCTCTCAAGGCGAAACAATTCGAAAAACACCGAAATTTGGGTAGGAGTACAATCCTTGTTCGAGAAAGCCAACACGAGATGAGGGGTGTAGATTTGATGAAAACAGGAAGTTTAAGGTACTTGGCTTCCGAAATTATTGTATGATCTTGAAATTTAGATTTAGCATTAGACTGTGTAACCGATCGGGAGATTGAATTTGCACAGCTTATTTTTTCTTTTTTCTAATTCTTACTTGGGTAAGTTAGCTGTGGTCTTCTCAAACTTTGTGCTCATACCAAAATCCATAATGAAAATAACATTTCGATCCGAAAGCCTGAAAATTCTAGTCGATCTCGCCAGCGGTTTTTATCGCTTCATGAAGGTGCTGAACAACAAAATGGCAAACCGTCCAACGACAAAGTTATCAGGCTTGACGTCTCGATGGATGTATCCTAATTCGTGGAGGTTTCTCAATGCGAGATGAGTCTGGTATGCGATCTGCACTGCTGTATGAGGTCTATAAAGAACACTATGAGATGATCATTAGCACTTGGAGTTTATCGGACCTCGGAAACCTACGCAAATTCGCTCTTCAAAACATTCTCCTTAATATAATCCAATGACTTTCCGGTGTACGGCATAATAATGTACTTGAAGTATTGATTGTACCCCTAAGGAAAACACGCTCTAATTGAGAAAAATGGAGAATGCAGAGTTTTTTTTAGGTGAATGATAATGCGGAAAACATTTCTCGTAACATATTTTTGAAAATTAAGCAGAAATCTGCCAGTTGATATAGAACTTCTAAATACAGGGTGGCGAATAAATACGTGCGCGTGAAATTCGATTCGATTTTGGCAATTGTATGAAATAATTGAGCGTTCTTTTTCTTCTCAAAATATTCACGTGACAATTCTCATTCGTTCTGTTTAGGTGAGATTTGTTCTTCGAACTGTAGCGAGGAATTTTTCAAGCGATAACGCGATCACGCAGGAAGCTCAGAGCGGCATGGCAAGCTCGCTGATTCTTTCGAGGCTCGGAGTTCCTCAAAAAAAAAAAACGCGTGGAAGGCTGACAAGCTGTGAATGTTGGGAGGACATACTCCACTCAATCCACGAATGTAACGGAAGCGGACGGTGAACACACTATCAAGGCATGGGATTACTGAAAAGAGGACGGACCGACATAATGATGTTAGCTTGAATAAGATGTCCAACCAGCCCAACCTTTTTTTGCAAATCGGTTCGGTTGATAGTAGAAGAAGAGTTGGGCTTTGTAGTTATCAGATGTGGAAGGCACAAGTCCTCACCTATCAAGAGTAGAAAAATCGGAATAAAAAATGCAAAAAATTGCGAGATTTTGTCAGGGTGCGCCGCAGCAAGGGCGTCCTTTTGTTTAGGTTAAATTTTTACCGATGATGTGCCTAGAAATTTTCACAATCGCCACCATTTCACTAGCACAACCCTCGCGTGTAATTACAATCAAAGAGCTAACACAAAAAGTGTGCTTCCTTAATCCTTCATGTTTTAGAACAGTATCGGTGCTCTAGGCAGGACTGTTTTGATTTTATTGATAAAAAAGATATTAAACCATGCTAAGCTCCGTCACTATTACTTTCACGAGAAAGCCACAGTGCTCGGGAAACAGAAACATGCCGAAGAGTTCCCTCAACGAAGTTGGGCTTCGATTCATAGAGCAAAAATGAAAATGTGCTTTCTTTTTGACCGAAATCAGCTCTTCTCCGACGAAAGGTTTATGGCCTTCGAACAGCCCGATCTTAAATCCGTTTTAGCTCGCCGTCGAATATGTTCCGGAAGAAAAACCTTAAGAGTCTACAACAGGAAATCTGTCAAATTTTGAAGAGCCTTTTCCGAAATATGGAGCAACATAGGCAAGGGGTACTTGCGGCGCACCACCTATGCGATAAATGAAGGAATGAGAGCCGAAATCAAAGCTCATGACAGCTACTTTGAGGACTTCCCTTAATTATCGAATGTTATGCCCTACCCCTATATATAATCACATCTGTTTTGATATACGTTGGCAAAAAAGAGAGTTATAACACTTTTCACGGCGCACGCATTTATTCGCCACCCTGTAATGCGCGGAAGTACAGGGTTCGCTGTGGTTTCGCCACGAAATTCCCATCGCCGTACTCGCGTTTGTCCAAGTATCAAATTTTTTATCACCTTGCTCTTATGAGAAACTAATAACACTGTGATAAACTTTTTTGAAAATGCCCCACTGATAGCATGGAGATAGAACGACAACCTACAGATAGAAGAGCGATGAGTTGATATTGATAAACGAGCTTCGCTGTAAATTATAATAGTTAATATTCGCTTATTATCTTACCAAATCGTCCCTGTGCTATCCGAAGGTTATCATTTTATCTCCATGTTATCAGTTTGGAATCTTCACAGTGTTATCATTTTATCACTAACCCATCTTTCCTTATCGTGGCACCGCAATTTAATCAGAGTGCCACCATTTATCACCTTATGCTTACCTTGTCAACCATGTGTAGAATGTGATCCGCGGATCGAGGATCTTCTCGCTTTGCTATGTTTATGACTTCGTACACTAGAACTTCTCTCTAAAAAGCTATAATTCGAAGATGATAAAATTATTATCGCAAATCTCTCACTTCAGATTTCATCAACGGCTCATAAGCAGTAAGATTACAGTATTGCCGTTATTGAAATTCTTTCGTACTATGTCACTCGACGAGCACCTTTTCAATTAGAATGTGTGCGTATTATTCTTGAAATATGGTGGTGTACTGCAAAGACCCGTATTTTTCAGATTGCGGTATAACGAATGAGTACCTCCACCGTACCAAATGGAATTGCATTGAGTGGGAACTACTCAGTTTACATAACTGAGTCTACAAAAATAGGCGGCGATCCTGTCTGACTTGTGTTTATTGCGGTAAATTTAGCATAATCAGAACATCAAATACTATCTACTGCTGTACAATTTATCATGATTTCACCATTGTCCGTTGTATCGCTAACACCTTGTAGAGTAGGGCAAAAGTTTGCACACATCACTCGAAAACTCCAGAATCTTCAAGGAATTGCTATACGACAGTCCTATACAAGAATCACGATCTCGCTTAGAGGACTTCCCGACGACGGCGGCTCTCAACCCGCGCCAGCCGACTCCGCCAGCCAACCTCTCGACCTACCTGGCCGTCTTGACGACTACCTCGGCCAACACCACGACCCGCAATGATTTCGCCCGGCCGACGCCACCTCTGGGCCCTCCGCTTCCACCGCCCGATACGACGATCTACCTATTATTTCGCCTTGAAGATGAAGTATTATCACTCTGTTTGTGTTCTGCACTATGTGAGGGAGATGGGGAAGAGCCCCATCAATTACTGGTATAAGCGGTTCGGCGATTTGGTCGCTGAGTTTTCCTTTCGGCTCTGTTGAGCCTCAGCCAAAACCTGAGTTTAGCGCCGCTCAGTCCCCTGCTTTGGTCGATTGGTTCCCTTGGCTAGCCGTTGTCTCTTGGTCCTGTTTTCATAATCGTAAGGCAGTTTCGCAGTCGCACTCCGATAGATCGACCGAGATCTTTTTTTCGGAACCTACCGTATTCTTGTTGTCCACATGGCTCTCTTCCCTCGTGACTTCCTTTGACGATGTCGGTTTGGTCTTCTGGTCTTCTTTCGCAAGAGTGCCCTTTCTCTCCGTCTACGACGAGACTATAGTCTCTCGGTTTGAAAGGGCAACACATACAGTAATCCGCCCGTCTGGCGAAACCCGTCTGGACACTTCCTGATTTCGAAATCCGTCGATAACAATCTCGGTCCATCCTCTGGAGATCGGCGTTTGGGGATTTAGTTTTGGTTTTGTGGCCACATGTAAAGTTCACAAACAAAAATTTTCGCCGCTGGACCTGGTGGTCCTTAATCAGAACCTGTCCAGGATATGAATCGAAGATATTGTGAGTTGAATACTGTAGTTGGCGCAGAAGTGTCAGAACGTGCTGAGGAACGAGCGTTTGTCGAGGTCTGGACCACTACGGTAAGGTTGTCAGTGCACAGTAGTGGGTTCCTGCTCAGTGTGGAGACCTGTCAAGATTAGTTCAAAGATTTATCGCGTTTGCGGTCCTTAGAGGTTCCGGTACCGAGATTTGTAGTTCAGCGTGTGAATGTGGTGTACAACGTCGAAAGGGCCTGTTTTCGTGGGAATTCCATATATTTGTTATGATTGGTGATGTGTTTGAGGTCCCCTGGTTGATTCCTTTCGTTCAGATTTCTTTCTGCCCCTATTCTGGTCGCTTTGTTTTTTTTTCGGGCCGTTCTAGTGTTTTTCTGAGATTCTGTCCTGTCCTCTATTCCGGATCCTCACGAAAATTTTCTCGTCCCTTCGCTTTGAGTGGTCCCGATTCCTCTTCGGCGCCCCTATAGTATGCACTATAAGCCCCGCCCCTTTATCCGTTTGGCACCAAGGTCATACCATGCCTGTTACCACTCGGAGTGGTTAGCATACTAATTCTTCCATGTCGACTTCGCTTTCTTCTGAGGCTCTTTCAAAACCTGACGGTTCACTCCCTGGCGATCACTTAGGTGTGGAGTGATTCTGTGTCCACGACCTCTGCATTGACGGAAAAGATCAAAGAAAGTAATATTTCGTTTACTCATAAGTTGGATGAATCATTTTCTGCGGAAGACGCTCGGCTCCAGCAACTACCTAATGTAGCTATGCTTGAACAGGACTCTTCCTCCGGCCCGAGAGTTGCACCATTTTCCGGATCTTCGGATGAGGGTATGCAATTCTTTGTTTGGCTTCGTCGTCTGGAGGATATTATTCGTATGCGCCCTGGAGTGATTCCATCGGAGCAGAAAGCGAACTTCTTGATTGGTCACCTCGATGGAGTCGCAAGGAAAAAGGTAGAGGAGCTGTCAGAACAGGATCGTAGGGATTTTGCCCTTGTTGCTGGACACCTGAGAAGTTTTTTTGAAAGTCCGCAGCAGAGGTACGTTGCTCGTAACAAATTGGCTTCTTATAGAAAGGAACCCGGTGAGTTCTCTTCGGCATTTGCCAATAAAGTTTTGAATTTGATTCGAGCAGCGACGGATGGACAGGATCCGCAGATTCAGATGGAAAGGACTTCGGAAGAATTCGTGGCTCGCCCTCGGGACGATGGTAGGTATTCTGTTAAGCTCGATAATCCTGCATCGTTTGAGCAGGCTGTTAGCGAAGCTCAGATGGTTGAACAGCTGCTGACAGAAGCAGCGGCGGACCGTCTGATGCATCCTGGAACGGCAGGCGAAGCGCAGGTAAGGGCCTTGGAACGTGTTCCAGTCGTACGGGCGGCTCATGGTAGAGTTGGTAGGAACGAGATTCTTTTTCGGGGCACTACTCGTGTTTCCGATAATAATCAGCGCCGTTTTACTGATGCACCTCTACAGCGTCAGCCGAATCGAGGAGAACAGCTACGTGGTATTCACTCTTTCAATTGTGGTGGACTGGGGCATCCAGCCTCACACTGTCCATCACCGTCACCTAACAATCGCAGGATGGCACGCGAGGCAGGTCGGTCTTTTTCTTCTCGTGTTGATAACCGTCGTTCTTTTATTCCGTCTCGTGGTAGTACTTAACTTATGTCTCGTGAACCTTCGCTTCGTTCCTCGTCAGATCCTGAAGATCTACTGCGAAGCGCTCATCAGCGTATCGCAGGACTGTCGATTGAAGTCGATCGCGTTAAGGTTGAACTCGATGATTCTCAGGCTCGGTTAGCATCAATTTCTCAGTGCAATGACGAACTAGCTAGTCAGTTCTTCACCGTAGTACTTCTGGCTCTTCTTCTTCCGGGACTCCACAGATTCGCACTTTGTTCCTTTGTATTATTACTTTCTCGTGTTTTCCATGTTCGTCTGCTTTAGAACGAATCAGGTCACCCTCACCTCTTTTCAATTTTTCTAATTCATCGTTTTCAGTGTCCTCTTCTTCCCATTCCTCGTGTTTTTGGTCCTCTCTCACTGAGAAAATTTGATCCGTACTTCACCTGGGTTTACCACTCTAAAGACACCGAGAAAATTTTCCGTGGGGAAGTTGATTAGTACTTCACCCGAGTTTACAACTCCAGGGTTTCTCGTTCATCCCCTCCAGTTTGTAGTTTTTGCATCCAAGCGCTATTTCTTTCTATTATAGTATCGTGGATGGTTATTATTTCTACCCGGAATATTGCCTTTTACCCCGTTTTTGCAACTTCATTGATCTCTTTTGGTTCGAGTAATACGTCTTCATTGATTGTTGTTATTTCGAGGAGGTTTGCCTGCGCGGTAACAATTTCGTTCGTTTCTGTAGTTTGAGCTCAGATTTCTCGCTCTCTTTGACGAGTTTCCAACATCGCATGAACGGTTAGTTCACAGGTTTTTCTCAGTACTCCGTTTTGTGTGTATTTCGTAATCCGTTTTGTGATCTACTCAGTGGTTTCTCACACCATTTTATTTGTTGCCGTAAATGCTATTTTATGATTTTCGAAGTAGGTACATTTCTCGATCCTATATTCTCTCCGAGGGCACTGGATCGAGACACGGGTTTGTCTCTTATAGTCAGTCAGTTCTTTTTCTTTTTGTTGTTCTCTGTTTTGATGATTTTCTAGTTGCATTGTTGTTCTTTGATTCCACGATTGAAATATATTATATTTGTTCGATGTGGTTGCGCAGCGGTATTTTGTTGTTAAGCTAATTTCACTCATTTTTTCGGGGCTGGTGTCCCTCAAGCAGAACCTGAAAGTTTTTCGTCGTCGCTCACATCTTTTTGTAGGTGCTACACTAGATAGTCCCTCGGTTTCTTTGCGTTGCCGCTTGCCGAGGACCTCGTCAATTCGTTATCCCGTTCTCAACATGGACGTTACTGATCCGTGTTTTGTTGCTCAAATCCCCCTTCACATAAATGGAATTCGGCTACCGAGCCTAATAGATACCGGTGCTTGTATAACAGTAGTGCATTCTACCGTTATTCGGGATCTTTGAACTGAATCCGTCTTCCGTTTCGTCAGCACTTGGCACGGCCGGAATTGCCGTTGCATTTGTCGGAACAGCTATGGTCGACTTGGTTATTGGTGATGAACGATTGCGCCACCAAGTTCATTTTACGGCTACTCAATGCGTCCCAACTTCCACTTCTTCCTATAATATTATACTTGGTAACAACTTACTCGCGCGTCTTCCGCAGTGGTCGATAGACTATAAACGCTGCAATTTCCATGTTGGCGGTGAGTACCAATCTGTACCAATCCGCACTTCAGTGGCAGACGACTCTCGGCCCGACCTTCTTTTTTGAATAAACCCCAATCATGGGGCTGGTGGAAGGGACCACGTCGACGACGGTCACGCCAGATGGTACCGAGGTATTGGTCCACTGCTACGTAGCCCGCGATGCGCCCGAACTAGGTAGGTCGCCGGCCCTGTGTTCTCGAGCTCAAGTTTGGGGCGATGGTTCCGTATTCGTGGCACCCGCGGTATTTACAACCATTTTGCTTGGTTGTCCGTTGCCAACTCATCTTCCGTCCTCTTCGTCATTAGGAAAGATGAATGTGTGAAGGAGGCGGATCCACTTCCTGGGCAGGCTAATGGGAACCTCAGACTCAGGTCAGCATTTTCAGCACCTCTAATGATATCGCAACTATTCATGGTACTAGTTCCGCTGGAGCTTATATCCCTTCTGATACTTCTTCTCCTTTTTCCGTTGACCTATCACAGGCTGATGTAACTGAGGACGAAAAACGTCAGCCTGAAGATCTATCTCGAGAATTTCAAGATCATATTTCTCAGTCCACGTATGATTTAGGTTCATATGAGATCTCCCATCTCAATTTAAACTACAACCGATATGCCACCGATTCGTTACCGTTCCGTTCGTATCCAGGCGCGTTTCCAAAAGGACCAGGACGAGCATATTTAGAAGCTTCTTAAGGCAGGTAGGATCGTGAAAAGTGACACTCCGTGGGTCCACACCACAGTATTAATTAGAAAACGAGATGGTTCACCACTGGTTTGCTTAGACTTTCCTCCGCTTAACGAAGTCATCATCCCGGATCATTTTCCGATGCCTCGCATTGAAGACCTACTAGAAAAGGAAACAGGAAACCGCTATTATACAACTCTTGACTTGGCTTCTGGCTATATGCAACTTTTGTTGGATAAAGAAAGTCAGGCCAAATGCGGTTGAGCAACCCATAGGGGCATATACCAATTTGCCTATCTTCCGTTTGGTCTCCATATTCCTGGTGCATATTTTTCTCGCGCCATGGCTCGTATTCTTGCGGGACTGGAGGATAATTGTCTCGCGTATGAGGACGATATCGTTATTTTTTATAAGGATTTTCCTTCTCACCTTCAATCTGTTCGAAGAGTTTTTGAACGCTTTCGAATTCTCAGTATTAAAGCGTCAGGTAACAAACTAACGTCTATTGCTCTATTTAAAATTACCTTTCTAAGACATGAAATCTCGTGCGACGCCTATCCCCCAGCGGAACGCAACGCTAAGGCAATCACGGAGCTCCCCGCCCTACCACTGTGAAGGACATCAAAACTTTTATAGGTATGGCTGGCTAATTTCCTCCGTAAATTTATCCGTAATTTTGCGATTGCTGCGCCATTATGTGAGTTGTGTAGGGGCAAGTCCTCTTTCCAATGGACGCCCGAGCGAGAAGAAGCGTTCCTTGCCATTAAGGGAACCCGCGTTTCGCGTCCATGTTTGGCCTTTCCCAGGGACTGTGAATTTATCCTTCATGCCGACGGAAGTAAAACCGCTGTCCGAGCGGACCTCCTTCAGTAGCAGTACCGCCTTCTGGAGGAGCTCGCCCGGGTCGTCGATGTCGACCTCCACACTCTGTACTCGGTCCAAAGACGGGAGGACATCGTGGTCGTTCTCTCGACACGAACGAACACGAAACGAACAACTGTCGATGCCTCTAAAGGCGACTTTTTAGGTGACCCGAAGCGTCTCAACGTGGCACTGTCCTATTGTCACCACTGGCTTTTTGTTTTAGGTCATGAGCATTCGCTGAGACAGCTGCAGAACTGAAGTCGCGTGCTGGGATGGGCCCATCGTCTTGGATGCTCTACAACGGACACCGCCCTCCAGGATCTCTTCGACTAGGATCTCCTTTTTTTGTTTTTCTTCGGCCCTGGTGAGTGCACCAAGGACGAAAAAGCACCCTTATTTTCCTGATATTCCCTACCTTTTCCTACCATTAACCTTCTTGCTTTTTTATGATGTCCGAGGACGGGTTTTTTTGAAAGGGGGATATGTGAGGGTTCCAATCTTGCACTTTTTGGCTAGATGACACCCCGTCTCACTCATCTACCAGCCGCTAATCATTCGACTTACAGGACTTCCCGATGACAGCGGCTCTCCACCCGCGCCAGCCGGCTTCGCCAGCCGACCTCTCAACCTTCCTGGCCGCCTCGACGACTAACTCAGCCGACCCCACGACCCGCAATGATGTCGCCCGGCCGACCTCTGGCCCCACCGCTTCCACCGCCTGATGCGATCTACCTATTATTTCGCCTTAAAGATAAATTGTTATTACTCTGTATGTGTCCTGTACAATGCGAAGGAGATGGGGAGAACTCCATCCATTACTGCAACATCGTACATGCTCCTTCTGACAAATTTCTGCGAAGATTGGCATATCAGCAGTACCAACCAGTGGCTGCATTCAACTTCATCGTGCGGCCGTAAATCGGCCAAACAGATGGATTGATCATTATCATCGATAGAAGTGATGAGAAGTTTTCATTCTTCCCTTAATCGTTCTTTTTATTGACACGTTGACGACGAGGCGACTTTTGCGCTTCTGTCCCGTGAGACGGAAGATTTTCGCTCATACGTGCGCTGCCACCACACGTAGAGTAAGCTTAGTAAAACGAAAGAAAAATAATGACATAAGAGAAATTGGTTACAAGCCCGTTGAAATCTTTGAGTGTTATCTCAATAATGCACGAGTGAGGTAAATGGAGTGTTGGCTTTGGCTTATGAAACACTACGTATGTAAAGAAATTTCTAATGAAGGGTGCAGGGCTCAGATATACTTAGGGAGGCTTGTCTATATTGTACCAGATCCCACTGGACAAATCTGAGTGAAAAAAAATGTTCTGGAAAGCACGGAAAACAACGTTGTACCAGCGACACTTTCTTTTGAAGCCCAAGATACATTTGTTTGCAACGAGAAGCTTGATATTCATATGAATTTCCTTGATTAGCTTGTTTTCAAACAACTCCTCTCTAAGTGTTACTTTTAAAAATATGATAAACAATAAGTATAGGGTTGGAACTTTAGTAGATAGTTTGATATAATGATATAAGAGTGTTCTCAGTCCCAATTTATTAAACGAGTAGAAAATACAATTCCTATCGTTGTTGTCAAAACTATATACCGGAGCACACCATTGAGTGCCAACCTCACCCCAGACTGGTTGGTGCGTATCACTGAATGTCAGCGGCACCAGAAAATAAAATACTGATACTGCCACTATGTTCGGCGCCCCCCAATAACCCCCTCCAGAAAGTTTCGGCGAAGTCGACGGCCCCCACTGGACCACCCAAGAAGCAAAATGGGTTGTTGGAGACCACCACTTGAAAAACGGACAGCAGATTCGTATTCAGCGCCCTCCATTACATATCTGTGCAAAATTTGGAGAATTTTGGCCAAAGGGTGTCTAAAAATGCCAGGCACAAAACATTGTGTGCCATCGTCCATAGGGACAGACTTCCTGGCCACAGCATTGTCTGCCAACGTGTTGTTATGTATAAGGTAAGTAGAATGCGTTCCTTTGCGGCTCGAGCAGGTTACTCATTTATATTTTTAAAAATGGAGGTCCATCAGTCACCGCTTGGCTTTTCAGCTTTTAAACGGATAGCTTCCAAGAAATTGCTTAGGTTTTAACTTTTTTATTTTTCTTGTTGACATTTTTATTTTTTCTAATGACTCTATTTACGTTATTGTTGACTTGATGTATCTGACGTATTGTACTCTTAACTTTTCGGCGCTCTATTTCATACTCATTCTTTTTTCTCACGATTGTCTTAAACATCGTAACAAATAAACAATCTCAAAAGAATGATCGTTCTGCGCTATGTATCAATCTGATAAGTGAGTTTTTAGCGGACGAAGGGGCGGTTAGGTATTGAGCAAGGTCGGGGAGACGAGTGCGGCAGCGATGGTTTTCCGTGAACATCAGGACCGGGATTCATGAACGGAACCGCCGATTACGTTTCACAGGCCATGCCCAGCATTAGCGTAACTGCCGGTGAATTTTCACCGGCCGGTTACGTTTCACAGGCCTGCCCGGCCGGTTACGTAACCAGCCGGTGGAACGTAATTGGCCGGTGAAACGTAACCGGTGACTGATTTGCGTTTTCTGGTAAGTTTTGAAGGTAGATTATCATCATTTGTTTTTAAACAAACAGATTTACTGTGACCGGCGGTTGCGTTCATGAATCCCGACCCAGATTTCCGATCATCATAGCCGACTTCCCACGAACGCGTTCGGGTTAGTTCTAACATCAAACCAATTTGTAACTTCCACATGCTTAGGATTAGATTACCTTAAGCCTCTGCAGCATGTCGTCGTCCACGTCGAATTCCGTCTTCATCGCCAGCACTCCACTGTCGCGTTCTCTGTGCACCTCGTAAACGTCACCGAATCCGCCGGCTCCCAACTTTTTTATCACGATGTACCTATTATTATACAATTGATAGAAGCCGAAGCAGTGAAATCACGTAGAACGCCGACTAACTTGTTGCTTCTGGTTGTGATGGCTGTATTGAGAGGAAGTACCGGGCGCTCGTCCGGATCGTCCACTACCATGTTGTTCGTGAATCCTTTGGCAATCACTTCTTGCATTTCACCGAAGAACGGGTCCTGAATCCTTAGCCGATAGAAACGTGATCCTATCTCTTACTGTATTCTTTCCCAACTCTAGCACTGTTGAAAAATTCCAAATAAAAATTGAAATTCGAAAAAAAAATCGAAAAAATCGAAACTTAATAATATGATTGGTAATTGCGGAAGTTTTGTCAAAATCCAATGCGGAACTGTGCACGGTTTCTTATTTGGCATGTTTATGGAGGTTAGTGTCAAACATTCCTAAAGCGTAGGGTTTGCACTGCCTTCAAGAAGCGTAGAGGAAGAGAAACGCAAAAACGTGAAGGAGATGATATTGAAGTGTGGTGAACCAAGTTTAGAACGTCATTACGTAGGCAACAAGGTAGAAAACAGGCAACAGGCAGTTGATGCACTTCAATGATTCGACGGTGGCAAAGCATCCCGACAGTGAACTGTTCGATTCACGTTTGCTTTTATTAGGTTGTCAGGAATGTAATTGTTGCGTTGTGTGTTACATATGTATTGCACCCTCCTTCTACATATACGGTACCGTCGGTATTTTTTCGCCAAAACGCGATTTGAACGATCTAGATGGTTTTCATTCGGTGTGTTTCTTATTCAGTTATTCAGTATTCATTAAATTATTCTAATGTGATTTATGGCGACTGAACGGTAAAAACGGTTAAAATCGCGTTTTGGTGGAAAAATATCGACGGTACTGTATGTAGCTCTCGAAACGCACGAGTGCAGGTCGCTGTTGAGGTCTTCTGCACATGAGTCTGAAATCAGCTGCCAAAAAAGCACCTCACCACCAGAAGCAATTTACTGCTTTTCCGTGGCTGTCAGGTCTGGCCGCGATTTTCGAACTCTCACCGGATTCCTATCACTACTCTTCTCTGGGAGGCTGAGTAATCCATTACGTGAGCGTGATTTACCGTGTTCACTTCTGCAGCTGAGCTAGATGTGGACTGGTGACTGCATCACCACTTAGGTTAGTTTCTCGCTCTGACTCCCATCATTCTGGCCGTCGGAGTGTGCGGGGTGTGCGGATTATCCGTTATCCGTTATCCGGCTTCTGGGGGTTTTCGGCTTATCCGTTATCCGCACCGTTATCCGGTTTTTCGGCCGGATAACGGATGAAAATCGATCAAGGCCTCTCACTCAATGCAATTTCGCACTCTAATGGCAAAGTATCACTATTGTGCTACGGTATTTACGCATATGGCGTCTCTGTGCGTCAGTACACGCAAGTGTACGCAATCGATTTGTTTTAAATCTCATTCGCGTTTTATTTTGCTGACGCTTTCTGCTTTCAAGTTTCGTTTTTGATTTTTTTATTTTCATTTATATGATGTTCTCTTACAGGCAGACTTGGCCGAATTCGGGGCCCCCGCTAGTGCTTATTTGAAAAACGAAAGTATGCAAAAACGGATCATTTTATCAGTTGTTGGCTATGAAACGCTCCAATTTGGATGACGAGATCCTAACTTACTTTTCGAATGCGCGGACGAGCGTGGCAATCTGATAAATGTTTCTCGATTATTTGTCAGTAGTACCGTCAGATAATCTAGAAACATCTCGGTATCATGAAGGTTGAACGACGACAGTATCAATGATAGCATCAACGATTTTCCCGAATCACAAATTATTGGCCACTTGCATAATATGCGATGCGTATATCGCTCCGATCATGATGACTATTGAATGATCCTATCATGAACGTTGCCAGTTCCCTTAAGCTATTCAAGCAGACGAATTTTTACCATGTCCAATGATGTAAATGGTTCACTGAATCAATCATATCCTAATTATAAACCTGCCCTAATCAAATTGAATACGTGGTCATCGTTTTCATAAATGAATTCCAAGATATAATACAAAACTTGAGGACAAGCACACACAAAGCCAAACAGTTCCAAAGTCAACGATTGCCCTTTTCAGATGGGCAAATACGAAAACTTGTTCACATTCCTTGACGACTTTGTTGTTTGTAACAGTTGCAAGTGGGTCGTGAAGAAGCCATCCAACCACAGCACAAGCCTTTTGCGGTACCATTTGAAAACCAGGCACAAGGAAACCATGAAGACCGTGGACGCTATCACGGAAACAAACAAGAAGAGGAAGAGGGAGGCTGTGAAAGCCAACACCTCAACTCCGAACAAGGATGTCACGCCAAAGAAATCCGAGCTTGAACAAAACCTGAAGATTCAGGACGCTCTCACAATATGGAACGCGGAAGGATTATTAACCACAAAAGCGGAACGTGCACTGATGCAGTTCATCTGCTGCTCAACCTTGCCTATATCTATCGTTGAAAGCGAAGGTCTTCGAAATTTTGTGTCTGCTATCTGCCCGCAATTCAATATCAAATCGAGAACGTTTTACACACTCTCCGTCCTGAACTCCCTCTATCAGGAATACAAGTGCAAGGTCATCGATATGCTCTCAACTGCAACTTTCATTAGTTTCACGACTGACTACTGGTCGTCAGAAGAAAACAAGCATTCGCTGCTGTCATTGACTGCGCACTTCGTGGATTCGAGTATGTGCCCGCGATTTGCCGTTGTCGCTGCGGCTTCAATTAAAGGCCGACATACGGCAGATAACCTGAAATCGCTGCTGGCGAGAGCTATGGCAGCATTCGACATAGACGAAGAAAAAGTCCATCTAATCGTGAGAGATGCTGCTTCAACCATGAGAAGGACGACCAATTTGCTCGGGATGAAAAGTGCTGGTTGTTTCGCGCACAAACTTCAACTGGTAAGGGTTAGTTTGTGGATGTTCTAGAATATCTCCTAATAGGTTCTTTCAGGCGGTTAAGGATGGATTGAAGGCCCTGGGAGTCTCGGAGCCCGGCGATAACAGTATCGTTTCGCGCCTGTTGAAAATTGTCAAGAAGATGAGGAAAAGTGCGGTCGACAAAGATGCGCTGTTGGAGTGCCAGAACATCTGTGAAATTCCCGAGAGTTCACAGGTAAAAGTGAGAGAATGTATTACTGGTAATTCTATGTAAACACATGCAATGGAACCTTACGTGTTTCAGGGCATGGAAATACGATGGAACACTATGTACGACATGCTACAAAGATTCCTCGACAATCGGCAAGCTATTGAATTGTTCCTCGTAGATCGAGCCGACTATCCGCAGCTGAACATCTGTGACTGGACATTGATGAAGAAACTTGTAGATATCTTGAAGCCCCTTGCTGTCGCGACAAAATTTGTGCAGCACCGTGAATACGCGCCCATCTCTGTGGTTATTCCATTATACAAAGTTATTCTACGACAGTTGGGCTCCTCAACCATGTGTAGCGTCAAAGAAGCGATCGTGGAGGGTCTCAAAAGAAGGATGGAAGATGAAGGTTATGAAGAAATTGAGGAATTCGTCATCGCCACGATGGTTGATCCGCGCTTCAAGGATAGTTACTTCGATTCCGGCCAAAAAGTCGTTCTTCTCAAAAAGCTAGAAGAACTAGCGAGTCAACAAGTCATGAGAAATGTGAGTCCTGTCTCAGAGGATATTGATGACGACAACGGAAACCCTTTTCTGAAGTATTCCCACGAATCTCCTCGGACATCGATAAGTCCAACTCATGTAAGCGTCGATGCGAAAGCCAAAGCATTCGCCGTAAGTTTTGTATTCACAGTTTCAGAAAATAGCAAAACTTAGGTTGTACTACAGGTACATTCATTTAGGAAATAGAAGAATATTTATCGAAAAAGCCGACGTTCAAAGTAGATCCCTTCGAATTCTGGCGTAGCGAGGATAACGCCGCAAAATATCCTCTAATGAAATTGCTAGCAAAGAGGTAAAAAAATTTCTAAATCCCGAATCGTTGTGAAGCTATAGTTCTGATTATAGGTACTTATCTGCTCCAGCTACTTCTGCTGAAAGTGAGAGGCTTTTTTCCGCCGCAGGATTAGTAGTTGGTGATCTGCGAAGAAGCCTGAGTCCAGAAAATTTAGAGAAACTTGTTTTTCTCCATCAGAACATTCTCATTCTTGGATTTTGAAAGTCGCGGCTGGCTCATTGATCACGAAGGTTCGTTGCCGGTGTCCTGTTTCTTCATAATATCAGATACTTGATAGAGGCATTCCAGAGACAGTGTTCATGGAATTTTTGGTGCGATCTCCACGGCTCGTCAGAGGAGTCGTCAACTCTGTGTATTATGAATTTGGATTTCAATGCGTGAATTTTGAGTTCAAATAAACATTTATCGAGTTATACAAACTGATAGTCGAGTTTGATAACGGGTTTAGCCTCGAAATTTTTTATCCTTTATCCAGTCGATTTTGGCTGTTCCGTTATCCGCACCGTTATCCGGGTCGCAAAAATTTTTTTATCCGCACACCCCTGATCCAAATGCATCGTTCTGATTTTGTCAACCTAGTAAATCTTGCGCATGAGCGTAAATCTCGCCCATCCTTGGAAAAGAACTACATCAGACATCAGCTCGACGAACTTATTGAACACTATGTAAAGGAGTCTAAAGAGGAAAGCAGTGAGCTGATCGCCGACTTGACTCCTTCGGCAAGAATGGATGCGGCTGCCTTACGTCTATCCATCTATTAGTCATCCGTCTATTAGTTCAACGAAAGCCAAGCGGTAAAGCGAACTCAGTTTTGTGTGATTAAATAGTACCGTGCTGCCAATAAACACTATAATATTCAAAAAGAACTTGCTAGCTTGGCGCAGGACGCATTCCAGTTATCCTTGAATTGTGTAGAGCGTGCATGTTAGACATGTTGAAACCGACCGAGTTGATCGTAAATAGTGGATGATATAACGATGATAACACGTTAAAGTCGCGGTAATGCTTCGGACCACTACCCTGCACCCCCTAGTGCCCTTACTTGTTGTCCTCACAAGCAAACTTTCGGTAGTCCGCAACACAGATAACTAGAAAATGGAGCGATTTTGAATCGCCAGAGGGATTCCTGAAGAAAGTAGCAGCATGCAACTGGCGAGCGTATGATCTCCGTGGAGTGAGCACAGTCACAGGAATGAAGCTACATTTACATTCTTCCTCGGTGCATACCGAGTGACGAGAGGAACGTTCGAACGATGCCTGAGCACAGCTTGTGACTTAATGTTAATTTCATACTGAACACGGTATTGGCTTAGCGAAAAATATTTTATGAAAAGCAAAGAAAAGTTGTTCTATTTACGGCTTCCTAGGGAACTCACGGCAGTTGGATCGTTGACGGTTAGAACCTTGAGACGTGTTCTCTTGGACGGCCGGGCTTGATTTTTCCCTTTTTGATTTGCAGCTTCCTCCCTCGACCTTCTTCTAGCCTCTCGAGAATTCCCTCCCGCTGCCATTTCTAGAATGTGCGATTTGTCAATCGCAACCAAATTCAATTGCAGAAGAGCAACGTACCTTTCGAATTTGTTCGAGTCTTCTTGGTTCTAGCCATTGTAAAATGAGAATGCTAACCGCTGTTCTTCCTTTAAATAGGCCGCCGAGGAGAATCGTGATAAAAAATGGTTCGAGAGAACTTTACACTATCAAAAAATAATTTTGCAATGTGTTATGAGGTCGCGATTAGATTCTCTCTCATGTTAACCCTAGTTGTATGACGAAAACACTATTGGGAAACACCAAAACCCCCGACTAATTTTTTTGTCCTGAAAAGCCTAGGTTGAACAATCGGCAAGGATTTTTAGGAATTTTACGCCTGTCAAAGAGAAAGAATAGTAGAAGACTCAAAACATATGCACGTTAGCAAATGAAATGAAAAAAAAACACAAATTTCAAAACAAGTTTCACTATCACCGTACAACTTGATAAGGAGAATTCTGATAACGATTCGGTGGAAAGGCGGATAGCAGTCGCTCAGTAGTTGACGGTTTATAGATTTCTGGTTTTCTGCAGGTACGTATATGTCCTAAAGGGTCTCCTAGACAGATGGTGCTTACTGTATCACTCCAACTCCCCTAAAATCACGCAGATAATTGCACTTCTATATTCAGACAACTTTTGTGATCCAGTTTTCGCCCTAACATTGTGCAAAGGGTAATTTTTTATTCCACAACGTTTTTATCCCGATCAGTTACGGGGTACGTCATTCATGATAGTCGCTCCGTCTTCTTTCTCCTTGGTGCTGCTGCCGCGTTTGATGAGGTGCTACACTGCCATCTTGTCTCAGTCTTGAGCCTTGTGGGGTGGTCATATCGTCCTCGATCGCAGGTTCTTGAGCGCCACTTCCTTGCATGCGACCATCGATCCGTCTTGTGATCGTGACAGTTTTCCTCCATCAGCCGACCTGTCACACGGGCCCCACGCTGGTACCGATACCCTTTTCAGCAATTTCCAAGCTAGGCAGGAGTTTCTGCCTGGGACGGGATTTAACCCTGATCATCGAGATCTTGAGCCTAAGCTCTTAACCTCTCGGCCATCCCGCCCCCAATTTGAGGCGATAATATCTGATGTAGCGGCTGGCCACCGTCTCTAATGGCCATAGCGTAGCTTTAGGTGAGTTGCTTCGTAGATTTATCTATTTATTTATTTATTTGTTCGATACGCACTTAGGTGTGCTATCGGTGGAAGCTTAGTGGGACATACAAATAGAAAAACACTAAATAACACAAAACTATAGAGACAAAATTCTGGTGGTTAGTTAGAAAACTAAAGCGATTTACAAAAGAAATCTTGTTACGGACCATAGCAGACCTTCACGTAAAATGAGCTAGGATTCCAGACCAGAAATGATTACCTTGCGATAACGCGGCTAGAGGCGAAGATTGAATCCTTCTCGATCTGTTCGCCCTAAAGACGAGAGATCCGGTTACGCACCTTGTTTAGGTTGTTTGTTAGTGCGCGTGCAAATCTATCTCGTTAGCTTTTCTCACATGGGAACGATTCTTCTAACCCTGTATAAATGAATGAGCTTAGAGAATTTGCTAGAAGACAAGCATCGTCCCAGACGACATGGCCAGACGTTTCAACTGCTCTGATGATGTTACATCGATCGCTGAAATCGCGTCTTGGGGGGGGGGTACGATGCTAAACTTTGTCGATCCTTGAGTTCTCATTCAAATATTTATCGAAGTCACCTTTTATTGATTATGTCCTAAGCCATATTTCATATTGGGTATTATTTGGGTCTATGCACAAATTCAATAGGCTAGCGAGTTTTCTATCAGCTTACGGATATTCTGAATCAGCTTCGTAGTCGTAAGATACTTCAGTACATAACACATTTTTCTTCAAGTGAGTTCATTTGCATTGAACATAGTTTTGAAGCATTGATATGTTGATGTTCGTCGAACGTACCTAGAAAATTTTAACTTCTAGGACGAATGACTTTCGCATTTTCGCAGTCAAAGTGAGCAATCTGGGAAGACAATCAGCATCAGTTTGCAGCGAAAGCCCGACAAATTTAGTAAAGGTAAAGAAAATTCAGTGCATACTTCTGTGTGTTCTACCTCAATCTATCCAGTCTTGACCATTTTCTATCACTATGTTTCGAATGGGTGGCTCTCTTAATACTCTTTTTGAAGCTGTACTCGGTACATCTCTGCCCCTGGAACTTCATTTTTCCAGAACCTTGAGATGATTTGCATTTTTTCCAGACCCTCGAGATGATCTGCTATTAGTGTACTTTGTGTGATTGACTAGAAGATGATATTACCGCGTTTTGTAGGGATTGTTTGTTGTTCGACTAACCATTTGTGCTTTTGTTTAGTTTATTGGACTCCTTATGTTAATGGTCATTTGTTCTACAAACCGTTTCCAATTTTTAGCGCGCCTATGTGCGTAGTGAAGTAAATAAATAAATAAATAAAACAAGCTGGTAAGGGTTGCCCAATCTGCTGAGAACTCCCTGCTCATTCGTCTTTTTTTCAGAATCCTAGAGGCATGGTGATTGCTGATTTGGCCACCGAAGAAATGGAGATTTCGAATAGCCTATTCCTGGACTGATCACTCATTCGTCCAAGTCGACGTTGCGCCTTTTACCGCTTCACCAGTTGCGGTTTCGCGTCGCTAGCACTTCATTCGATGTATCTCCCTACAGGTGGCACAACTACTGAGATGATGACCAAGGTATGCAATTTCGACAGTGGTCAGTAGTATTTGTTAAATGATAAGACGTTCTCTTATCGAAGAGAAAAACAAGGCCGTCTAGATTCCGCGTTTACTGTACGCTTCTGTTCAGCTATCTTCGACGTCTTTGACGACCAACGTTTCTTCTTTATGTTCCTCTAGTGTGTTAGATGAATACCTTTGATGTTACTGCTGATATGAGACCATTCAAAAGATTTGCGACTCGGACGGGACTCGAACTCGACTTTTGTGCCCTCAAAGGTACTGTGAAGTCAGACTGCTACGCTACCGAATCGCACTACCTTTTGCGAGCCACCTCTTATTCCTATTCTTCCTCCTATTAGTTCTTTCTTTTCTCCTTCTTTTTCCAACTTTCATCAAGCCAATAGTGTTCTGCTATCATCTCCCACCAGCGATCACTGAAGGTGGTCAAACCGGTTAGGCAAAGAATTTATAAAAGAAATGACGGATTGCACTTTTGCTACCGTGATTGTATAATATTTTTAGTACTGAGTTTGAAGGTTTTTAAGGGATTCAAATGTTTCTCCGAAGTATAGCAATTTTGCTGCTCTTTGTTGATGTCAGGTTATTTCGTTGAGTCAAGTTTACTGCATTAGGAAGTCCTTGGTGGTGTAGTGGTGTAGCACCACAGAGTAGAGAAATGAAAATGAAAAGGGTGTAGGCTCAAGTCCCGCTCCTGCCGCTTATTTGCCATGAGCTGAGTATGAAAGCAGCCGTAGATTTTATGATGGCCCATAAAAAAGGCCAGAAGCCAAAGGAATAAAGGCAATTTTTCAAGAAATTCATTAAAATTTTTTTGGGGAGCTCAAGTAAATATTAAAAAGGTAGGATTTGAAAGAACTATAAGCCAATGGAGGTAGTAAAAGAAAGTCGGAGTAAAATACATGGATAAAAGAAAGAAAATAGAAGTGAAATAAAATTTTTTGCGATGTTTGTGTGTATTCGTGTAATAAAACTACCGTTACTTTTGATTCTTTTGGAAAGTTCCCAGGCAGCCATGGTGTTCATCGCGCTGCTCTGGCTTGTGGGACTTTCCCGAGGGTATGAGATTGAATATGGGCCAGTGCTGTCATACCCAGATGATATCATCTCCTTGTATAGGGTGAGTTAATTTATTCATTATTTCGTTTTATGACTCAAATAGAATGTAGTCTGAACGAACCCGTTAGAAGCAGGTTTCAGATTTAAAAGAAAAAAACAAAAACCATTCTACTTCAGGAAATTTCTGTGGAAAAACTATTGGGATCGGACACTTTCCAAAAGCTGAACGACACACATTTCCTAACCGGCGACTGTCTGGAGGACATGGTGATGCTAATTAACGGAACATTAACTACAATTCTTCACACTGGACCGCAAAAACTGCGGGAAATAGACCGGAAGCTTATCATACCGAGTATGGCTAGTATAGTTTTTATTTTTATTCGTACCGCTGCACTTTGATTTCTGAACGAGTTCCTCAATCCATTGCACTTCAATGATGCAGTGTTCGGCAGCAAATGATTTTCACATCACTATCACTAGCTTGATCATTATACTCACTAACCATCCGCATGGGCACGTGCTGTACACAGTGGTAAAAGGGACGACACCCACCGGCACGGTTGAGCGATCGATCCCCACCCGGACTAACCAAGCCTTACATTCCCGTATTCGGGTAAATTGGTATGAGGCTTGAATGAGAAGCTAAAAGCGCTGTCTTGGTTTAGCAACTGGCCCGCAAGTCATTGTAAAGGCCAAATTCACCATCTCCCTACGATTCTGATTGGAAAACGGAAACGTGGCGTGTCCTTAGTGAACAGATCAACGCCGGCTGTTCTGCCTTTAATCGCTTACATATGGACTGATAACTTTGTTGGTCAACACCTGCTTCGACAGTATTATTCCCCAAAAGAACGGATTATTGAGCTACAAGGGGTGTTCAAAGTAAGAGATCTGATATACCCACGAGAACAAACTCATGGAGATTTATTATCCATCGCTCAGTTATACTAAACTTTTGGAGAGGTAAATGTAAAGCGGGTAGTCTCACATTCAGAATCGTAGGAGCTTACGAATCCATATGTGGCCTAAACAATGAGTTGCGGGGACACTGACTGTCGTTACCTCCTCAAACAAGTTTCATACCAATTCACTTACAATTCATTCTCAATAACTTGTGGGGCCAGCCACTATACCAAGTCAAGGTCCTTACCTTCTCAGACAAGTCTGGTACCGATTTGCCGACCTCTGAAGAATAGAAAACTTGGTTAGCTCGGGTGAGGATCGGCCGCTCGACCCGGGTCACTTATAGGAGTAGTGCGACAAAAATTTCGCGCAATCTCATCAAAGCCTCGTCTGCTCAACCGGAATATTAGTGCAAAGGAAATTCGCTCTGATTTGATATTCCTGCCATCAGTACTTACACGTTCATTGCAGTGTTCGATTCGTCAGCAAAGCTCGGCTCCGGAATCACCCGTGGTCATCTAACATTTATCGGAGCCTACCAACAATGCAGGGAAATCGACTATTTGGATACAAACAGTGGACGGCATATACTCGGCGGATATTATCGGTGAATATGAAACGTGCAGAGTCAGTGTGAACAAGCGAAAAGGAGAACAGAAAAGAGATGTTAGAAAAGGTCACGGAATTTGTGACAGCAATTGAAAAATCTGGGATTCGAAGATGTGGAGTGAAGGTGAAAGGAAGAGTTAGATGCTAATGTTTGAAATTTTGTAAAACACCCGAAAAATAAAAATGTTCGGAGTGATCCAGGTAGGCTGAGGATAAGTCAACGTGTTCACTTGTAAACGGAAGGGAGGCGTAAGATTGTGGGAAATAGGTTGGTTTCCTAGATTCCAAAGTTCAACGACATTGAGCCCAAAGGTAGCAGGTTCCATCAATCACTCGAAAATAAATTGGAAGGTGAATAACGGACTCTCTTTTTAAGAGTGTCGTTCAAACTTCCTCGAGGTGGCAACACCACGATGACCGTCAACTGGGATGTGTGTCTGCCGGCGTCCTGTTACTACGACAACTTGAGTGGCCTTCTGAAAACAGGTGAATCAAAGGTTCGAAAGAAAAATAGATATGACGTTGTAATGGTGGGGCTTGGATCATCGCAAAGTTCGCATCTAGGGCGAGATTTGAACCCGCGTCTCCCACGTAATCGGGGCTAGTGCGCTAACCACTACGCCACTGATTGTGAGACGACAGCTATCCTCCTCGACTGCGACGGTCATTTGTGCTCCCCTAGCACCCTCCTTAAATGAGGGATCGAATACCGCCTGAGGTGCGATTTTTGCGATGAACCTCGCAGCACCATTACAACATCATAATCTATAACATTATACATAATAGTAAGCCGCAAAAAGCTGTAACAAACTAGCATTTCACGTTAACTGTCCAAAATAGATGTTATAGGCACGTTGAAGATTTACATTGAGATCTCATGGCAGATGTGATTGCGTTATCTTTCGAATGAAAACTGCTCTGATTTAAAATCAGAAAAATATAGAAAGCACCTAGCAAGAAATGACCGATCTTTAGCACCGGTTATCGGACAGTTTGTGGACGACGTATCGTGTGGCTATAACAAGTTTGCCAGAAATGATATAGGCTTCGCTATTACAGCGTAAGTTTATGCTCATTTTATTTTTTTTCGGAATGATAAAAATGTTTTTCATAGAACTGAAAATTTTCATTCAAATTTCGCACACTCTAGTCTGAGGCCCTTGTTATACGTTCGCTCACCCCCCCCCAGCGTAACTCGTCCATTCATTATCAGACACCGTGAGGCCAGACACGTTTGTACGAGTTATCATGGTGACGCTGGCGTGGTGAACTCGTACAAACGTGTCTGGCCCCACGGTGTCTGATACTGAATGGACGAGTTACGCTGGGGAGTGAGCGAACGTATAAAAAGGGCCTCAGGCCTCAGAGTCGGTACCTCACTTCGTATAGCTAGCTACTTCTCTCTTTGCGATTGGTGTTTTTTTAAATTTACGACAGAGTTGCATCCACAGTGTAGTTTTCTGGGTAGTTTTTTTTGAAGAAAAACCGCAACAATAATGGCTTATAATGTGCCGTGATAGTCAGAGAGCTTCTCTTACAGATGCCTGATGATTGGAATTGTAGCTTTTTGCTCGGTGATCACTGCTGTAGACTACTACGATCAGCACGTTTCTCAGCTGAACCACAAAGGTGATGAGATATCATATAGCATAGATAGTAATGATCCTCGTTCTATAAAACTTGAGGATCTTTACTTGTTAAGGTAAAATGCTCCACTATCTCACGGCGTTCTCGTTTATTCGAAATTACAAGGCGTTAATGGACACCGATAGCGTGAAGAAGGTCGGTCCCATTTAGATTTCGCTGGAAATGGCTGGCACGGAGGTTATTTTGCAGCTGACTTATAAACTCCACGTTCTCACTATCTATTTATCTAAAAAGTGATCGTAAAAATATTCTCAAGATATTGGAAGGTAATGTTTGCCGACAACACAAAATCAATAGCAGAAGCACTCGTAATCAAAACATTAAAAAACAGTGTCCGTCCCATCCTAAGCGCGGCTTCGCCGACCAAGCCAGTTAGAAATTCCCGTTTCAGATGAGTAATATAGATAATCGTCCGGGAAAAATGTCAATGTTCGGTCAGCAGAGTTTGTTTTATCGGATGTGAGGGGCGAGTTAGTGACCTGAAACTCTAACATATGAACAGGGGTATTCTTGACAGTTTTTCTGAATATTCTGAGATTTTCAGCTTGAAGGCGGATTCCACTCTTTGACTTTCGCACCTTAATCCAGAGTGAGATTGAGTAGTAGTTTTCCGTCTTACGCGTATTCTGTTCTCCAGTCACTTCCCACTGTTTTGGTTGAAGTAAATTTGCAAAAATTTCACTTTTATAGAGACTTCATATATTATAAGGTCAACGAAAGCAGAAGAAGATAGAAGATAAGGAAAAGAAAATACGAGTAATAAAAAATAAAAAAGGGAAACACAACGATGTGTTAATTCAGAGCTGGCAAATTGACGCACTAAATGGAATGCGGGCCTTGTCGATTATTTGGGTCATCGTTGGTCACACATCTGCCATGAAGTCTTTCACGAGTGGTAAATTTCTAGTTATTAAGTTATACAGCAACCCTCCTACTACTTTGAAATATAACTAATATAATACTGAACAATAACTAAGAAAGGTTAAAGGCGAAGGTGAAGGTGTTCGGCGTTGGTCAGTCCTTTAACACGTTGACGACAGCGCCTTTTTCGCGTGTCTGGCGCGTGGAACCAACCGATTTTCTGGCGCGCCGAGGCTGTGGCATGATGCTGGCATACGGCGAATTTTTTTTTTCAAAATGGAAGTGAATAGTAAATCTCGAAGACTACATATACAGTCCTGTAATATCAGAGATTGTGACTATTCCTTTTTTTGCAATGAAAACAGGAAAATAACAGCTGGAAGCTTTTAAAATGTCCTTTTTCCCTATCCAGGTTAAAAGGAAATTGTTATTTGTTTATTGTTCATTACTTGTTCATTCTAATAGTCAATATTTGTTTGCATTTATTTGTTTCTTGCAATTACCATTATTTGTTTTTACTTGTAACGAAAACTAGTGCACAATCAAAAATTCCAGTAATTCAGAAGCTAAGAAACATTCTCATGGACCATGCTTCCTATAACAATGTTCTAAGGTCTATTAAAAAGTGGCACAAAAATATCCTTCGAAATTCTGAAATGTGGCGAGAAGAATACGATACAAAACTGTGGCGCAGCATTTCGCCACACGGTCCACGCGGCCGCTTGAGCGTGGCGCACCATTGCGCCACACAGTCGTCAACGTGTCAAGGACGCGCCACCGCATTCCTGTTCCATTCGTACCGGCATGGTGAATGCGTATTTGGCATATACAATGACTTGCAGGGGCCAACTGCTATACTTAAGTCAATGTCTTAACCTGCCCAGACAGATGTGTTTCACCTGAACCCGAAAGGAAGGAAAGCTTGGTTAGGATCGATCGCTCGACTGTGCGGGTGTCAGTAGCGCCTCTTACCACTGCACCACGCGAGCCTCTATCAAAAATTGTTAAATATAAAGCATCTAACGTGAAGTAACAGGAAAATCTTTCTCGAATTTCACGCTTTTCATAGCCGTTGCTCTGGCACCCAAAAAGATTCGCTCCCATTCGTTCTCGATATGTTTTTTAGTAATTCAGCTAGCACTTCTAGATTGTAAGTCTTTTTGTATGCATTAGATAACAATGATTATTCTTAATGATTACAAGCAGTGTATACATTCTGCAAAAGTCAGCAAAAAGACCAAACAAATTTGAATGCAACAAATTCGACGTGAGTGCGAGTTTTCAGACAATCCACTAGATGTGCTGGATGCTGGCAGTACATATCTCGGACAGATACTGACAAATGCATATCTCGCCGTGGACTCGTTCTTCTTCTTGGGTGGTCTACTTGTTGCTTTTGTAAAGTTTAAGGTAATTACTTATTATGACTGGAATATTCAGAAGAATTTGTAGAGTTTTTGCAGGATATCGAGCGCAATCCCAAGGCATTCTCAATTGAAGCCTGGATAATGTTCTACATCCATAGGATGGTGCGGTATGTTCATTGTTACTTCCGGAAATGCAGATCGGCCTTGATAGCACTAACAATGAGTCCATCTGTTTGGAACTAGACGAGTGTGAAACTTTGGTCTTTTTGAAATTAATGGCCCCTCTGTCCACCCAATTAGTATGGTAAGGGTAAGGTGAAGGTGAGTTGATCGGCCACCTTCGAATGCTTCACCGCATTCCTGTTCCACTCTAAATCGTAGAGTCATGTGAAATGCGTTTTTGGCCTATACAATGACTTTCGGGGGCAGGCCGCTATACCAAGTAAGTGTTTTTACCCTCCTAGACAACTCTGGTACCGATTTATCCGGCCACAAGGGGAAGGAAGACTTAGTTAGTAGGACGGGGATGGATCGCTCGACTGTACGGGTGTCAGTTGCGCCTCTAACCACCGTACTACGCGCGCCCTTGTAGCCTAAATATGAGCAAAATCTAAGCTTATCCGATTTTTCACACTCATCCTTATCTTAAGGGCGGTAAAGTGGTAAGAGGCGCTACTAACACCCGCACGGTCAAGCGATCAATCCCCGCCCTACTAACCAAGCCTTCCATCCCTCCGTGGTCGGGTAAGTTGGTGCCAGACTTGGGTGAGAAGGTAAAAACACTGGGTTGGTATAGCTACTGGCTCCTGCAGGTCGTTTTGTAGGCCAAATACGCATTTACCATGTGTACTTGATTCTGAATGGAATCCAAAAGCGTGGCCATAAGGGGATGATCAACGCCGACACCTTCACCCTTACATTTTATTTAGGCTGGACACTGCAGTGTGTTTTCTGTCAACTGACTTGATATTTTCGTCTTAAAACCCCCTGATTCCTGATTTTTGTTATTTTTGACCAACTACTACTATTTCTAAACCGTCTTATTTGCAGCTTATCACCTCCGTACTACATCTTGATTCTCTTCTATTCTTTCATTTTTCTGCCTTGGCTGCTTGAGACTCCATCCATGCTGATCGCATCGATTTCAAGTGACACGTGCCCCAAAAATTGGTGGATCAATTTCCTATACTTGAACAACTTATACAAACATGACGAAATGGTGAGATTTTGTGGAAAACTCCATTTTGACTTGCATAATTTCAATTCCTTTTCAGTGCTTTCCTGTGTCGTGGTATCTGGCAACAGATTTCCAAATGTACGCCTTCTCTCCGATACTTATCATGGTACTCGCAATCTGGGGACTGAAAATTGGTCTCATTTTCACAGCTGCTATTGTTGCTGTCGTAACCGGTAAATTTCCAGCGCATCACTCACTTTCCCCTTTCCGAAGGAACGGTCATTGACTAGCATCTAGCATAGAGTCAGCCAAATGTGATGTGGGTGTTCGAGGGCACGATCGAGTTCGTCCTTCCATTGATAAAATCGATAACAAATTAAAATGAACAATAAAATGATAAAATTTTGATGGAAAGCTAAATACCTCAGAAAAGCGAAATGGTTCAAAATCGTTTTGAAATGAATATTTTCGCAGGACCTTACCATTTGTATATAAGTTACTGTATTATAGGAAAGTGACCCTATCTTCCATACTGATGTCGAATGCGTCTCCTTTAAGGATATATCAAACCCGGCACCTCACCCTTAATTTCTGACTGAATGCAGTAAAAAATAGAAATAAATAAAAATCGCACAAATAAAAAATAGTGAAAACCTTATGGCTTAAGGGAAATGCTAGGGGAGCGCAAACAACCGGCGGAGTTGGTACAGAAAGCAGTCGTCTCGGTAGCGTAGTGGCTCATGTACGAGCTCCGGTAAGGCGCGAAGTGCAGGTTCGTATCCCGCCTGATCCTCGACTTTTTTCGAACAACCCAGCAACATCATTACAACTAATTAAATAAATAGGAGAATACAAACTACCAAATAAGCACCAATGTGTATTTGTGAAGAGGGAGGTGTTTGTAGTTCTGTTGCTCTTTCAGCGCTCAATTTTTGGGAAGTGATGTACTTCTACTTTCCTGCTTCCGACTACTTTGCCGGTCCAGTAGATCCACGATTGGAATCGAATGAGCACGTAACTTTTTGGTACTTAGGGCAATACAAAATGATTCGTTTTGTTTCAGACAATTCTGGTTTTGGAGCTATCACATGCCGGTGATTAGAAGTCAGGTTTTCGTGATCGGTATGGTAGTCGGTTACGTTCTGCAAACGAGGAGGTCAATGAAGATTTCGAAGGTGATTTGAATCAAGAACCTTGTCTATGTTCAGTCCATTTTGGTGTCTAGATGGGAATTTGTTGCAGTGTGGGGAAGGAACTCTTTGTTAGGCAACAGTTTAGCAGATAACAGGATACGGAATACAGAGCAGATGTAGCTGCAGTACCGGACGTAATGATGGAACGGTGGAAGCGGCGCGTTTTTGCGCCGAAAAGTGCCGTTTCTAGGGTTCACGCGTGGTGAGCCGAACGATGTCCGCCTCGTATTGTTTGCGCCACATGCCGAAGGCGGAGCCTCATCGAGCGATGAGTCAGCGGTCGAGGAATCGAATGCAAAAGGGACCGAAAATAGTCGGATCAAAAAATCGCTAGTTAACAAGATCCACAAATGTGGAAAACTCGCTTATGGAAAGACAGAGCTCGAGCCGCTGAGATCCAATACATACTTATTTCTACGAATGAATTATTTTTTTAAAATATACAAAAACGGCGGTTTCTGCACAAGAAAGCGCCGCTGGCGCCGCTTCATCGTTGCGGCACGTCTGGTACTGTATTTATGCAACTTTCTTTACACATGCCACACTAAATCTATGTATGCTTACCAATTTGCCAATGGCAAGGCCGGATCAAAACTGATGAGGAACACCCCTTGACCTAGAGATCGCCTAGATGGCGGCCGTGGCCCTTTAAGGGCTCGTTCAGACGACGCGCGTCGAAAATGCAAAATCGAAGCTCAATCGATAATTAACGCCCTTGATCGAATTTGCTCTTTTGCATTAGTGGCGCAGTCCGGTTGCGCCTCATATAGGCAAACTTACTGGTCGCTCGGGTTTTTTACAATTCTGCCATTCCTTATTAAAGGGAATTTTGACGAAATTCACTTTTTTCGTTTAATTTCTTTCCTATGTGATTAGATGCCTAATTTTCTTTGCCTATATGAGGCGCAACCGGACTGCGCCACTAACGCAAAGGAGCAAATTCGATCAATGACGTTATTTATTGATTGCGATTCGATTTTGCATTTTCGACGCGCGTCGTCTGAACGAGCCCTAACGGAATTGGGTACTACATATTGTACTTTTGGGGCCCCACTTTTTATCGTTTAAAGTAGGCCTATTAGGGGTAATCGGCCATGAGAAGAACGATTCTGATACTCGTTAAGTGCGGAAATGCCTTATAACCTGTTATCTTAGGTTTTCGAGGCGAGGAAACCTGCGAGATAGCGCGCGGCGGCGGGAGACGCAGACAGTGCACTCTCTTCCCCTGCACATTTCGAAGTGCTTCCAATGCTGAGTCCGCGTTCAGATCGCTCCGACTGGTCGGAGATTTTCCAGTGGCACCACGTGGAGGCTCGGACAACACCACCAAGGGTTATCGCGGCGCGGTTGCCGTAGAAGTACCATGGCAGTACTGCGTGGGAATCGACAGAGACGGGACGAATTCTACGGCAACCGCGCCGAGATAACCCTTGGTGGGTTTGTCCGAACTTCCACTGGAAAATCTCCGACCAGTCGGAGCGAGCTGAACTCGGACTCAGCAGTGGGAGCACTTCGAAATGTGCAGGGGAAGAGAGTGCACTGTCTGCGTCTTCCGCCGCCGCGTGCTATCTCGCAGGTTTCCTCGCCTCGAAAACCTACGATAACGGTCTTATAAGGCATTTCCGCACTTAACGAGTATCAGAATCGTTCTTCTCATGGCCGATTACCCCTAATAGACCTACTTTAAACGAAAAAAAAGTGGGGCCCCAAAAGTACAATAGTACCCGGAAGGTACGGAATTGAACTACGGCTATAACTTCAACCAGCCATTCAGCGGCCTACCGACCGAGAAACGACTGCTAAATACACCCTAAAAACAAAAATGCATGAACTGAAATAAAGATTTGAAATAAAACAAAATAGATTTCAAATAAAACGATCAGCAAAAAGCATGTAGCAAAAGACGGCGAGCTGAACTGATGAAATGCGTCCCTGCGTGTACGGTAACGGGCAATCGCGGCGGGACTCATATGAGCCGCCCATGACAAACATCGCTTGGGTTTCGCTTATAATATAGTAGGAAGTAGGATCAAACCGCAAGTTACCTGCCAGATCATTACAAAGCTTGAAATAGTTGCGTGACACTGGAATAGTAGCTTTCGGTGAAATTTAGGTGACTAACGCGGTGCTTTGGATATGCTGCATCGCTTGTTTGTGTGCGGCGATGTTCAGTCTGAAGGACTGGAACAGTGGGCACCAGTGGCCTGTCGGTGCCAGGGCCTCCTACTCGGCATTCGCTCGTCTGCTATGGTCACTAGGATTGTCGTGGATTGCCCTCTCCTGCCAATACGGATATGCAGGTATCCATTTGTAGTTTGAATGTAATCTGTGGCCTTTTAACACGTTGACGACAGCGCGTTTTTCGCGTGTCTGGCGCGTGGGACCAACCGATTTTCTACCGCGCCGAAGCTGTGGCATGATACCGGCATACGACGAATTTTTTTTTCAAAATGGAAGTGAATGGTAGATCTCGACGACTACATATACAGTCCTGTAATGTCGGGGATTGTGACTAGTCCTTTTTTGCAATGAAAATTGAAAAATAACTGCTGGAAGCTTTTAGAATGTCCTTTTTCCCTTTCAAGGTTAAAAGGAAGTTGTTATTTGTTTATTGTTCATTATTTGTTTATTCTAATAATCAATATTTTTTGTATTTATGTGTTTGTTTCAGTAACCAGTATTTGTTTGCATTTATTTGTTTCTTGCAATACCCATTATTTGGTTTTACTTATGAAGAAAACTGGTGCACAATCAAAAATTCCAGTGAATCAGAAGCTAAGAATTGTTTTTACGGACAACGAGGTTTACACTGATTTCTAATCATGAGGTGTATAGTGGCCAGACAAATATTTCCCAAAAAATCGGGATAAGTCAGAAAAGTAAATTTGTTTTTACTTGTGAAGAAAACTAGTGCACAATCAAAAATTCCAGTAAATCAGAAGCTAAGAATCATTTTCATGGACCATGCTTCCTATATCAATGTGCAAAGGTCTACTAAACAGTGGCACAAAGACATCCTTCGAAATTCTGAAATGTATTGAGAAAAATACGATACAAGAGTGTGGCGCACCATTGTGCCACACTGTCACACGCGGCCGCTTGAGCGTGGCGCAGCATTGCGCCACACTGTCGTCAACGTGTTAATCATGCCTTTATAACGATAGATATAAAAAAATCAGAGTTTGGTAGACATTCTATTCGTTTCATTCATTTACTTGTCCATTCATTCATTAACTCAAGTCACCCGCCCCACTTCGATCGAATAAATATCATCAATTGGTTAAGGAAACATTTGTGAAGTTCAAGTCGTTTACTTCGTTAATCGATAAATAAAAAGATGGAATAATTGCGGAAAAATTTCACTCTTTTTAGGTCCCATGAACACGTTCATGACATGGCCAGGTTGGCTGCCGTTCTCGCGTCTATGCTACTCAGCTTTCCTGGTTCATATGATTGTCATCATGACTATGATGAGTATCAATAACGGTCCGATTGTGTTTTCGGGCGTTCTGAATTCGGTCTGTTCACTGTTATTGATTTTTAATTTACTGCGGTGATTTCATTGCAGAATACCACTTCGAAATTTTAGATTCTCTCCGACTACGTTACAATGACTGTGCTGACATTCCTTCTCGCACTGGTTTGGAGTCTCGCGTTTGAAATTCCATTCGCAAAGGTGAGATATGAAATGTTGGTGCTCTCGTTTTCCCACGACACGATCGCAGGGGTGTGCAGAAATTCCGTTTCCGTATTCCAAATTCCGGTTTCCGGCCGCTTTTGGCCACTTCCGTTCCGCCTTCCGTCAGCCGCTTTTCAGAAAAAATTTCCGCACACCCCTGCACAATCATACCCATGACCTTTTCAATATATTTCAAGCAGACTAACAAAATATATAGAAGTTCAGATAGAAATGCTGCTATTCGTGGACAGATACGAGGAGATCTGCCGAAAGGGACAAGAGAAAAGCGTAAAAACTGCCGTCGACTTTAAAGGTGATAACGAGAACCTGGATGAGAAGAGTATGACACCACTATAATCGGAGCTGAACATTCCAAGCTTCTTCGACAGTGTTTTCCTCTTTACAGCTACGCGCTTCATGCTCCCAGGTCACCACACCTGTGCTTTCTAGTCGTTTTCGAGTTGTTGTTAATTGCACAAATACAAGACGAACGATAAATTGTTATGGCATCCTCACCCATTGCATAGTAACATCCCAGATTACCATTATGAAAGAAGTTTGGGCGAAATCTGATGAAAAACCTGATGGAAAAAGTGCTGAAACTGGAACAGAGCCAAGTTTGATCTTGAAGGGTTTACTGATACACAAGTGTTCCTCAAGTGAGTTCATTCTCGAGGTAAGGAGTGGGTGCTATTTCATTATTCTTATTCATTTGCTACCACGTTGAATACAGTACGAAATGAGAATATTCTATTGACAATCCAAAATTTTAGGCCCTCAACACGACATTAAGATATCGAAGTCTTGCCTTTCGTGTCTTTTTTACTCACACAAGGCCAAAATTGTTCAATTTTTTTGGATTTACCGCGAGGCCGTTGTGCTGAACATAGTTTGGCTCTAAGATTCCGAGCAGAACAGAAATGATTAAAGAACAAATCAACGTCGATTTCTGTACGTTCACCATTATCAAATGTGGTACTTTTATCTCTTCGCTACCACGTTGACTAATTATTTGCCGTTTTTTTTTCAAGCTTCTGTTGTGCACCTAGTAGAGAAGCTTACGAAAACATCCAGATAGCATTCGATAGAGAATTATTTGCTCTTTCATGAAATGTATCTGTTATTTACGAAACCTTGGAATTTTGATAATTTTTCGACCATTGAAGTTGAAATCAAAAATGAGAAAAATTGACCCCACCGACAAAAAATTTTCCCTGCTTCGTTTTGAGACTTTCTGCAAATCTGTATAAAGCTTCTGAAAGTAGACGAATTTTGCTATGAAACGATATACAGTTTGTTTTGGTTTTCCTTGGTTTTTGTTTACTTACAGAGCGTCAAAGTGAGGTATATCAAAAAAGACAATAATTTTTGGATGCTTGTGCTGCCTTTCTGCCGAACGTTTCCGTTTCAGCTCCGAACACGGCACGACAGAGCATTTGTTGCTTTATCAGATGGTATGTTTATTTTTTAATGATAGCCGTTTTTTAAAACTTTTATCATGAAAGTGTTATCAAAATTCCTCGACGTGTAAAATTTCTCTTTGGAAACCTTTTACAGAATTCTAAACATCATTCGAAAGAGGAGGGTTTGGGCTATAAGAAGATGCATCGCATTTTTCCAATCGCACCAGGTTTTGTTAACTTTTAGGTCGACAAAGTGGAGGTTCGACGGGTTGCGTGGCCGCGCTGCGCGGCCAACGCGACGCCCGCACCGCCGCGCAATTGCTGGGGGGGGGTGCGCGCGGCCGTCGCGTTGGCCGCGCAGCGCGGCTACGCGAGCCGTCGAACCTCCACTTTGTCGACCTAAAAGTTAACAAAACCTGGCGCAATTGAAAAACTGTTATGCGTCTCCTTATAGCCCAAATCCTCTTCTTTCGAATGGTTTCTGAAATTCTGCAAACGGTTCCCAACGAAAAGTTTTACACGTCGAGGAATTTTGAAAACACTTTCATGATAAAAAAATTAAAAAACGGATAGCATGGAAAAATAAGCGTACTTCCTGATAGAGCAACAAATGCTCTATCGTGACGTGTTTAGAGCTTATGGAAATAGTTCGGCAGAAAGGCAGCACAAGCATTCAAAAATTATTGTCTTCTTTGAGATACCCCACTTTGACGCTCTGTAAGTAAACAACAACTCAGGAAAACCAAAACAAGCTGTATACTATTTTATAGAGAAGTTCGTCTACTTTTGGATGGTATATACGATTTTGCAGGAAGTCGCGAAACGAAGCAGGGAAAACTCACTGTCGGTGCGGTCAATTTTTCTCATTTTTGATTTCAACTTCAATGGTCAAAAAGTTATCAAAATTCCATGGATTTGTAAATAGCAGATACATGTCATGAAAGAGCAAATGATTCTCTATCGAAAGCTATCTGGATGTTCTCGGAAGCTTCCCTACTAGGCGCACAACAGAAGCTTGAAAAAAACGGCAAATAATTAGTTAACAACCTAATATAATAGACAATTACCATAATTGGTTTCATTAGCTGTTATCCACACATAATGCAGGCAGCTGATGACATAAGTGAAAAACTCGACCAGCTATGCCTTAAAGACTTTCTGCGCCGTAATTTTTGCTTCATTGGAGTTTTCGATCTCCTTTTTTTTCAAGAGATTCGCCTCAGCTATGAGAGTATATGGACTCTACGGCGGGATGCAGTGAAGTTAGCGATCTTTCGTCGAACAGTTTTTGCAATGTCAGGTGTGAATGAAGATTGCGGCCTTAGCATAGGGATTCTTAGGCGATGTGACATAGTAGTTGATAGTTTTCCCTCCTTTCAACCGTATAATCCACTAATGGGTGAGTTACGGTAGTCTACTGTGTGAACAATAAACGTGAATTTGCAGACCGCTCGTCAAGAAAGTGCAAAAACGGGGAAGACTCATAGGGAATCTCCCTTATTTCTCAGCTTTTCTTTCAGACTAAGGTGGCGTTCAAACACTATTGCGGCAGTAAATCAGTAGTGCTTATTAATAATATAATAGATGGGAGGGGGTGGGCGCGGACCAGATTTTGCTGCTGCGTCGAAAAGGTGACATGGAGGTCACGTCAGTGAAGTCTTTACGTACTCACACTTCTTAATAGTTTGACAGCGATCCAAACGTGATTAGTCGCAACACCAAGGTTACCATTTGCAAGCAGCATTGTCGCAATAGGGGCAGCCATCGCTGAAATAGTGCATTCAGGGCGATCATATCCTTTGATTGCTCTTTCTCATTTGCCCTTTTAGAACCGCTTCCTGTCATAAACTGCTGCGAGCATTTCAAGCTAAATGGGAACTTTTCGTTGTCATTCTGGACTAACTTAACGCTTTATATCAGCACTACATGTTTTCTTCAGTACTCAGTCTCCATGTGTTATTACCAAAGACATCTGCGACGCGGCCTGAACCTAAGCTCACAGCCGTTTACTGTGTATATTCTTGTGCACTGTTCAATTCCCTCCATCGCAATGTTAGTTATTTAATTAAGCGCCACACAAAGTCATGCTATCAGTTGAACGACGTTAGTACACAAACAGATTCATCTTAAACCTAAAAACAAACATAAAAGGTATGGAAAGCGTGAAACAGGTGCGTTAACGATAAAATAAGAATGTTACGATAGAGACCAGTAATCTCAGGCTGGCTAACTCGCAGTACATACCCATCCCTATGGAGTACTATACTTGTCAAGAGCAGTTGGTCGCAGCCCATATCGTACACCAGCCGTTCATCGGCCTATCGGACGTTAAACGTCTGTTCGCCATCTTCGCTACATGAATAAATATAAACCTAAATCTATACTGCTTGCTGAGTCAATCTTATCACTTGCTTGTGCTTGCCTCACTTCGATCAAATGAGCGTTTGACAGTGTTCCACATAACACACATCTGAGGTCGAAAAAACGTTCTTTCCAATTTGTCTCACACATTGGCCATGAAGGTTCACTGGCATGCTGATCTCGTACCTGGCATCCGTTTTACAAATATCGACCGTAGACCTCCCTTCAGAGCGAGCGGCGTAGTCAATCTGGGGTCACCGGTTTTGTCAAAACTTCATCAAAGGTGGTTCTTTTGCATACCGATCCCAATTCTGACGTTTTTTAACGAACTTCCGTGAGTCAAAATCAAAATTTGGCTGAAACTTCGTCGAAGCAGATTATCTTGAGTGCTGATTACGAATCTGAGGTCTAGGTCAAGGGTTCCTGCAATCACCTCTCTCCCCTTAACCTACAAAGACTCTACCTGGTCAACACGCAAATTAATCTACCTAGATAAAGCTTGGGCCAAATATGAAATTTTGACATGACCGCCTTTGTCGACGACATGTGTGGTCCTGCGTGTGTGCGTAAAAAACTAAATATCAAAATCAAAATGCACATTAGATTCGTGATCAGCGCCCTTAAAAACCGCTTGAGATAAAGTTTGGATAAGATCGGTTCAGAAAATATCCATATGAACACTGAAATGCAATAAGCGGAATTGTGGCGAAATTTTCATTTCATTTGTCCCCACCAATAGAACGCTGAACAGCTGGTAAGGGAAGTGTAGGGGTGTTATCATAGAATGTAATATTCAAAATGACTTCAGTAATGAGCACTGATAAAACTACCATCAACCGCCAGTACCACCAATCATTTGAAAAATGAATGGACGTCCACCCATTCATCCGTCCAAATTAGCAACTTTGTTTCGCTTATCAAATAGTAAGGATAGGAAACACACTAGAGGCGATATGCCGTCAAAAGTCATTGGGGATCTATTGCTTATGAAGAAGTGCGGCGGAGTAAGTGCGATAGTCATTTGCTCAGGCTTGTAGCCTATCACATGACGTTTGCATAGCTCTGCTTAACAAACCCAATTAAACCCCAAAAACGCATGTCACGACGTGAACGTGGGCAGGGTAGTGCAAGTATGCCATCTCTTCCGCTCAACGATGTTTGTTCTGCCTTCCATTGTTCCTTGGATTGCGAATTTGAACGACCTTCTGCTCATGTGCATGTTTTGTTGGTTTTTTTCATGGTCAGTGAGCGTATAGTCCATTTTCATAATATTTTCCCTTACTTCACTATGTATATCTGTAGTAACAAAACTACGACCTCCCCTATGATAAAATAGAGCATTTCAGTGAGTAAAAAGGGTGATAAACGACAAAATTAGATTTTAAGTTAGCACACGCGGTTGTGAATATTAACAAGTGCCCTAGTATAGCTGTGAATTATACAGAAATCCTGCGATAATAAGGAAAATA
Source organism: Nippostrongylus brasiliensis (assembly GCA_030553155.1). Lineage (NCBI taxonomy): Eukaryota > Metazoa > Nematoda > Chromadorea > Rhabditida > Heligmosomidae > Nippostrongylus > Nippostrongylus brasiliensis. Next base: position 13,293,973 of record CP130736.1, read on the forward strand.
TAAATAGCTGAGAGGATGGCGGCCCAGATCGCCTCCGTCAGGAAAATCTAGATCAGAGAACGACAGCCTGGATCACCTCAGTTGTCGGATGAGAAATGGATTTCATGCGAAAATCCTGAAAGGGTACTGTGGCTTCCAGTGACTCAGAAACCGAAACCAGTTCCAAGGCAACGAATTTTGCAAATAGGAGTTGCTCTCATTCCTCTACAATTGTTGTATTTGTTACATCTTGAGCGAGAAAGAAACTGTGACCTCGAAGTGTTCTGAGGGGAACTGCGCGAAATGGCATCAAAAGCACCACGTTCGTACAATAGCTGTACCGTCTAAAATCCTATGTCATCATAACAATATAAGACTTCACAATGAGTAAAGCGATACGGAGCGAGCTGCTATATAGAGTACCGATCAAAATGATATGTCACCTTACATTTTTTGATACAAGTAGTCGAAACCAAGAGGAGCCCTTGCCCAAATGGTACTATTAGTAACTTTACTCAAAAATACATTGATTTATGCACTTCGTGGAAAATCTGGAAATTTAAAAATTTTAAATGCGTTTTTATTACAGATTGAGTGAAAAAAAATCCCGGGAAGTGCATTGATCAAAGCAAATCTGGAATTTAAAAAATTGGAATGCGTTTTTATCTCGGATTAAATATAAAATTCCAGACTTTCCAAAAGTGTATCGATCAATGTATATATTTTCGATTACGGCTACTAATACTACCAATTGGACTGCGATTGCTCTTGGTTCCGACATTTACATTAAAAAATGTAAGGTGACATATCATTTTGATCGGTACTGTAAGTAGAGAATAGCTGCCCCATCGACCGTACTCACTCAACCTCAGCCCTTGCGACTGCTATGCATTCAGCATCCTCCAAGCTTTGTGCGCAGGGAACACCTTTGAGCGGTGGCAATTTTAAGCAATGGTCGACTGGATCTCTTCACGATCCTCCTCGTCCCGGAAGGATGGAATTGCTGTTTTGGACAGAGCTTTTTTGGACCTTAAAATAGTGTGATTTATATAGAAAACCTTAAAATAGTGTGATTTATATAGAAAAGTGGCAGTAACTGTGAATGAATTTCTCTCTTTCCAGAATTGTTATTAGTCTTTTCCCAGAACATTTGAAACACTATATTACTTTCCTAGTATCGCAGTGGGTTTTGCGAACATACATTATTTACCGCAATCGTGCTATCGTTGCTCTTGTCAAACGGTCGTCTTTTCTTTTCCTCCCATTGATGTTTAACCGCTACTCCGCCTCAATGGTAGTTTTGGAGAATTCCGCAGTGTTTTTCTTTTGAAAAACCAAGGACTCAGACAATAATGAATAATTCCGCGCAAATTGGCGCTGATAGATCCACATGAAAAAGCATCCGCTTCTGAAAAGTTTCCATTTCACCATGATTTTGCTGAAAGAGCACGTGTCCCAAACGCCTTACTCAACGGCTGCAACTGTCATCCTCGTCGCGGCCCTCAGAGTGTATTTGTCAGCTGCATACTCAATTAGTTAGCGAGACCTAAGAACAGATACTTCATGCCCTCATCTATACGACGTTCGGGCGGCCTGATTCAGACATCGGATAACTTGCTGAGGGCTCCTGTTTGCTTTGTTTTATTTATTTATTTATTTATTTATTTATTTATTTATTTATTCAATTATTTGTTTGTTCATTTATTTATTTATTTATATTTATATTTATTTATTTGTCTGTTTGTTTACCTATGTATTACGCCACATAATGGCACGCCAATCATAAATGCAGACATTAACATAACAAAAACACCATGCCATAACACAAAAAGTATTAAATCGCAGGCGCGGCGCGTAGGGCTCGTGCGACACGACGTCGAATCGTCCAGGAGTGCGGACTTAGGTCCACTTTGACGGCCTAAAAAACAGTGAAAACCAGGGAGGTTTGAAACGCATCATAAACCGTCTTGTAGACAGTTTCGTCCTCTTTCGAATGCTGTATGAGATTTGGTGAAAGGATTGAAACTGGAGGTTTGCTTTGCCGAGAAACTTCAAGACGCCCTTCTCGTGAAAATCTTTCAAAATCGATCATTGTTTAAAAATAAACATATCATCTGATAGAGCGAAGAGTTCTGTATCGAAAACTCCACAGAACTGAATTTGAGCGCACACAACAAAACCAGGAGCGTCATCGGAAAATTATTCTTGCCTTCCGAAGGTCGGACTTCAGTGGTTCAAAACTTTGTAATCTTCGAGACAAAAATAAATGATATACCGTCTAATAGAAAAATCATAGTCTTTCCAACGGTCTATCAAGTTTTATTTATGCCTTTGAAACTGAGCAGAAAAAAACGCTGTCGATGAGGTTATTTTTTCACTTTCTCGCTTTTCACTTTACTAGACAAAAAAAACGATGACATTCATAATTATCACAAATTTCAATTACACAGCTCGAAAGTGGAAATAATTCTCTTTCGACTGCTGTGTCACACTCTGCAAAAGCTTTCGAACTAAACCTACAACAGTCGTTTGAAAAAACGGCGGGAACTTTCTTACCAACCTAATAATTAAATGAAATGGGCAGTTGAAGAGCGATTAACCAATAACGAAAAAAAGATTTATCATGATTCCTGATTTGATCGCTCAACTGTTTCTATTCATTTCGCTCCTATTCCGAGACAGATATTCTTGAGGAGTTGTTGCATGTCAAGGCATATTCCCCTGGATCATTGACGTTTGATGTCGAAACCTAATATCACCCCTTACTACTTTTTCGCGATAACTGTTCATATGCTCTTCTCAGTATCATTTTGGCTAAGTGTACTTCATCTCACCGGCCAACCAATTAGTGATGCCTCAGCAGTCACGGAAGATGGATGTTCGAAGAGGGTTCAGTACAGCTCCATTTTGTCGCCGAACACCGCCGACGGTCCGGGGTTGGGCTCTTCAGGTCTCCTTTAACGGTGAAGAATTCCTCTTCAGAGATGGTTCTGGTTGTGACACGAAAAGCCATGTAGAACTCATCGTTATCGTTCTCTAGTCAGCTGGACTATGGCACGTATACATTCGCTTTAGTCTCTCCTCTTTCGCTACTTTCGCCGATAAATCTGCCGTTAATCCATTGGAGAGCGGATGTTAAGTGCGCGAAAAAAGCTGACAGTCTCGCCATCATCATTTCCAGGGGAAAACCTCCTACCTTTTTTGAAATGCATCGCTTTCCTGAAATTAGTGTGGATGTTCCTTCTCGTCAATAGGTCGCCCATATACCTCTCCTAACTGCACTGCTTGGAAAGTCCTCCTTTTGACTATCCTCCTCAACCGATATAGTTGTACTCTTACAAGTAAGGTAGTCGAAGTGATGGGAAGCTTCGACGATGCAATTTCTATGGAATCTTGAGCTCTTCATCGGATATTGCATTCATACGAGACCGAACCATAAACTTCCCCCAACGCCGCCTAACTGCTTAGCCAGTACGCCACCCAGCACATCCTCACAGTGTGATGAGCGCTGTGGTGAGCAGCGCACCATCGTTTTTGCAGGCTTTTTTCACGATTCCGGCAGAAATTCTCACGCTTTTGGATATCCGATGAGGAGCCCTACGTCCCGTAGAAATTGCACGGCTGAAGCTTCCCATCACCTTCACTACCCTCCTTGTAAAGACTTCGTTCTTGTCCCATTCAAATCGTAGAGGCAATTAAATCGTATCGTGATAAATAAGCGAAATGTTTATTGTTTATTTTTTATTTGAACGCGCTAAAATAAATCACCAAAAGGTAAACGGTAAAGGTGCCGGCTTTGATCAGTCCCCTGAGGACGCGCCGCCGCATTCGTGTTCAATTCAAGTCGTAGAGGCTTGGTGAATTCGTATCTGGCCTATACAATGGCCTGCTGGGGCCAGCGGCTATACCAGGCCCGTGTCTTTACCTTCCCAGACAAGTCTGGCACGAATTTACCCGACCCCGGAGGGATGAAAGGCTTGGTTAGCCCGGGCTAGAATCGATCGCTTGACCGTGCAGGTGTCAGCAGCATCTCTTACCACTGTACCACGCTAGTCCTAAAAATGATCCACTGAATAAAAAAATTGCACGTAAAAGGAACAGAAATGTCTGCATCGACAAGGAGTTTCAAGGTAACAGGTGGCCTGATAATGTTCTAGTGCCGCCTATTGTTACACGCTGACTACATTCAGTAGTGGTCTCGTTACAGGATTCACCATAATCTTCGCTGTTTAGGTGGATCTAAATCTGTGTTAGGTCTCATTGCGGTATTCAAGCCGCACTGTTAGTTATTCAAATATAAGATGGCCAAAAAACGAGCCGCCTTTTCGAGAGCAACGGTTTGGTACTTGCGCGGAGTCGAAGAAAAATCTACAAAGGCAGTTCAGCTCGTCTATTTCTGGAAGCCCATTATCGGTGTTCAGTCTTCTCAAAAACCCAGCAATTGACAGGAAACGGTGCCAATCTTTTCCTTTGCGAAATATCAGGGTGTTCACGAAATCACGCTTTCTTCTGCGGATTCGGTATTCAAATGGAGCAACCTGGTTTTTCGGAAATCGCCCATAGAAGTTGACTACCTGTCGAGAAGCGGATGACGTGTTGTGGCTGGAAGTGCTCTCACGCCTATTTGCAAGTCCTGCAGTATAGAATCTATGAAAGCTCTCAGAGAACTAGTAACACATCTAAATATTAAACAACTCTCACGTTTCAACTCACGCAGTGCGCAAAAAAATTGTAAGAAGTAGATGCTCCATGAGATAGAATGCATTTCCGTCTTGTGTGGAGTTCTTTCTGCGTAACGATTTTGCTCTGAAAGTATTTAATCGCACAATACTTCTCGTCTCAGCGAGACACCTTGCTATCAAAACTAGTAGCTAGAGGTGAATGAATATCTTCGACTAACACAGTGACGACAAGGCCGCTCAATATTTCGATATTTCACGATACCTGTAGGCAGGCAGTGGTTGGAACAGATCCAAAATTACTGTAGGGGTATAATATGTTATCCCACGTGTTCCAACCCGTGTTTGATACGACACGCTGATAAACATCGTTTGATGTAAAGTTAAGATAGGTTATGATTTGAGATGTTCCAGTTCAACCTACCAATTAATATGATGCTTTAATGGTGGTGCCAAGTTTATCGCAAAAATAGCATCTCACGCGGGATTCGAACCCGGGTCTTGCGCCTAATCATGGCAGTGCGTTAACCACTGCGCCACATTCTTCCTAAACTGCAACTGGCCTTTGCGTTCCTTACTAATAAACAGTTTCACTACCCGGTGACTCTAAAATGTACATACGGAACTGTCAAGTAGGTGCACTAGGCCAAAATGAAGACACTCCGAGCAGCAAGCGGATAGACACGGCTGGATACAGTTCGGAATGAAGATGGACAAGGACCGCTTTTTGATGTGAACGACACACAAAAAAAGGGAAACCCTAAAAACGATAATCAGCCAGCTATGGCTCTTCCTACAGGCCACCTTACCTGGGTGTTTTGCTCAAAATCGCTCACGTGGCTAGTGTGACAACGGCGAATCTCTTGAATCTACTCCTATTAGCATTTGTTTTACTGCTAGAATGCTTACTGAGAAGCCTATACTTCACTTTGGCTGATTCTGTTATCAGCGACAACATCAATGTGATGAATCAAATCACACTAAAGAGAGGAGATCCCTATACGTGATGAAGTTCCTGATTTAGGATTCCATGACAACAATAAGCTAGATCCTTCCAAACACTACAAGATTACCTGTCGGATGCTTATGTGCGCAGTCACCAAATTTTTAAAGGAATGGCCACAAAGAACATCAAAGTATTAGTCACTGCTTATAAAACTTACATCAGGCCAATTCTAGAGAGTGGCACTACAGTTTTCGCTCCTTGCAGGAAGAAGGATATTGCTGCAATGCTTTTCCCCTACGTCTTATCACCAGAAGAGTGGTGATAAGACGTGGCCGATCTCTTTATAATCGGATTCGTAGGGCTTCAATATGAAACAAATTTCTTGCTCTTCATACTCTAGAGTCTCGTAGGAAGTTGAGTGACGTTTGCATGCTGTTCAAAATAATCACAGGATTATGTAACATTAACAGTTCAGTGTTCTATAAGATTCTACAAATAAAGACTCGTTATGGGGAGTTTAAATTATCTTATCACAGTCCCAAGATCAATATTTTTGCGCGTCCGTTTTCGGCTCGAGCAGATTCCGCATTTACTTCTTTAAAAACGGAGGTCCGTCCGCCATCACATGGCTTTTCAGCTTCAGACGAATAGCTTCCAGGAAATTGCTAAGGTTTCAACTTTTTTCCGTGTTAAACTTAATTTTCTTTGTATTGGCTCTGTTTACGTTACTGCTGAATTAGTGTATCTGCCGTATTGCACTCTTAACTCTTCGATGCTTTAATTGATTTGATACTCAGTCTTCTTACTCGCAATTGCCTTAAACATCATAAAAAAATAACATCAGATGAAATCAAGATTGCTAGTGTTCGATAATTTTAGGTCCAGTTGAATGTGAATTGACGCTAGATATTATGATCAGTTAGTTGAATAATCTGGAGTTCTGATGTGTGCTTGAATTGTTCGAACTGCTCCTGAGCACTGCAACTGCCATTGACTTTGAGTTGGGCGCTTCAGGAGCATAAAGTTGTACTCGAATGAGTTGTTGTGCTGAGCATTATTTTGAGTCGTCTGAATGGAGACATTTTTCATGGTTGTCGCACTCGATGTTATTTTCATTCAAATTAATCTGACGGTGATGGGGTGGAGGTGGGCTCAATTAACACTCACACTGCGGAAACGAGGGCCACTTTGGCGGTCATCTGCTAAAGTTGATAAACACAGCTTCCTTTCGGGCGCGGTCAGCGAATATTACCATCGAACTCGAGTTCATCGAATTTTCCCACCATGAGCCGAGTTGAGCAATCACCCAAAGATCCCCAAACAATTTCTTCTTGGAATGTTCATGTCTTTCCTTTATCTCTGATGCATTCTCCTCCGCAGTACTACGACGCCAGTTCACCTTGTTCTTGCTATGACCCCGTCCCCAGCGTCAAACTTCAATTAGCACGAAACACGCTCTACGATGCCAAGTGTGTCGGAGAACTGCGTTGATTGTCCTTACGAGAAGAACAAATATTTTGAGAAATCAGGGGCATTAAATGAATCTAAATGTATGGCTAGGCTCTACCATTACTCTACCCAACAGTTGAAATTACTTGTCTTCATGCTACCTCCACTACCTGCGCTATCTAGTAAATAGCGCAGATAGTGACCGTAAATAGACCATAAGCAGGCAAGACCGTAAATAGTATTCACGGTCTTGCCTGCTTCTTCCGTTTTCTCTCTCCCAACTTTGATTTGTTTTGAATAAATTTCACCTGCCTGCCGCTGGTGTCTGAAACAAATCCGCACCACTTCAAATTACGACGCTCGCCAACATACTTTTACATGTATAATGCCTCTCTCCTACACCCAACACTCTCCTAATATTTTCTCTACACCGTCTACCTCTCATCCTTTGTTTTAGACAGCTCTGTTCTTGACATCGAGGTTCATTCTCGCGAGAATAGCTGACATTGTTTTTCGATTTTACGTTTCTAGTTTAGAATTTTCAAATTAGCCCACAGGGATAAGCGGGTGAAAACAGCTTATTATGGCTAAGCTGAACTACTCTCTTCTACATGCTTCTCATATTTTTGGTTCATCACAAAAAGTTTTACTGCTCAATATATGCACCATATGGACTTCATGGTACAGCTTACCGAGGTAAGCCCCGTCTTGAAGACCTTTCCACATACTTCTTTGGCACCAAAGCGGCGTGACGGTTAAGGATAGATTCAGTCGCCTAGCAGCTACACAACCGTCGTTGCTGGTCCCAACGCGAGAACTACCGTTTCACAGCAGCACTGCTACAGTGGGGCACAGCGGAAGTACTCTTCCCGTCGTTGTTACAAATACAAAAGCAGAAGAGCTATCTGGAATACTGTTCGTATTATATGCAACAACGAAAACATTGAGAGTGGGTTGGTAACATTTGACCTGACTGTATATACAGTAGAAAAGATTGGTCAACTCAAGGTCTGATTAAATAATAGATTAATGAAACCCAAATCCCGTTTTTGCACAGCAAGCTACAAAGGAACTCCGTTCAATAAGTAGCTATGGCATCCACACGCATCCACACGAGTTCTATTTTGAATGACATTGAATGACAATGAAATAATGCAGAACTTACAAATGATTACACCATGACGAGAGGGTCGCGTGAGCGGTGGCAATATCATTAAAATTCCATCTAGAGCGCACTTTTCAGCGGAAGAAACGATTCTATGGTAGCGTTTTCAGCGTTTAATTACCGATTGCAAAGACATAAATCAGCCGTCCTCCATTATAGCTCCTATCCTGGTCACCCAATGGACGCCTTTTATCCTGCTACATCCTCAACCACAAATTGCCTTCCAGTCACCGAATGCGACGTAGAGGACAATGGGTCTCCTTGTGGTGACAAATGATTACCCACGAAGGGTAATCGTTTGTCACCACAAGGAGACCCGTTGTCCTCTACATCGCGTCTTTATCTTCTCATCACCGTATAGATTTTCCTTCCTTCTATTTCTTGTTTCTCCAATTGACTGAACATACCAGATTACATAATCGACTTTCTAACGAGCAAATAAAACCTACTGCTCTGGGTAAATTTCCAACGTTGCGAACTTTTTACAAAGAATTTTGCATTTACAGTTGACATTGCACTGAAGTGTACAACGAATCGCTTTTATGAAAACCACTATGTAGGCGGAAAATTCGTCCCTTTTGCCCTCCTGGAACGACCTTGCCAGAAGACCGTACGCTTTCTGCTGGTTTAATTTTGAAGCACGAAAGGGGCTATTCACATTTTGGACCTGGCTGATGGGCACAATAGAAATAGCAATTGTTCTTCCTTGGACGAGTTGTATAAAAAAAGGTTCCAGCCCGCTTGTTTGTTCTCTGACGATGGATCACCTAACCTTTGAAGACGACGAAAAGGTCTCAGCTTAAGACAAAATGAAATTCTGATCCACCTACTATTCTTGTGGGTACAGCAGCATAACAGTGGTATTTCGCATCCCATGTCCCTTGGTCATTCAGTTTTCTCTTAGTTTTTTGTCGGAGAATTTGATGCGGTGTTGAGTGGGTAGTTTCTCGGACTGAACTCGACTTGTTCCATACTCTGAAGAAGGCGAGGACACCGAAATGTTAGCCCGAATAAACTGTTATATCAATCTTGGTTCTGCTTCAAGTACCAGACTTCCTACAGTGGTGTTTTGGTTTCACGTCAATTTCTCTTCGGAAAAAAGGAGACTTCTAAATCGTCTGTGTTATTACGTTTAGAAATCGGTCACTCATTCCTGGTATGATCAAAGGCTAGATAAGTTCATGTTTCTTCTCTGAACGGTCAAACGTCAACGGCGGAGCAGTGCTGCAAGAATTTGGAGGAAATTCATGCAAATGTAAGAAGTTGCAGCTTTCGCTGGCATTGAATATGGAAATGATCCATGATCGCTCTCCTTTGGATCGCAGAGGGAAGATGGGGAGCGCTATTCCCAAACCTATGTATGCACACAAACAACATTTGAGATGAAAAATCGCTTCATCAGCAGTCGATAGACACAAAACCGCTCCGCAGTACTGATTCCTTCCAGTCTTCGTCCGTCTCCTCTTGTTTCTACACTACCGCGATAGATGCTCTGGGGCTTTTTCACATTCCAAGAAAACCTCGCGTTGAGTTCATAGTTTTAGGGAGAAGTGATTGCAGCCGCTAAATCACTTCGCCATCTTCAGAAATCTAAACAACTCGAAGCTTTGTGTGACACTCTTAGGCCTACATAGAAAAGTGTTGCGTTATTTGAAGATGTCATCCAATGCCCTTTGTATTCTAGAAGTGGTAGTATTTGTTGTTACTATTAGGTTGGAAACTGATTTCGTTAACTGTTTTGCAGTCATTATTTCTAGCGAACACAACTTGCTTGAACGTTCACCAATTTCATTGCTCCTTTAACCGTTTGATAGCGCATATCAGGTAGTTTTCAAAACCGTTCATAACCCTGTTACTTTTGTTTGCTGGGAGAGTTTTTCAGTTTGAAATGAAAACATTCAAAACCAGTGTTCGCCAAGGCCTTCTTCACGAGTACCTGCTTAGCCACTAGGTTACCGAAGCATTACAATTTGTGAGTGCAGAATCTGGGGATGATGTCATGAAACGATTGATGGTGCTCAAAAACATCAAGAGATTTCGAGCAAGCAGTTCCAAACCAAAGGAAAAGTGCACTTCGGATGACCTACCGAGCTCGGTCGGATCAGCTCCTCCGAAAGATTTCAGAGCTGGGCAACATCTATGCTGACAGTCAAAGTCAAGTGCTCAAACAGCTCAGCTGAAAAGTATGCAGTAGCAAAATGCTCCTGAACGGATCTAACGTTGATCAAATATTAGGTTGTCCAACAAGTTCTTGCGATTTTTGAAACAATTTTTGTAGTTTTACAAATTTTGACTGAACCAACCTTACTCATCGAAGTATCTCCCATCTTTGTCAATGAGTATCCTCCATCGATTCGGTAAGGAAAGAATGCCGTTGCGGTGGAAATCCTGAGGTTTTGGTTCAAAGTAGTGGCGCAGGTCGATTTCAAGTGCTGCTCGATCATCGTATCGTTTCCTTTCCAGAAAGTGAGCTAGTGAGCGGAACTGATGGTAGTCACTTGGGGCCATATCTGATGAGTATGGTGCCCAGGGAATCGCTTTACACCCCAGCATCTGCAGCTTTTGGCGGGTCAATTTGGAAGTGTGCGATCTAGCATCATCATGGAGAAAATATATCTTGTCGATTTCTGAACGACTAACAAGGATAGCGTGACTGAATTTTTGGAGTTGGTTGTAGTACACTTCGCTGTTGACGGAACTGCCAGAAGGACAAAGCTTTCAGTACACGCGAACGTCCCAGAAAACGCTCAGCATCTCCTTCTTCGGTTTCGGACCACCTTTGGGAATGGCTGGGAGACAATCCACTAAGGCCTGTTCGTCGTTGTATTTGAACGACTTCCAAAATATGACCGATTCCCAAATGTCACCTTTGAACTTGGGGATCGGGATGGGTGCCAATTTTGCATTTTGGGGTTCACTTTCAGCTGCTTTTTGCTTTCAATCGATGTCCATCTGAAGTTTCATTAAATTGGACACTGTCTCCTGTTGATTGTGAATGCAGCTGCCAGACATCCAGTCGGAAGGAAGTTTATTGGAAAGAGTGAATTGTGAACACAGAGATGGTGCTTATACAGTCGTACACAAAGCAATAAACACATGATAGAGATCATTCCATATTGACCGTTCTTGCAGAATACAGAAACCTGTGCTCGTCCGAGGAGAACTTCCGTTTCTTGAATAACATCGTCGACTCTTCGTTGCTTCGGTGGATCCCTGACTGCTGCGCTTCGAATGACTCGTACAGCTTGTATAGTGCTTCGTCCACTTTGTCTACTTTAGCCGGCGTTACGAGCAGAGCTTTTCGTACCTGCCTCTGAGAATCCTTGTCCATTCTCTCGTCGCTGCTGGCCAGGAGAAGCTTGTCATCGTCATCTGTCGCTTATTTAATCGGTTACATGTCAGGGTTACAAGCCTTTGGCAGACTGACAATTTCACTGACATTGTAAGAACAAAGTGCTCACGTTGATTCTTGTGACTGATCCTCGCTTCTTGATCCTGCTTGATTGCTGGAGCGGCTGGTCCGATCGGTGCCGATGCACCATATATTATAGACGACCGTCCAGCACGCTAACAGAGTAAACTGAACTTTACAACACACCGCTCTGGGGCTTTTACAATAACATACAACACAAAGATAACGTGATTAATAAAACAGAATGCATTTGAATATAAGACCACGGATCTTGTATATCTACCGGATGTGGATGTCTGGCTGTATGTGACACATACAGCATCCACTTTTCATCTCCTGTAATGAGTTAGTCCAACCGGTCGAAACGGCGACAGCGGTACAAGTTGGAAAGACGGGCTATGATGACTCGATATCGTTGTGCCGTTTGAAAACCGGATGATGTAAAGCCAAAATGTTGTGTAGGCATAAGCGAACATTTGACCACTTATATACCCTACTGCTAAATCGATAACACGTCTCAGCCAGGAATGCCAGGTCAAAACACGAAATTGCAAGAACTCATTGGAGAACCTAATAGTTTTTCGTTGAAATTTCGACCAGTAATGTTATCACGAGCGCTATCTAAATAGTCGGCAATGCTTTCCAAATTTTAGGGCGAAACCCATCCCTATCATCAACTTTATTCTAACAATAAGTAGCTTTTCGGCGATCATCAGTTCAGTGTATTGCTGTAAAATAGCCAGCCGTGGCAGATATACGCTGATCCAATTACGCTGCTCCACTTTACTTTGCTGCACCTGAGGGGGACCTTATTGCAAACGGTGCAGTTACTGTGATAAAAATGTCTTTTTGAAAGTTGGCACTAAGATAGCTATAAAATGTCTAGTGATTCATCAGCACTCAACTTGTCTGCTCGTTACTGAATTTCGTCAGGAAATCCGAAACATACCTTGTACTTGCCCTCATTGCTGCCTCGGCTTCACATAACAGAATCCTGCAAGTCATACGGGTTTAATATGTGTAATGAGTATTATATTTCCCGTTCCTAAATCTTGACTGATGACGAGCCTGCAAAGCATGACTGTCCTTTGATTGTCCTAAAAGCATGACTGTCCTACCGTTGGTTCGAAACTTTATAAGAGCATAAACATATCGTGGCGCTATGTGGGCGGGGGGTGCAGGGTGGTGGTCCGCAACTTTACGTCGACTTTAACGTGTTATCATTGTTAGATCTTTATTTATTTATTTATTTATTTATTGTATGCGTACAAAGACGCGCCATGATCATGAAACGAACATAACATTGAACGTGAGTCAGTGCCGCATAAAAAAATGTAGTAAGTCAGGGAACAGGAGCTAAAACTTAATGAAAGAGAGGGAAACAAGAAAAAAAGCGAAGTTGGCCATTCTGGGAAACTCAACAGACGTACTTCTGGAAAGCTCTGGCGGACATTTAGAAGCAAAAAAAGTAGAAAGTTCTCGATAATGGAAAAAGATAGATGTTCCCTTTAGTAACTGAAATTTCAAGGGCAAGCAACAAAAATACAAGGTAAGCAGAAACGTTTCCTGATAGCCATAGGCTAGGGCCCACGAAGAAACATGTCCGAATACACGCTCGCACCACTTCACCTGTATACCACGAACACCCGACTACCACCATGATTCCTTTGGTTCGGATCCTGCGCTTGTTTTCTGAGCTCGGCCTCTTTATCGCGTTCTTCTCGTCTCATCGATTTCCGAACGAAGACGCCGGCGTAGATCGGTGATGATCGCAATTTTCTAGAGCGTGACAGTATTTGGAAGAGATACCGACGATCCGAAAATACACACTTCACCAATCTTGGCTTACCATTCACTGCCTTGCCCATCCTGCTGATTTCGATGGGGCGAGTTTCAATATCTAAAGTAGCCAGAATACCAGCAATATACTTTTCGGTATACGCATGACGCTGTGTTGATGGAAGGTTGCTATCTGGTTCCGGAATACCGTAACGGTTCCGGAATACTGTAAAAACGTGCGATCTGGCCCTCTTATCCGACTCACAACACTTGCGACAAGTCAAAGGTAATTTTCTCACAAACTACTCGAGCAGACCAATCGCTTCTGGCGCCTTGTCAGCCAAGATCCTCTGTATCTGATTCAGCAGTCGCAAAGAATCGGCGTTGAGAACTTAGGATGGACTAGCATCGGAAGAGAATGAAGTATTCTCATGAATAGCAAGGGGGACTTGGGACGGCATGGCGAGACGATCAATCGGTGCGCCCGCTCACGGTCGGTACAGGTGGACGAATGAGATCTGCCATTGTTTACGATCAACTCGGTCGGTTTTGACATTTTTGACATGTGAACTCTTCAGAATTGCTCACATCTTAACATGTTCCCCAGCGAAGAGTTGACGCAAAATTACAGACTAGCACAGCACACCCCTCAACCCACATAGCACCGGTGTCGTAATGAGTGTTCACTGACTCCTTCGTCAGTCTCTTTCGCGATGTGTGAATGCAAGGCATAGCGAATAAAGAAGTTTTTCGTGTTCCACGAAGGGCTGCATCGTTACAATTCAACCACCTACGATAGGCAACGGTAGCACTCGTAGGGAGCTGCTTGCAGCGACTTCTGCGCAGGTCATCCGAATCTTCTCTATACGAAATTCGAGGATTCCCTTGGCTACTGCTAGTGAGTTGCTCAAGCGCTGTCGTGAAGATGGCGTACACTACTCTCTTTGGTGATATTAATCAAGTTGCCGAGCGAGGAAACATTCCAATGGAAAAGTGCACGTTTTCGTTTTTTTTCGTTTTCGAAAAAATCATTGTTGCATTTGGAAGGCAACGGACCCTCTGCATCCTACATGTGATTAATTCTGCATCCTTCATAACGTTGTTTTGTGAGCTCGTGAAGAAAAGACACTCCGAAGGGTTTTTGGTATAATTCCATTTTTCTACCGTATTTGTAAGGCAAACAGTCAGATATGTACGACACAGCTAGTATACATGAAGTTTACGGAGGGAAAATCCCGGAACTCCCTCCCTGTTTCCCGTCCCTCTAGTTGGTGTGGAGCCAAAATTGAGCGGCGAACACCCCAGCTGAGTAGCGGGAGACATTTCATACAATTCATAGACTTTGTAATCTCTAATTTATAAAGTACTACCTAAAGATTTACATTATTAAATAGAATTTGATAGATTAGGAATTACAAAGTGTTCTTCTGAGAAGAACGGAATGAACTTACCCAAAATATTACATCAGCGGAAAGAAATCAGCTCCGTAACGTCGCTGATTCCCATTCGAAACGAAAAGCCAGCTAAAATTGAAGATTAGAAAAAAATGGCAGGTAACAAATTTGAGGAGTATTAGCCCACTGAGATTCAAGCCACATGAAGTGGCACCCATCGCTATTGGAATGATCATGACCGTTTTTACACAATGTCATAGGTGCTTTCCACTGAACTGGAATTTTGGGTAAGTTCATTCCGCTTCTCAGAAGGACACTTTGTAATTCCTATTCTATAAAGCTCTTTCAGGTTGCCTGGAAATTAATGCAGGTTTTCAACCACAAACTTCAAGACAACATGTCTCAGCTCAAAGAAACGTGCATTTTAGTTTATAGTTTTCCACGATACGGCAATGGATGCCTCGCCTTTGTTGACGCGAATGAACAACAATAACTCAAAAAGTTAAGCTGTTTCTGGAGCCAGTTGATCTCATTTCTGCTGTTGTCTCGTAACGTTTGGAGCAAAAACGTTGATGAGACGAGATCATTTCTGGAACGACTAGAAACTTCCTGCCCTCTCGTCTTCAGGCGGCGGATTCTGAGTGGGACGAATGATCTTCACTCGATCTGCATCTAATTCAACTCGCATTCTTCTCGCCTGACGAAGAAGGCAACTCAATCGCGTTGAGCTCATTTCCACATCATCTCCTTCTCTCATCATCAGCGCTCTCGGATTAGAGTGGAATCCGCGAT
This sequence comes from Nippostrongylus brasiliensis, assembly GCA_030553155.1. Classification (NCBI taxonomy): domain Eukaryota; kingdom Metazoa; phylum Nematoda; class Chromadorea; order Rhabditida; family Heligmosomidae; genus Nippostrongylus; species Nippostrongylus brasiliensis. The sequence continues at coordinate 13,309,568 of CP130736.1, forward strand.
GATCTTGTCAAACCTCCCTCCGTCATCTTTACCCTAAATCTAATCGTGGCGAAGCGGTTCGCTGACTACTACCGGTAAAAGAAAAATTCTGATCGCGTTTTGCATACTGACAACTCCAAATCCACCAGCTCCTATTTGGTAAAACTCCAAATAAAGTCAATATAAATTGTTGGTCAACCTTTTTCGGTAAAATGCTCGAAAGAAGCTGGCTCAGGTACTAGTTTCTTGCCCTGTGCTCTTCCTTTTTATGTACTAATTCACCCGATGACTGCGAAGGATTTGCAGCCTGACTTTCAGTATCTTTTCATTGACCTTAGGCCGGTAGGTAAGCAAGCGTTCCGGACAATGAACAAGACTTCTATGAGACTTATAATTATAGTGAAAAGGCTGTGCAATTGGATGTGCTGCTGAAAACGGGAAGAAGGATGGGTCGGAGAACTCAATTTTCCTCAACTGATACTTCATTTTCATTGTTGTCGAGATAAAAATTCACGAAAAACAACATCTACGGGAAACGAAAACAATCCGATAGAGCAAAGCATCCTTTCATCAGCTAGGCAGCAGTAGTTTATGTCGTAATTATGTCCGTAATTGAAGGACTTATATATTTGGAGATGCTAGGCTTTGCGAATAACCTAGCATCTCCAAATATATAAGTCCTTCAACTAGTTCTCGTCTACAAACTGCTAAACGAAAAGCGGCAAGTTGCAGAATAGTTTCGTAATATGTCCGTAATGTTTGACTGAGCACGAAATACGTAATTAGAGGACTGTGCCAAGAACATCACCTCCAGCACTCCATTCAATTCTGCTTGGAAGCATTTTTGCAAGCTGAAGTGAATGGAAAGCTCTAATATGAATGTCTTGGCGCTTGGATTTGGTCATTTGACCTAAAATTCCACTTTTTTACCGCTTTTCTGCGGGTTGCTATTATATATACTAGAATAGGATGTTGCAATGATGGTGGTAGGTTTATCGCGAAAATCGCATCTCAGGCGGGACTCGAACCCACGTCTGAGCCTATCCGGGGCTGTGCACTAACCACTTTGCTACTGGGGCGACCAATTGCGAATCCACAGCCCCGGAGACGCGGGTTCAAATTCCACCTGAGATGCGATTTTTGCGATAAATCTAGCACCATCATTGCGGCGGTCATTTGACCGTCCCAATCATTGTAAGATATGGACCTCTGATGCAGCAGTACACCAGAAGTTCCGCATGAACTCATAATGGTGGACTTACTCGCCTTTACTGGCTTAGAAAGAGCAGTTCGCTGACCCGCACAGCTCACCTTCTCCAGATGAGTTCTTCTTTCATGTCGGTGACCATGTTCATCGAACGTCATGGTAGCAGTGGAGGTAGCAGTCGGCTCTTGTGTGGAATGAGTCCACTCCCTGTTCGGCTACCCTAGACAGGATAGAAGACGTTTCGACGCTGCCGAAGGCTTTTCTCAAGTTCTTCCTTCTTCAAACCTCGAAATGTTGGTGCAGTTGTTGTATGCCTGAAGTTTCGACCTTTTCATCGTCTTCGGAGGCTCAAATAGTGTTTCGAAAACCTTCGGCCTTAAAGATCCACCCGGCCACGCTCCATAACGTCTATAGCATTTTTTCTCAACTAATAAAGGTCACTCCTCAAGCAAGTCCTTTCCACAACAAATGTGGAAGGCCTTTCCGTAATCGACGCAGGTTAAGACGAGTGGCAGATGGTACTCCCGACAGGCGTTTACGACCACCGCGACACTTTTGATGTTGTCGACGTAGCTGAACCCCTGAAGGAACCGAACTTGCTCAGGCGGTTGTGCTCTATCAAACGTCCGCGACATCCGCGCCAGGATGATTTTTGTGACATGAGAAGTCTGGTCGAGAACGGTGCTGCTCTTCACACTCCTAATTCAGACTAAACCTCTTTTTGGTAGCGCATACCGCCTTCGTGTTCCATTCAAGTCGTAGACGCTTAGTGAATGCGAATTTGGCCTGTATAATGACCTGCGGGAGCCAGTCACAATAGCAGGTCTTTGCCTTCCCAGACAAGTCTGATACGAATTCACCCGATCCCGTAGGTATGTAGGGCTTGGTTAGCTCAGGTTGGGATCGATCGCTCAATCGTGCGGGTGTCAGCAGCGGGCACTCGGTAGTGGATATCAGCTTCATAACCGGTTCCAAAATTTCTGTTTTTGGTGCTTCCACTACATATTATCAATGTTTTTTCCTTTGTGCAGGAAAAATCATAAAAATGCTTTGACAGCAAGCCTTGCTTCCCGCCTTCTTCAGTGACATCGACATTCACCTTGAAATGGTCTATGATTATTGCTTATGCAGTCTATTATATCATTTTGTTTTTAGAGAAAGTTGTTGAATCATATCATTGGCAAACATCGAATTAGTCGTGTTACTTCAATTATTGATACGCTCATGTTCACTTTTGTGTCAAAAAGCAAACGTGGGTGATAATGACGGCCTGACTTCGTTATAGTTCAAGCTTCTTTTCTCGATGAGTCATTTGTAGGCATAGACTGATACTTCGATTCTGGAGCCATTGAACTGTGCGAGAGATTCGTGATGTTTCGAGTGTTGCTTCTCTATTTTAGTACACACCAATATCCTGCTACGAATTCCATGTCTTCCATAAGAGACAAGGATACGTTTCTAGTTTCTGTGAAATGCAACACTCCAACAAACTTCTGATCTGCACAAAACCAGCGAAAAGAAATAATGGCTACCCAATTCGGTCTCGACAATACATAGCGATAGTGCGATGAATGAGAACCATCTAAATGAAGGATACTGGCAGAGACTGCTGTAGTAAGGGCGAACACCAATTCATTGCAAGCGACAGTTTTCTCGAGAAGTTGCTCAATGCTCGGAAGTCCCGTTGGTCACCCGTTTCGCCTGAAAACGAGTACGAGGCTCTCAGAGATGCAGAACGTCAAATCTCACCGCAGCGTACGAGAAATGTCATCAGCAGATTTCTTGGAAATCCTGCTTAGTATAGGAGGTGATTTCACAAGAACGCCCGTGGGCGTCTTCAGCTCAGTAGAAAAAATCGAGTGATGTCTGATGCATTGACAAGTTTGGACGAAGTGCCCTCCTGTGGATGACTTCACGTAAACCATCCGTTGTTGTACGAAGCGCTAACATTTTCATAATGAATCTGAATGTGACAGCAGCGCTCAGAAAGAACAGGCTGGGAAACATGACGAATGTTGGATATACAAATCGAAGAACACGATGCCGGTAAGAGACGTTGTAATTCAAAAATTCAACTTGAAAGAAACAAAGCTGAAGAGCATAATGGACGCGATCTGGACGTTACATGTTGGATGAAATCGCACGAGACTGTGATATTGTGCCGGAAAACATCAGAGAAATTCTGGATTTTTGGATTCGCATGCAAGAAAGCGGCGCTCAAGAACCTGCGATCGAGGACGATATGGCCACCCCACAAGGAGCCAGCTCAAGACTGAGACAAGATGGCAGTGTGGTAACCTCAACAAAGCGGGAACAGCACCAAGGAGAGAGAAGACGAGGCGACTATCATGGAAGACGTACCCCGTATCTGATCGGGATAAAAACGTTAAGGAATAAAAATATCAATTGTTGAATCGTACATGTACAATTTTGCTGGTATTCAAATTTTTTGCCAATCTGCCCTTAGTACCTGTGCCTGTCTGATCTGCATTGTGTTTATGGAATGTGAAGATTTTTATTTGTTGCTGGGCTCTCAATACTGTTTCTTATTGAGCATTGCTGTATAAAGGCAGACGTGAACGTTCTAGAATGGTACCCAGTCCTGATAGTCAATGTCCTAGTCAAGATCAATGCTCAAGAAAAACCCACAAACTATGAACAAAATTTCCGAAATCCTTCGACCAAAGTTGTAGCCGCGGTTTTTCTTAGAAGTTTAGTTTTTCAAGCGACCGACGAAAGACGGTTTCTTTAAGGCCTTTGTTATACCAACGCTCGTGGTGAGCTTCAGCTGCTTGCGAGCGGTGAGCGCCCAGCCGTTAACTTCAGACGCTGAGCACGCGACGCACGCACGCACGCGCCCGAAGCATACAAAGCAATGCGCGAGGTGATCGACCTACTCCCAGCGAAAGGGTCAATCGCAGTGCAATGCACAGCGACTAGAGCGTGGAAGGTAAGCGAGCGTCTGCATAACAGCCCGTGAGCGTCACCACGCCAGCGTCTACGTGATAACTCGCACAAACGTGTCTGGCCCCACGGTGTCTGATACTGAATGGGACGAGTTGCGCTGGCAGACGCTGGGGGTGAGCGTCGGTATAACAAAGGCCTAAAACAGGACTTTTTAAGCACTGAACGCTGCATAACAACTTCCATCCTAACAAAGCTGATCATCCCCATAGCTAACCGATGGGGTGGATTCTAGGAAGGAAGAATCAAGACTCTGTATTTTAGTAGAAGCCCTTCGACAGCAAGCTGAACCATGCTCAACTCTTCACGAAATAATTTATACCCATGGCATTCCTGCCAGATTCAGCTAATTGCATGACTTTCTAGCTTTTTAGGCAGTATTTTGAATTAAACGACGAAATTCGTATCACCTCGCAGTCTGACTTGCTTTTCCTACTGAAGGCTACGGTGGAAATTCAATTCGATGCGAGTCTATTCTGAACCGTCGTGTTAGATTAAGTTAGGTTCTAGACAACGGACTGCCTCGGATATTTCAATTTGGTCTCCACTCTTGATCAGGAACAAATGAATTTTCCTCTGGGTGTTTTCATTCACGGCAGCCTTTGTGTTCTATTTCTCGCCGTTAAAATTTGGAATCGACCTCCAATGGCACTCACAGTTCGCTACCACCTTCAGCATCCTCACGCACATTTTATCCGAAACCTCAGCTGTAAATCAAATGATCTGACAGTTTTGTGGTTTTGTGAACGCTCCAAGGAGAGAGGTCCTGGTACCTGCATACTTAACACTTACCTTTCATTAGTTTTTTTTTCGATTTCTTTCACCCAGGTCACTCCACATCGCTTAGCGTCGTGCTTTGACACCTTTCTAGCAGCATCGTCAATCGTTCGAAGCGTTCGAGTCTTATACCAGTCACCTCCTAAATGAACTGTTAGTGAACAACGTAACATTAAACGCTTTTGACAACGAGTCCAGCAAAGGCTGAAGATCAACGCAATTCCTCTTGATTTCGTCGTAATTTCCACTCGACGAGCGTAGTTTTGTAAATAAGAGCGAGCGGCTCCCACGTGGACTTTACGCTAGCGATCTTTAGCCCTGACGTATGTCGGGCTGAAGTTGTAACCGAATCCTGGCTATTGTAGTAGTATTGCGTAACCTACATTCAAATACCTCTATACTCTAGTATGCGCCTTTTTGAATTCAAACATATTCCAGAAGCTACTTGAAGGCGGAGCGCCGAGTTTTGCCGCGAAGTCGGTGCTATAAATACCCCGGGAAGATCATCACACTTCAGTCTTGACTTCTGTATTCGACTGTGCTTGCTGTTTTATATTGTTAGTGTTTTCGCATATAAATCGATCGCCATAGCTGTCCGTGACTACTCCAAGGTTCGAGGCTTTCTCTATCGATCACTAAGTAAATGATCTTAAAACGACCGACAGGTCTAACCTGTTTTTGGCTCTGAATCAATTTCTGTATATCAGCAGCAGGAAAAAACATTTGCAGGAGCCTGGTCCAGGGAAGCCGTAGGCTCATTATTGTTTGCAACATGCAGTACCGATCAAGATGACATGTCATCACACATCTTTGAATACATATAGTAGAAACTAAGAAGAATCATAGTCCGATTGGTGATATTACTAACTTTACTCGAAAATACATTGATCCATGCATTTGTTGGAAAACTTGTTGTGAGAAAACGCATTTAAAAAGGAACTCAAATTTTAAAAAAAAATCCAGCACAGATCCACGTATGTTTGAGTGACGTAACTATACTGATAGTAATACAATCTATTGGACGGTAATTCCTCTTGGTTTCGACTACTTGTATTCAGAAATGGAAGGTGACATATCATTTTAATCGGTACTGTATGTTCCTATTTTTATAACCTAACATGTTTGCGTAACCGAACTAATCAGAAAGGGAAGTTTTTCCTGTAGGCTGTTTCCTCCACGAATAGACCTAGTCTATTCTTGGAGAAGCATCTAGCAGGATTTAGCACGGCTTCACTGTATGAGCTCCCGCCTCCGTGTCTTCGCCTTACGATCGTCATCTAGCTTCCATGATGAAGTCGACAGTGAAGAAGGCTAGACTCAGATTTCCGGAAATAAAAACCACCCGTGCTTTTTCCTCGAACACATAAAACCAGCTCATATGTCTTCTTCCAAGAAATGCGCGTGCATTCTCGTGGCAGCCACTACGACGCTCATGTAGTGCAACGGTCGTCGTCTTTTCTCTAAGGGCCCTTGCAGACCCGATGACAAGAAATTGACTGACGAATTCGCGCGGCGGTGACCGCGCGTCACCAACAGTTATCGATAAGAGCAATGCGGCCGCCGCAAACGTCGCGTTGGACGAGAATGCTCGTCGTCGTGTGTCTCGCACAATTGTACTTATAACGGCTAATTCGTCGCTCAGCCCATAATATGACCGGCCCAATGATGCTTGGCTTTCGGAGTGTATTCCACAGGATCTCGAAAGTGGGATATAGGCCCCTGCAGACTTGACGACGAGCAGTTTGCCCGTCGAATTCCCCGTTATAAGTGCACTTGAGCGAAACACCCGACGACGAGCATTCACGTCCAAGCGGTGCCGTGTACTCTACAGTCAACACACTGCATTGCACGACGGCACCGCGTTGGACGAGAATGCTCGTCGTCGCGTCGTCGACTCTGCAGGGGCCTTATCGGCCCAAGATTTGGGCTGCTAAGTCCGGCTCGGTGTTGGGATAGCCGGGTGAATTTGAGAAGACACCTTTCCAACGCTCTGAGTGTGTGTGTATGTGTGACTTGCAAGGACCTCGTCGTGACTGAGGTATCAAACCACGTCTCAGACGCCTAGCACACAGCAGGAAGAACCTGCAAATCGAACAAATGAGCACGGAGGTCAGCATCCTGGAGTTGGTCGGTGGCTCTCTTTGAGAGACCCGTAGGCTGACCACGCGGCTCTCCTTCTTCTGATGAGTTTTTCCTTCATGTCGTGGTCCATGTTCATGGAGCCTGCACCAGGACTTCGTTTCGGCGATGGGAGATCCACCGAGTTCGATGTGTCCCTCATGACACCAGGAGTTCTTCATGAACTGTGTCTTCTTCCGATTGATGCGCAGTCCAATGTTCCTTCCAGCTTCGTCCAGCTCTCGGAGCATCGTCTCTGCTTCAGTTGTAGTGTTCGCAGTGATAGCGATGTAATTATGTAGTAAAATGAAGGTACAGGAAGAGTTTTCCCATCCACATGCTTGTCGTTCTCGTGCCAGTCGGGTGATTTTATAATATTAGGTTGGTGCAAAAGTTCTCGGACGTTTGAGACTTCCTGAATTTGAAAAGGGTTTTCCCGCCATTTCCGGCTGAAAACATGTTGTAGAGAGGACAAAACCATTGATATTAATGATGCCTGCTTCAAACGACTCCTCGCAGTTGTTCAGATATTGTAAAATAAACTGTTTTGAAGCCCAAATCTCCGAAAACATTTGCACCAACCTAATATAAGCATGATGAAAGACGCCGAGGAAAGGTGCAGCTTTTCTGGAAAAGTTCGTTTGATGCACTTTCTTTGCAGACAATAATTCAATTTTAGATCTGTGCTAATGTGAGAGAGGTGACGTCATAAGAGGGGCCCTTTTCTTAGCTTGTGTTTTGCCCCATTCATCTTCCCTTGGGATGAGAGACACATGGAGAATGGGTTTTCCGCATTCACCTTGCCTGAGGCAGTTGACATAAATTTCAGGGTTTTCACCTTTCCAGACAAGTCCGTCATTCGTTCGCTCATATTTTTTACTAATGCTATAACGCAGTCCGCATAAGTAAAGGCACCGGAGTTATCTGTCCTCGCTCAAAATTTTGATATTAGGTTGTAAAGAAAGTTCTGTCATTTTTTGCAGCATATATTCAAAACGCCATAACTCGGCTCATGTCTCGCCGTTTCTCTTCATTTAACCACCATTCGGAAGATCATATTATTGTCTATGGAATGCAGTATAAAGTGTGCCGCTATCGCAAAAGTCTAAAGATAGGAATTAAGTCAAATGTTCGAAGGCGGATTCGACACCGTGTTGGTATTAGGATCCTCTCTTCCTTGAGAAGCCATATGAACGTTTGAAATTTGGCAGATAGTTAGATCGAGGTCTGGCAATTTGGACGGACGAAGATGAGTTTCAATGGTCGTTGGTTTGAATTCTGGAGATGATATTTTAAAACACGTGGATTTGCGTTGCTGTGAAATATCAAATGGACTCTATGGTTCCTAGCTTCGGCTGAATCGTTTTGAATGTTACATATACTCACGATGTGCACTTCCTTCTTTATCGTTTGGTGAAGAGTAAGAAACAAAAGGCACACTAGTACTGCTGCAGTTCATCATAACGCCACCATTGTCTTCGTGTCGTGAAAATCTGGTTTCTTAACCGTCTCAGAAGGTTCGTCGTTGTGTAAGAAACGGGAAAATCTCTTCTTATCATAGTATAATATCCGTTCTTCGTCGTAGGTTAGAAGTCCTTATGAAAGTGGCTCCGCAAAACCCATTTCAATTGATGAACCCGCAACACTCACTCGCAATAGGAGCAGAGGGTCCGAATGTCGAATATTTTAATGAATCCAGATCTTGAGACATTCGCGATAGCGTCACACTTTATACTGCCTTCCCTAGAGAAAGATGTGCTCTTTCGAATGGGGCTTGAATTAAGGAAAACGGCTGGACATGAGTAGAGTTATGACGCTTCAAATATAATTACAGAACTTTCTTTTCAACCTAATATTATAATTAATTTTGGGTAAATTTGAAATAATTCTGCGGCGACGTGTGCTCCGAAGACTTCCTGAACAACAAACAAAGCCCTCCTAATTAGAAGCCCCTCGTACTGGCCGTCGTGACGCAAGGGTTCCGAAACGGATTAAGAATTAGCATTCCTATGGCTTTCGGTGGTCATTTGTAGTTTCCTCTTCCTCTAAACTGTGATGGCGATTAATAATGAGCTCAGCCTTCATGATCCACAGTGGATTTTAATCTTCTAAAGTTTTGGTTTTGATAGGTTTCACTTTCCTCAGCAGATACCATTTTCCATCTGAACAAAGTAAAGTGTATGCGCCAGCTCATATCGAGTAGATTGGCGCATACCGCGGTAGGGGTTGCGTTTCTGCTCTGCCTATAATCTACCTGAAATCAATCCCCTAGTCTGGAAGAAGACCTTCTCTGGAAGAATTACCTCCTTGTTCTTTAACAACTCTTAGCACTTTCAATTCCAAACATTCGGCTGCGTTTTAATCGTTTATCGTCACTCGCAAAATCGACTTTTTTTCCGATGGCGTCACCGAGTCACATCCGTCTTCTTCACTCAAACGATCGTAATGCAGTTCAAAATTAGAAACCGCAAAAAAACGCGTGGGCTTTTCAAAAAATTGGAAGAGAATGGCAGCTTTCAATACATGAGTCTTATCTTGAAGAGATCTTCATGTCCGTATGAACGCTAAAGGAAAATCCTTCTGATTCAGAAGTGTTCTATGAACTTTCGCGTCCACTTTCTTCTGAGTTCTTGACAGTTTTTTCTTGTTTTCCTTTTTATTCACCCTGTTTTGTTACTCTTCCTCCTTATTTTTTTCCTGCTAATTTTTTTGATTTATGAAAACTTATCGAGATATGCGCATTTGAGTGTGTTAACCAGGTTTAGCATTTCGAGTCTGGTCTCCGCTTAAAGACTAGTCTTCGGAACTTGCAGTCTTCGATGTTCGCTTTATTCTTGGGCGGCAGCTAATAAATGAATGTTTTCCTATATTCACGACTATTCGTAATTACTTGATTTGTTTCAATTTTTAATTCTGGAGTAGTAACACATACTTGCATTCGTTTGTCTTGACTTTATTTACAGTGTTAGTTTCTTCTGCCACCCGAGGTTTTTGGTGGAAATTCCTCATTCAGTGGTCTAGCTTTTCCACCTTCCGTCGTTTTCCTAAGTTATGAATTTTCCCCTTTGAGCAGTTCAGTTCAGTGTTAGAAACGTTAGTATATAATTATGAAAACGTCAGTTTATGATTATATAATAATTGACGTTAATATATAATAATTGTAAAAGTGTTAGTATATAATCAATATAATTATGTTAGTGTGTAATCAAGCAATAATTATACGCTAATGGTAATAACACTGAGCCCAACAGTGGAAATTCAACGCCTCCGAAGACGTCGGCAAACTCGGTTGAATGAAGAATAACCACCACACAACCTTGTGAGGCAGAAGAAGTTAATGCTGTACATTATTTACATACATCGATGCCGATGTTCAAAGACGAGAGAGCTTGTAGGTTCTTGTACAAAAATTTTACGACCAAGCGGGACCAAAATCTGATATATGTACTTCATTTTCTATTTGTATTGTAAATCCAGAGGCCATAATGGTAATTGTAATATATATCTGTATTTATTAATATTTTCGAACTCTACACCGCGCTCGAGTTTTTCTACATTCCAATTTTTGGTACTTTTCCTCTTCATGCCCAATTTTCATATCATGCCCAACCGTATTCGATATCATACCATTTCGCATCCACCTATGGTCGTGTGCAGCCTGTTTAATCTGCCTGATGTGGAAGAAAAAGCCGTTCTTTTCTCGCAAGCATGACATGATAAGACCGCTTCAAGGATGTGCATTAAGATATGAGCATGATATGATACGCTTGGGTGATAATTGGACATTAAGAGGAAAAGTATCCAATTTTTCTTGAAACAATTGTTCTCTGGTGCCATATCGACATTAATGCTTCCTCGCTCGAAATGTCATTGTTTCCAACATCTAGTTTCGTGCACGTTACCAATGGCATCACTTCATATTTAATGAATCACTTCGGCGCTGGCAATGCGTCATGCTGGAATTATTTAGTTCGGTGGTCATCTTTTGTTGAAAGTAGGTCACCATGAGGAAGTTTACACTCACCTCACTATAAAAAATATATAATTTTATTTATTTATTCATGACATAAGCACACACGTTTTTAAACTGATTTTTAAGCACGAAGGAATTGAGGCCAGATAGTAGTGAGTTCCTAATCACAGTGGAACATCAAGGGACGACGGACTCTAACATAGGAAGCAAGGACTCGTATGAGCATAGGTAACAGGTGAAGCCCAACACGCACTCGCTGAGGGTTCCTGTGTAGGAAGAACACGTGTTCGTCTTTTTGGAAGTCGTGTAAACAGTGTGCAATAGTATAGTTGTTCGTCAACTCTGTAATAAGAAGGAAAGTCATAGAATTCTCCGACCCACGAGAGAGGTAATCTCCCTTGAGGCCCGTTCACACCTCACTGTGGCTTTCCACGCCTGCGCTGCCGCACTACGAACTGACCGGGGTTAAGGGTCGTGCACAGTCGACGACCAATGCGACACGACAAATCGCCGCACTGTTCGCCGCGCGCGAATGAGCACACATCCCTGTACGAGACGACGCCGCACACGCGGTGTCCTACTCGCCGCATGCGGCAACTTCGGCAACGCAAATGCCGAAGTTGGACGCGACCAATACGACACCGGCCGCTATCTCTTATCATTGCCGTGTCGTATTGGTCGCCGACTGTGCACGACCCTTTACTTCTCGCTGTTGCTAAAGAATGGTGTCGTGGAGTGTTGGATCACGTCTGTGAACTCTTTGCGTACCCACGCGAGACCAACGGCCCAAATGTCGTTGCAGGTCCAAACGCGAAAATTACCGTATCCCAGCAGCAGTATTGCAACGAGAGCCAGTTACTGCTAGAATACACCCCACCAAGGTGCCCGCTCTCCTCTAGCTTTATTGCTGTTAGTCCATTAGTTCACATAGAACGTAGAACGTGGAACGTTCAGTCGTCCGTATGTGTATATAAACATGTCCTATATCGCCTGTCGTCCTGCTCATCGATGTGCTCGATCGGAGGTCAGTAGCGGCTCCATTTCCCCATTGTCGCGTGCCAAGGTAGACCGATGAGTCCTGCTCTCTAGAGGATTACGAAGAGCATGGAATCTTTTGTCCAGTGATTTGACGAAGAAACCCGACCATTACGAAGGTGAGGTACCTGTTGTTCTTCTGACGTTCAATGGCAGCCAGTCATTCACGGCTCTCGCCCAACTGTCGTCACGGAAGCGCGTTAATTAAATACTTTACTTTGATACTTCGATAATCATTTCTTTGGCTGGAGATTTTCTCAGCGGGGACCACAACTCTTCCAGACCGCAGGTGCTTTGGCAACTTGCATTCAATGAGGGAGACTCCTTTCTCTAAAAGACTGTGGAAATGAATCTGCCCATCTTGTTGGTGGTCGTACCAGTGGTCTCTTATGGTCTCTTGCTTAGGAGCTATTCTGTGACACGGAGGCTCCATCTATCGTCCTTCCGTCGAAGCAGGTGTCCAGTCCAACGATATTTTGACTTTTTCATGTACTTTAGGAGATCTGCTTACTACGATTCCTCCCTAAGCTCTGAGTTTCGTATGCCTCGTTGCCATTGCTGCCGAAGGGTTGTATTCAGCATCTCTACAGAGCACGATGCGCGATTTGTATGGCTTTGGCGACGGCTTTGTTATCAGGCCAGGTTTCGGTCGCGTAACACATCGCTGGCAGTACAGAGGCGTTGAATATCGAGGCCCTAAGGCCGGCATCTTTGACCTGATCGGTGACTTCGCGGATCGAACTGAAGGCTGCCCATGCTGCGCGTCTCCTGCAGGCGATTTCAGGAGCCAGGTCGTTTTCCACGTTCAGCTCTCGTCATAGATTGACGTAGGAAACGACTCGTTACAAAGCGACTCCGTTTAACTTCACGAGTCCCGTGTCACACCACTGGTTGACCATAAATTGCGTTTTGGACATAGTCATGTCCAATCTAATCTTTCTACCTGCCATACTGAGCTCGTCTTTGATCTTTGACCTCATCGGTGACTTCGCGGCCAAACAGGCACACCTTGACTTATGATATTGCTGGGCTTGTCCTGTGAATATTGCACTACAGACGAACGCGCACATCCTTCTGCTAGGAGGCGGAACGAAAAGGGGGTGGAGCTACTGGTCAGCCATTCAGTTCCCAAAATGCTCTACCTCGGATAATCTCGAATCCGAGCGTTCACCTTCATCAGCTGACCTCCGTTGTGTCTATCAGCAGCCTGCTATTTTGATGTGGATGAAGCTTTAGGAACCATTATTTCGCATTATCCCACTTTCGTCAATCACAATTCAAAACTACGGAAGTCCATTTCAAGGATTCCCGCTTCTCCACTATCGGAGCAGATTTTCTAGACCTTTTTTTTGGAGTTTCAAAAATAGAAACCTTCGGTCCGGGTGTTTCCAAAACTGGACTTGGGCGGAAGTTTCTCTCACGTCATTTCGTCAGGAAGGTGCAAGAAAACCGAAAGAACTTACCACAAATAGGGAGTCAACAGGTTACTTAGCGTTTCAGAAATATTTACCCACTAAGATAGCGAGAACTTGTTCTCTGAAGCGTTTTCATATGTCTTCAGGAAATTTATACTTCTAAAAAAGAAAGTCGCTGTGATTGAAGCACAGAGTGTTAGAGTTCCTCTCACAGAATGTCCCAACTGACCCAATTATCTCCTCCCTGAGAATGCCAATCAACTCTTTCTTATCCAAACTTCTATGTGTGCAAACGGAGGAACTTGTTACTGTTCCTAGAATGACACCAAGGATTGTAGTTTTTAGGTTATTGTTTCTCTCGCCGACCCTTTCGTCCTTTCTTCGGCTTGAGCTAATTGACTTCCTTCCTGGCATTTTTCGGCAACATGATCGTGTTTCCTTAGGAGATTGCAAATGGAATGGTGTACTTTGCTGCCTCAAGATTCGAGATTCTGATCCACACGTCATTAAAGTCTGGTCCGAACAGGTCTATGCAGCGATTACATCAACCAAGCTAGCGGCAATGCCCGACCTGCTTTGGCAGTGTTACTATTTATGCAACATTCCTTTCATCATGAGAGGTGAACCATTCGATATCCTAAGTTTGGTTCGAATGAAGACAAGAAGAATCTGGAATATGGGAGTTTCGCCATTAAAAAACGTTATGCATTCTTGTTTTCTTGAGTTATTCTTCCTGGAGTCGTTCGCCTCGGGTCGTTATATTGTTGCGGCTCATACCGTTTGGTGGGTGTTAGATAAATGAGCATATATTCCAACACTGCAGCTCTAAATTTTCACGTGCAGAACTTTAAATTCGTGGAGAAACTCGTCATCAAACTATTTTTTGACTCCTCGATTTTCACTCCGTGCCAAAAAGCGCCTCTTCCGTCATTCTGTGGTGGCGCCATGTCCGTTACTGTACGTGTATGCAGTCTCTTCGTAAATTTTGACCATCTCTCTGTAGTTTTACCCATCAGATACTTATATTCATTTTAAAAAGCTGAGTTTGCCTATACAGTGGAAACAAAAATGCAAAAGAAAAGGGGCAGTAAATGGCAAAGAAGATAACGCGTACTTTGATCTCGTTGTGGTATACTTCATCCCATCTGTTCTCTTAAGGTAGGATGGGTTCGATTTAGCTTCGATTTTCGCCGGAAATCGAAGCAAAATCGAACCTACTCTGTTCACCAGGATGAACGTGATTTCCAGGAACAGTAGCCTGAATCCTCTAGTCTCAAGCACCGTTCACAGTTTGATAAAACTCCAGAAACTGACAGAGTTATAACTGTTTAACATCACTGCTGGTTCAGTGCAGCACGAGGCAGGGCGACCGATTTCCCCGCGTTGTTCTTCGGTAGCAGTGGCAGCGAAAAAAAATTAAATATTTTTGAGGAACGACTGAACCTATAGCAATGAAACTCCACATACTGTAGATTCGAGTCCCCTTTCAACATTGGTATAAAAATCAGACTCGAAAATCACTTTCTTCTTAGGGAACAGGGTAGGTTCGATTTAGCTTCGATTTTTGCCTGAAATCGAAGCAAAATCGAACCTCCCCTGTCACCAGGAAGAAAGTTATTGAGGCAGTAGAAGAACATTAATTGACGGAAAAGGAACTGCACTCCCTTGCGTCATGTATGAGTGTACAAGAATTATGAATGGCGACTGTTTTTTACATTTGCTATCTGGTAGCTACATGTTATACCCATTCATGCCATCCTCATTTCGTGTATCCAAGGTAGCTATGACTTCAATTTTACGACGGAAATAGAGTGGCTATGGTTCGGTGCTTTCAGGACCAATAGAGAAAATGGCAATGAGCAACGATCCCAGCGTTCGTTACCATCCGTGCTTAGAAAAAAAACCGTAACGAGTTTTCTTATAGGGTTTGCAGCACACGATTCTATACTTAACTATGATATATGCGTTTACAACCGTCTCAGTGTACCAGCTATGTTTCCAAGTTTTTCTTTTTGCAGCAACCACGGAGACTGTTGATTAGCCGGAACGCTTATGCACACATTAGTTGTAGTAGTGATTATTGGTGTTTGTTATTAATAAATCACGAGGGAAGACCTCAGCTAAATCTTTTGACTTGGGCAACAACAGCTTAGAAGCATTGAGCATTATGCTATGGCATTCATATTCTTTAAAATGTCAAAAACACTCCATCCATTTTTCGCAGTTATCTACTCCGATAGATAGTTCTGGTGGTCACACATAAGCAACTTCGCTTGAAATCATTTCGCATCATTTGAAAATTCTTTGAATATTCAGTTCAGATGACGTGGAAACTCATATTGGGGTCATACAAAGATCATTGAATTTTTCTCATGATTCCTGTTCATTGTACCTTATTATTTATAATAATTCGAACTATCGAAGTCTTGTGCGTCGTTGATCCAGGCTATGTGTGGCTTGCGGATCGAGCATCAAAGTGAGAGGGTCGTACTAAGACCTAGAGTCTTGTAGGAAGTTGAGAGACGTTTGCATGCTGTTCAAAATAGTCGCAGGGTTATGTAACATTAACAGTTCAGCGTTCTGTAAGATTCTACAAACAAAGACTCGTTATGG
Organism: Nippostrongylus brasiliensis; assembly: GCA_030553155.1. Taxonomy (NCBI): domain Eukaryota; kingdom Metazoa; phylum Nematoda; class Chromadorea; order Rhabditida; family Heligmosomidae; genus Nippostrongylus; species Nippostrongylus brasiliensis. The sequence continues at coordinate 13,325,649 of CP130736.1, forward strand.
GGAGTTTAAATTATCTTATCACAGTCGCAAGATCAATATTTTTCCAAGAAAGGTTTCAACCTTTTTCCGCGTTAACATTTTTACTCTTTGTATTGACTCTATTTATGTTACTGCTGACTTAATATCTGTCGTATTGTACTCTTAACTCTTCCGTGCCCTAATTGATACTCATTATCCTTTCTCACGATTGTCTTAAACATCGTATGAAATAAATAAATAAATAAGGTTGAATAAGCAGGCAATAAATAAGCAGGCTTGGAGTACATAGGACTTAGTGAAAAGTTGCAAGTTCCTAATACTTTAGCAAAATTTGAAAAACTTGTTGTTCAGTATCTGAATCCACGACAATTGGTTTCCTGAACAGGTTTCCTCGTCACATACTAGTTGTTGAATTTTTCTCTTAGCCATCTTTTCTTCTACTCACTCTCTTTTACGCTTTTATGTTACCTTGTTCGTGTTCTTAGGTTTGTTCAGGTCTTTGTAATGTAAGAGATATCATCTAGAGATCTGCATTCATGTTGATCAGTGTTTTATCGTCTTACCGTCGTTTCCACATGTGTTTATCACATGTAGTAAAGTTAAAGTTAAAGGTCTCCCGTTAGCTGGACCAAGATTGCACCTTGCATTATCTAGGCATTATAATTAGAAATGCTAACAACAGTTTCCTCAGGACTTTCTAGCACGATTTTATGGCAGTCGTCGTTTTCTTTCCATGTTTCCCAAGGAATGTGGAAGGCTTCCTTTTTACACGAGAATTCCAGTGCTTCATGAAACAAAATGGGTGGCTGATTTCCTCATTTGTGGAAAGGATTTCCAAGAATGTCACCCATTTCATTGTCATTCATTTTGACCTATTGTTACTCGAAAATGGTTTATTTAGATTCATTTTAAAAACTCGGTAGCGAAACATAAGCAGCGAACAACTGCAATACACTAAGTATCATAAATAAAAAATATAAAATTCATTAAAAGTAAGAAGAACCTTGCCCCACTTTTGGTTTTTGCAGACAGCAATCGAATTTCCATAGTCCTCCTGTACTTTATTATCCAGCGCTCTTATTATTCGGTATTCATATAATCTCATCTCATTATTACGTGGGTGCTCCGGTGGGTACGCCCCGACATGGGATTCAGCTCATTCACCTGAATAAATTTCGCCCGACAAGTGTGACGATGATTGTGGGCGCGAATCTTCTGCCCTTCACGTCACTGCCCGAGGGAGCTTGACGTACACAACCACCATTAATCGTGTTCGTCTACATATTGAAATTCTTCTCGGCGATATGAGGAGATTTTAAATGCATGACCACCATCGAAAGAGTTGAATTCAAATTGGAAAATTTATTTGTAAATCCTCCCCCGCTCGGTTACGTCGAGTGGTCATTCTCCGTTTAAAAAGTGGCGAAGAAGATCCGGCTATTGGCTTGCGACTGCAGTACATCAAGTATTATGCTGGCAACATACATTGCCATGTATTTCATGAACTCTCAAGCATCTTTCACAAATTTTAATCGCCAAATAACAAAAAATCTTTACCCAAAATATGATCCATCCGAGTGCACAAGTGCTTCCTAGGTGGGTAAACCAAGAGGATACTTTCGAAACTTTTACTTTAATAACTAAATAGTGGCACGTAGGCGATAGAATATCAAATATGTCACACTGATTTTCTTATTTATACACATCATTTTTGGGTGTAGACACCAAACAACCCTATAATGCTAGTTTTAGGACCCAATGAGTAAATTCTTCAGATGGCACCACACTTGAGAAGAGCTTTAAATCATATTCTTAAATGCTCAATATCGGTGTGCCGCTGGGTCGCACCAATGAAGCCGCCTCGAAAGATAGTTATATTATGTTGCACTCACTCTAAACTATGGTCTCATTGTAGTTAACTAGTACCTTCTCTTGAATGGGTTGTCAATTCGCAACAGTTTCCTAATTCTTGAGTGGCTGCTCTGTTCCACCGTCATAGATGAGCTGTTCGTCATTAAGTGCACTCATCTTCATTTTTTATTTATTTTCTATTTGTTCCAGTCCACAGTAGGCTAAACGTTGAACTCCATTGGGTTACAGCCGACTGGAATATAATGTTAGCAAAATAAAAACGAAAAAACACGAATAATGCCAAATCAATGAACTCATTGAGATAATCCTTTATAGAAGCTCTTCAGCAGCACTGAAAAGGAAAAAGGAAGGAAACATATTGATAGGATCAAGTAGAGTTCATTGAATGGTGCATGAACCAGAATCTCCCGGCTCTCATGTTTTCGGAGTTTTGTAAAGTCTGAGAGACAGCGTGATGATTGGCGTTGTTCCGATGAGCGGTTACACCACTTCTGGTATCCTGCATAATTTTCATTTGGCGGACTATGAGGTTCACATCATCCAGCTCGAGATGGTGGACCTCTAAACTACCACGGATAAGCTGCCAGAAGATGGCACCTATTATACACAGAGCCTCCGAACTTACCTCATCAGTTTACGCGGTGGGGATCAGAGTTAAATCCCAGCCCTCTTTTGGCTCCGAGTTCTCGACTAGAAAACCAGTGATCATAAAGTGATATACAATTCTCATCACATGTTGTCAAGTGGTTCCTGCTCGTGGCAGAAACGCTGAAATTGACTGATATCCAATTAACTTGGGACTGCCACAAAAGCTGACTGCGAAAAAAAAAGGTTCACGAAATTAGTTGCCAGCCTAATATATTTGAAGCCTCACCTCTTTTTGAAAAACTTCACCAGGCTACTTTACCGAGCTCGACATCTGAAGCGACCACATTTCCGACCTTTTTAGACGATTGAGTTTGATATTAGTTCTTTCCCTCATCAACTATCTATTTCTTTTTCCGAAATGCGGCTGAAAACCATAACAACGTTATTTTGAAATTAGGTTCGCGCTACCGAGAAATCACGAAAAGGCAGTTGAAATCCGCTCCCTAACTGCTGTCCACAAAATTCTTGAGAAGAGATGAGAGCGAGTGCAACATTCCTCCTTACGCACTCGAGCCTCATTCTCCACGGGGAAATTTTCAGCTAAATGGTTTTTGTTTCATCAGCAGTTGGGTTTTAGTTCACCGTACAGGTCCATACTCCATCAAGCCGACTAAAAAAAAGTGCAATGGAATGGAGCAACAACATTGTAATGAATGATATTCGTTGTTTTGATATGCCTCTTTGTGACGGTTGAATAATCATTTTCAAACTTTACTTTTAATGAGGGCGTGAACCTTGGTGGCTGATGAAAAACAGTCTATGTTTGAATTCGTAAACAGGACTTTCTTCTCATATAAGTAGCCGACAGTTACCCATACAGAAAGACTGAAGGCATTTGTCCATTTCTTTAAATTCTGAAATCCGCTCACATTCTATTTCTTCAGTTATCTCTTGTTAATATAAGTTAAGGGACGAAACGAGCAGTCCTTCACTTGCTCTTTTAACTAATCTTTTCTTACCAGCTATGGCCTTGTTCTGTCTTTTCACTAAAGTTGAACCTTCTCAATTCTTGACGTTTATTTTTCAAATATCTGGCATAAGGTTCCTTATTATAGAACCTCCAATTCGTCTAGAATTTCAAGTAAATACTATGTTTGAGATCCTTTGCTTTATTTGTTAGGTGATTATCATGACTGTGAGACAACTGGATAGTTTCCAGCTCTCTTGTCTAATTCAAACCACAGTTCAGTATTCGGCTATCTATGCAAAATGTTTCATTTTTCGTATTCTCTAGATTACTAAATGCAGGGTACCATTTTATTACTAAACATGCTTCCAGCTCAACAGAAGCTGGGCCTAGCATCATCGAAATGCCTCCCTCCTAATTTGAAGTGATAAGGGTGGCTACCGTTGTTGATCACTCCCCTAGGGACGCGCCATGCATTCATCTTTCTATGAGAGTCTTAGGAGCATAGTGAATGCGCATTTTGCCCAGACAATCACTTCTGGGAGCCGCCCAATATACAAAGCCAGTCTGTTTTACCTTCCTATATCAGTCTGATACCAATTTACCCGACCACGGTGAAATGAAAGGATTTGTTGACCCACGCGGTGATCGATCGCTCGACCGTGCGGATGCCAGTTCCGTTTCCTACCACTGCACCACACACTACCCTTTTTGTACCTTACGTGACAGTAGTACAAAAACCAGCAATAACGGGGTGCTAGTCGAAATTCATTCCTTTGGACCGTTTTCCTAAATTATGCTTCCGCAAAGCCTCAGAAGAAACTATAGTTGTGCTCTCCCAAAAATTTCGAATAATCGAATATATTCGAATATCGACGATTTTCGAACGTTAGAATTCGAATGTCATTCGAAAATCGCGATTTTTCGAGCATTCGAATTCGAGTACATTCGAAAATCGCGATTTTTCGAGCATTCGAATTCGAATACATTCGAAAATCGCGATTTTTCGAGCATTCGGATTCGAATACATTCGAAAATCGCGTTTTTTCGAATGTTCGAATTCGAATATTCGATTTCGAATAGAATTATTCGAATTCGAACGTTCGAATATTCATTCGAGCACAACTATAGAAGAAACCACCCAACGTCCTGAAAGAGAACTCAATAGGACCTACCGTGTTCAGCGACCATCTTCTCCCATTTTCTTCAGTTTATTTCCTCCTCTCTCTTGAAAGCAGTGAGGACTAGTACTTATCGGTTTCTTCACTGCGCTTTCTTCGCTCACAGGTCACGATCATTAATCGTCTCCCTGGTTCTCTCTTCATTAAATCTTGTAAACTATTGTCTCCTATCTGTTCTCATGCCTTTCGAAGTTGTCGGGTCCAACCTTTACTATGCAACCTTCGACTATAGAAGCTTTTGTGAAAAAGAATAGAAAATTCTCCAAGACGAAAACAACTGTTTACAGTCACATATAAAGTTGTATGTGCTCACATAGAAAATACATCGATAATAAATTTGGAGTTACATTTCAAAGTCATCATTTATTATAGCATTTACTTGCTCCCCTTCTACCGTCACCTACGCAGACAGGTATCACAGTCAACCGATTCTCCGGACTGTTCAGCCTTACTCAGTCAGCTCTGAGCCGATATCATGAAGCAATTTCCTCTTTCTGTTTATTTGCCGTCGTTATGTGTTGAGGCAACGTTCGCCCACTCGAATATTGCTCATATTACGTTTGAGATCGTCGTAAACCGATTCACATAGCTTTTTCCAGGTATATTTTTCGAGATGCAATCTATCGTTCAAGTCGCCCTCCTTTGCGCTCTAACTTCCTTTGTTATTGGTAAGCAGCAAATATCGTACTTTCGTTTTAGTTTTTTTTTTGCCTTTCGAGTAGTTCAGGTAGTCGGAGAGATTCAGAGGCATGTCATAAAGCACATACAGAACACACCTCGGGACTCAGTGTTGGGGTGTGAATGTTGCCCTGCTTTTTTGGGACCTTCTGATCGAAAGATATAGGCCCGACAAAAAAGCAAGCCCCTACGAACGGCTTTCAGTCTCCTAGTGCCATGTGAATCGGTATTTATCTATTCAGCGCCATGTGAGTCGGTATTTATTGACTCACTTTGTTTTCTACCACCTTAGGTAGCCACATCTCACCACACTTTGTTCTTGATCCATGAAAACTTTCGTACAGCGCCTGATAAACCAGAAAATCGAAAAATAGACAACCCAGAGTATGAAGAGATTGTTACCTGACTGTTTTCAGTTACGTCTTCTCCTTCATCAAGAACGCCGCAAGCATGCTCCATTAGCGAACACGAAGAGATGCCGTGTGTTTGTTGTAAAAAGGATTGCTGGTACACTATTGCGGCGGTGAGTTATGAAGGCTTCAATTTTGAGAAAAAATTAGTTGTTTTCGTAAGAACGTCTGGGACATTCAATCCAAGACAACAATTTTCTAATCGGACACCAGCAGGCAATTTCTCATAAGTCTGCGGAGCCTTGAGTAAAGTCGAAAATGATCAGGGGCAGAGTTCCACCTGACCACTTTACGGGGCAGATCTGGACCCATACACTTCATCAGATCCGTAGATATACTTTTAATTGCTACCTTCGGTGTGGGTAAGACATCCTGCAATCCAACTAAATAATTTTCCAAGCCAAGCGGATTACCGGTGAACCTGTTCGGGCGAATACTGTTAGAGTGGTCAAAAGTTCGGTGTACATTTCAGATTCTTACCTCCCTTTACTCATAACTAAAACAACAAATCAGTGATCAATAAGGTGAACAACATGGCTAGGCACAACTGTCTGCCACTGAGCGGGTAAAATTTCTGATACCGCGACCACGAAGTCTCCATTCCGTGACTCAATCCAGGCCTATCTGTATATGAAGGTTGCACGAATAAATGTCTGGACTACCTGGTAGACATTGAAGCTTAATGTTGGTAGTCTAAGCTCATGATCTCAATAATTAGAATTCAATCCCGTTCAGGTCAGAAACCCTTGCGTCGTTTAAAAATAGCTGAAAAGATGTCGGTAAAAGTGTCAGACTCAAGTGACACGTCAACTGATGGAGGACAACTGGCACAAATATGCGCATGGAAGGAAGTGATGTTCAGGAACCTGTAGTTGAGTACAACATGACCACCAAATGAGGAGCTCTAGGATGAGAAAGGATGGCTGTGTGGTACCGTAGCGAAGCGGGGACTTTGAAATACGTGAAGGAAGACGAGGCGACTATCAATAAAAACGTAGCCCTAAATGATCCGGATACAAACGTTGCGGAATAAAAGGGTGGTGAAAAAAGTGGATGTGGGATAGTACGCATTGCTAGACTGTGTGGAGTGGCTGGGGTGCGCGATGGATCTTGTCATCATCTGTTGAGGAGGGCGACCCGGTCTTGGATTGTCTGCGAGTACAACAGAATGTAAAACGCATGAAGGCGACGATTAATCTATTTCCTTGTGGTATTGCACAGTCAGATATCAGACATCAGCAAGATAGATAAGATCCAATCCACGTCAAAGTAGTCTGGCATCGATCAATCAGACCTCAATTAGGTGTGCACGAAAACGAGCTTCACCCTAGCATTACCACATTTTGGAAGTTTCTACTATGTATAATTAAGGTAAAGGTAAAGGTGTGGGCGTTGATCAGTCCCCTATGGACGCGCCGCCGCATTCGTATTCAATTCAGAATCGTAGAGCCGTGGTCATGCTTGGGCCGCCGCATTCGTATTCAATTCAGAATCGTAGAGCCGTGGTCATGCTTGGCCCATACAATGACTTGCGGGGGCAGCCACTATACCAAGTCAGTGCCCTTACCTACCCAGACAAGTCTGGTACCAATTTACCAAACCTTGGAGGGATGGAATGCCTGATTAGCCCAGGCCGGGACCGATCGCTCGAACGTGCTGGTGTCAGTAGCGCCTCTTACCGATGCACCACTCAGGTCCTACTATCGTTTATTTTATTCCGCAACGTTCTTATCCCGATCAGTTCCGTGGCACGTCTTTCATGGAAGTCGCTCCGTCTTCTTTCTTCTTGGTGCTGCTCCGGCTTTTGTTGAGGTGCCACACTGCCACCTCGTCTCGGTCTTGAGCTACCTGTGGGGTGCTCATATCGTCCTCGATCGCAGGTTCTTGAGCGCCGCTTTCTTGCATCCGACCACCGATCCGTCTTGTGATTGTGACAGTTTTCCTCCATCAGCCGACCTGTCACCCGGGCCTGATGTAGGTACCGGCTACCTTTTCAGTTATTTCTAAGCTCGGCAAGGGTTTCTACCTGGTACGTGATTTAACCCTGATCATTGAGATAATGGGCATAGGTTCTTAATCTCTCGGTCATCCCGCCGTGCAGGTCGTACTATGTTTAATAGAGAAAGATAATGTAGTGATTGCAGGCGGCAACACACGAACTCGGCCACATACCCGGAGAAGCCGGTGAGCGCGAGGCACTGGCAACGCTCCGTCTGATCCGCACATGCATGGTCAACGAGTGCGGCTCCGTCTGCATACCTCGTGTGCCGTTCTGAACGGCAGCGACGGCATTCGGCTTCTGACGGAGGCCAACTTCGGCGACGCAACGTCCGACGGGTCGCCCCGCACCAACACCGCTCACCTGCATAGGAGCGAGCGTCTCGTCGTTGTTGCACGCCCCTACTTTCTCAGTTCTAGTCCACCCGTCTTTTACTTGTCTTCAAATCAACATTGTCTCATAGTCCAGAACGTGTTCCTGTGTTTTGGGTAACTTGAAGATCTCTTACATCGTGGAAAGTCACTACTGTTAAGATGCCGATTGCATTCAAATTATTGTGAATAAATACATGGCTGTGTTGCCTCGTTAACTAGTAGCAGTGAGCGGCCAATATTTTAAGAAAGGCCCGCTGCTCTTTATTTCTCCATTTATTCAGGAAGTGGACCAAACCCAGTGGTGGAACATTCAACGTGTGATATACAGTGAGGACAACCCTTGAAACAACATCTTATACGGTCCCTAGAAGTCCTAGAAGTCTAGTCTAAACGTCCCAAACCGTCTATACATAACACTCAGCAGCAATAGCAGCTCGCTTCTCCTGAAGCAAAAATAGCGCAAGTTATTAAAAAGTTTCTGTACAACGGAGCGGCTTGATTTTCACACGCTGAACAGGTATAATTCGAATGGATAGTGCACGGTAAGTTTTATCAGTTACTGAGAAATGTGGATGGGATTAAAAACTAGAGGTAAAGGAGTGGGTGAAAAAAAAAACAAAGTACTGCTATTCTGCTATTTGCCGCTTTTGTTTAGCGGTTTATAGACAAGAACTAGTTGATTGCGGGTGAGTGCTGATAGCAACAGCCCGACCGGGCTTAAGAAAGAGATGCTAGGAGCTTCGCAACGTAGTACATCGGTAGCACAGTGGTTAGTGCACTCTGCCGGAAACAGAAAGACGCGGGTTCAATTCCCGTCCGATGTCAGTGTTTTGCGAATAACCTAGCATCTCGAAATATATAAGTCAATCAACAAAGTACTGCGTTTAAATGAAAATAACTCACGGATTTAACGGTCCTGAAAAAAAATGATCATATTTTTAGATTCACTAAATAACGGACACTCTTAAGGTATTTCACATCATACAAAAAATTCAGTTTCGCTAAAGATCGGGAAGGCTGAATGGAACCACCTGTTCTTACAAAATGGCCGACCACCAATCGCTCCCCCCGCGCCCCACACGAAGATCCCTGTTTCAAACCTTTATTTTGCAATAGAAAATGGCGAATGTCGTCTAGTTTTCAAAGTGGTTGGTGCGTTTGCTCAAATCCCACTTTGAGCTGAGACATGGTCATTTAAGTGAAAATCTTTTTTCCTGACCTGCATCAAGGAAACAGAAAGTCCTCACTTAAACGGCCATATCTCAACTAAAAGTGCGAGTTGGATGAACGCACCAACCAATTCAAAAACTAGGCGATATTTACCATCTTACTATTGCAGAGTAGAAGTTTGAAAAAGGGGTCTTCATGGGGAGCGCGGGGGTGCGATTTTTGACAAAAAAATCGCATAAAAATCGCAACCCACCCGCCCGCACGAAGATCCCTTTTTCAAACTTTGGTTTTGCAATAAGAATATGGCAAATATCGTGTAGTTTTCGAGTTGGTTGGCGCGTTTATCCAATTCGCACTTTGAGCTGAGATATGGCCGTTTGAGTGACGCCACTCATGCTACCGCATTTTTTCAGCAGCGCCCCGGACAAACACAGAGTCGCGAGTGTTACCATAAAAATGGCCATATCTCAGCTTCAAGTGCGGTTTGGGTAAACGCACCAAGCGATTCGGAAACTAGAGAAAATTTCCTTTCTTTCTTTTCTTGTCAAGAACTTTTGTAAAAAAATGGGGAATCATGGGGGGCCGCAAAGTTGAATTTTTCTCTTGATTTTTCAGAAAAGTCACACAAAAATCGCACCCCCGTGCCCCGCATGAAGATCCCTTTTTCGATTTTCACTTAAATGACCATATCTCAGCTCAAAGTGGGATTTAAGCAAACGCACCAACCAATTCAAAAACTAGACGATATTTGCCATCTTCCTATTGCAAAATAAAAGTTTGAAAAGGGATCTTCATGCGGGGTGCGGGGGTGCGATTTTTGATCGGCCATTTTGTAAGAACAGGTGGTTCCATTCAGCCTTCCCGATCTCTAGCAAAACTGAATTTTAATGTATCATGTGAAATACCTTGAGAATGTCCGTTCATCAGTGAATCTAAAAATATGTTCACCTTTCTTTAGGACTGCTATTCTATATCCTTTCAGAACATCTTTATTTATATATTTTTATTCTTATGCGCATACATCATTTATAAAATAACCGAGAATGAAAAAATCCGTCTATAATGTGTGACTCAGTTCAACATCTTGGTATTCCATTCCACACTCAAACTCGAACTCTTGAGTGTCACGCTGCAAGGGGAATCTGAAAAAATTACTTCAAATAAATGTATTAAAATAAATAAATAAATAATGTTCATACATAAACTAAATTAAAACGCATATAAATAGGTAACTTAGTAGAACGCAGGCGATTGTACAACCCCCCTCCCGCCACCGAGCTCTCTGTACGACCCCCCCCCCTGTGATTTCCGCATCCCACGATGATCGGACCACCATCACAAGACCATTTTCGCTAAAATTTGTACTTGTGTGGTTACCAAAGTGCTGGTTACGATTCTGACATCGATTTTTCGAAGCTTGGGAGGGACAGGTAGGTACAGGTAGAGTCAGGCAAATGAGGGAGATATGTAAAGCCTATCTTATAGAAAATTTCGCAATTAACGAATTTGAGTTGCTAATCAATAGAGGAAATGACCGCAACATTTCTTCAAAAGAAGGCGCCCAAAAAGGGAATGAAAACAATTCGTAATTATTATAAGAAAGCATATTCGCAGTACTCGTGCTTATGAATTGAACACTGCCAATCTAAACACCGTATCAAATCTATGATGTCCTATGCTCCTGAGCGCATTTGGTACAGCAACATTGAATGTCTTCCTCGAATAAAACAGAAGCGTGTAGGATCGCTTTGCAAACATTAGTTTCAGTGTAGCGTCGTTGAACTCTTTATGCTTTGATATTTAATTCGCTGTTCTTATTCTATTAGGAATTGGAAAAATAGGAAAATAGAAATCTGAAAAATACTCCCTATTAGACGAAATTTAATTCATGCTAGCTGGACCACTCTGCAAGCGTGGCAGGCGGTATAGGTGGCCTTACAATTAGGACGAAATTCGAAAAAATAAATTGAGCTGGGCCTGGTGAAGCTGACTTCCATGAAGACGGGACTATACTTACTTACTTAAACTTAGTTCCTCCCGTGCCGTTGAGCATAGGGCGACGAACTCTCTCCACCGCTGTCTCTCTGGGCGACTTCTTCGCACTCCTGTCTGGAAACATCCATCATCCTCAAGTCATTCAAAATGTTCTCCTCCATGTGTTTCTCGGGCGGCCTCTGAGTCGCTTTCCGTTCGGCAGGATCCACTCCATGGCTAGTCCTGGCAGGCGGCACATTGCGCATGCGCAAGATGTGGCCGGCGAATCGTAGTCTTCGTTCAGCGACAGTTTCGGCTAAGTCTTTTGAACAGCAGTGGCGCAGTAGTTCCACGTTTGTTATGCGATCAGCGTAGCGTATTTTCATTATTCGCCTCAGTCACTCAGGTGGAGACGGGACTATAGAAAACCACAAATGTTTTTGAATCTAGAAGTCCGTCTGGCACCATCCCTTACGAGGAATATGGCTATTGGATTGTCGCTTGGGTTTGCTGCGACGCGAAAAGGTGAAGTCAAGGTGAAGGTGTCGGTGTGATCAGGCGCCTAAGGCCAAATTCGTAATCCATTCAGAATAGTAGAGGCATTGTGAATGAGTTTTTGGCCTATATCGTCGGCGACTACGATCCCCACACTTGTACAGCCTGGCCCAGAGAACACTGCAGTTTTATGTGAATCACTCAAAAATCGTCAAGCCCTATGCAATAGGTGTATATATGTAAATGAAAGTGAAGGTAAAGGTGACGGCGCCCATCAGCCCCGCAGGGCGCGCCGCCTTACTCGTGTTCCAATCACAATCGGAAAGGCACGGTGAATGCGTATTTGGCCTATGCAATGACTTGAGATGATCAGCTCCCATACCAAGTCAGTGTCTTTACCTTCCCGGACAAACCTGGTACCAAGTTACCCGACCCCGGATGGATGCAAGGTGTGCTAGCTTGTACTAACTTGGTCCGTACTTCTTGCCACGCGGGTCTTGAAAAGGCCTAATCAGCACACAGCCATCCAAATGTGGCAATGATCCAACACAATCGTTTATTGAACCTCAAACTTTGGTAATTAAGCTAAACTGTGATAACAGAGACATCAACATGCGGAAACGTGATAATAACAGGAACATCAACATGACGAAGCATAAAATTAACAATACTTTATACTGAGAATACGGATCCTAAATAATTGAACAATTCTATAGAATTGGGCACTTCAATCAAGAGAATACAAACAGCGCAAGAAACTAAAGACAACCAATGTGAGTACTGCGAAATCCTAGAAAAGACAACACGTGGGCAAGGAACATGAAAAAAAGGAGGCAAAGAATCCTAGAACGTGGAAAAGGAGACTAACGAAAATGCACGTGGAACACGAGGCAAACGAACAATAACGGAGCAAGGGAGGCGACACTGAAGGGGCGAAAAAAGGAGGGACGGCGTCGGGCGATCCTGCGAATGACGATGACGAATGAGCGTCGTCTGGTCGACGCCTAACTTATTGCTTTCCCGACCGGTTATATTCCGTGCGATGTAGTCTTATCACGATCTCCTGCTGACGATGGGGCACGGCGGCAATGGTGCCGATTCAGCACAGGCCCGGCCCAGCAGGTCCCATGCTTTTACTGTTTCCATGTGTTTCTTTTTTTCTTCGGGAAGGTGGCATAACGCCTTGTGGTGCCCTAAGCTGCCACAGTACGAGCATACCGTTACATGTACACTTGGATTGTGAGATAACTGGAGGCAGGTCTCGCACAAGGCTGCACCGAGCAACATTTTCCATCTATCTTTAGTACTGGGAGCACGATGACACCTGTCCGGTTCATTTTCGCCCTTTGTTCGACAGAACAACAGATCAGTGACTTGTCTTGCAGAGCTATCAACGCGTTCCTTTGTTGTAGGTTTCGCGAACAGACCAATTTTAGCGCTTGCGCAATTTTAGCCCTTGCGCAATTTTAGCGCACAACATTTCCTCAAGAAAAAAGGCGCTTCGCCGAAAAAGAGAATGAAAACAATTCGTGATTATCATAAGCTTGTATCAGTCGTTGCGGCCCCTGCTGTCCAATTTTCTCGATGTCTTGACGGTTGGGCCCTGTTATTGTTATTCGTTGCTCTTATTAGATAATCTACTTTGGTCTCCACTCGTTTTACAGTTTCCACCAGTTCTGTAGAGCAGCAACATCCCAACGACGATGTATCTGTAGACTTTTTTGGCGATACCGGGACGCTTCGCTTGATCTCCATAATGAAACTCGCGTGCAACTCTACAATCTTCGTAAAAACCCCTGCTTTGATCGTTCGACGAGTTTCTCGCTAATCGACTTGAGAACTTCGTTTGTGTTGTCGTTAGCTGCAGATTTTGGTTTTCCCTCAATTCCAGCGAAACTACCTAAGAGGTTTACCGGCCTACTTACGGTTTTCCCAATTGGGAGGTTAACTCCTACTTGTCGTGTTTCACCGTCTTGTGACTGCTTGATTTCTGTATTTTTCCCTAGTTTTTACTTGCTGCGTGGTTGAAACGGATCTTCTATGAGTACTAGCTGCCCCACCTTGGGATTTCGTTTCGTTGCTCTATCTTGCTTCAAGAACTTCTGGAGGATTTCTCTTAGTGAGGTCAGGTTGCTCTTGCTCTAGGTTTCCCAGAATTTGTCTACAACGGTACTTGACGACTTCAAAACCGTTTCCGCCTCCCGCCTCATTTTAAGTTGACGTAAGTTCTCGTTCAAGACGTATTCTGGGTCCTGTTCGTCACGATCGTCATGTTGTTCCAGAGTGATATTCAGGTGATTCTGTAGGAAATCTATAGATCTGATAAGTGTTGTGTTGTCCAAGTCAGTTTCTGTGTAGGTTAGTGGCCTACTGTTAGGATAACCTTCAATTTCTGTGATAATTGTGGTTAGAGGGTCTATATCCACGATTTTTCTTTCGAGGGCTTTGAACAGCGTCCTTTTGATGTCTTGTATTATTTTTTTTGTATTTTTTGTACTCGTAGAAGCTTCTTTTCCAGGGACAGTATGGTGTTATTCGTTTCCAAACGAATCTGTGTTAGCCATGTAGTTATCAGTCTGTTCGTCAGGGTCCTTCTCTTCGGTATCGTTCATCAACGTTCGGCTCGCTAGGGTGAATGCTGGCGCATTATCGCACGTTACCGAAGCTGGTTTACCTCTTCTTGAGATGATCCTTCCCGTAGCATTGAGGAACGATGTAACCGAGGCGTCCCTCATTATTTCAATATGAATTAGTCTTGTTGTTGTACATGTGAATATACATTCATGTACTTTTGTGACAGCCTCTCCTCGGTTTTTCGTTTTTATTGCCCCGAAAAGGTCGAGACCAATATGTTTAAATGGGTGCGATCTAATAACTCGTCGTTCTGTCGATTACGCGTTTTACTTGTTGTCTTAACGTGGAGGTTCAGTATCTCGTGCGCACTTCTGCCATCGTATGTGCCCTCTATGGAGATTCCCATCAGCTTCTTCAATTATTAACTGTACCAGATTAGTATTCGGTGCAACGAAAATGTGGTTCTTCGCAGTTTCTGGTAGGTGGCTGTTGTCTAGCCTTCCCCAGCATCTCCAAACTCCTGTCGGATCTCGGTTTGCCTTTAGGGCGTCCGAACTGATGATAATACTTCCGATGCCGGCGACCTCTGAGCAGACCTTCGTCATCTCAGAATCTTCAAGCTTGGAGGCCCTACTAAGCGCGCGCATGTAAGCCTTACATGTGTTGCTCCACCCTTCATTATAGCCTTCGAGACTCCCCTGTCATCTTCGCGGAACATAGCTGCTGCTAATGTGGACTTGGGCATGATGGTTCGGAAGAAAGTCACCAAGGTCGCCAAAAGGGGCTCGAAGCTAAAAGGATCAACGCGCTCCTCTCGGGGGTGGAGCACCAGGTACCAGGTGCCGGCGACTTCTCCATACAATAAGTGATCATTTCTCACGCGTACAAAATATTCACGAAGAGTGGGTAATCGGTCCAGATGTGGAGCGACCACGCACAAAGGGGTCGACAAAAGTCTCTAATGTGCAAGGAACGCGTCAGACATCCTCGAGAACGCCGCAGGGAGGTTGCTCAGGCGAACGATAATGTCGTCAGTTATGCTCATTTTGAAGAAGCGATGATTCAGCCACTCTACGGCGGTAGAGAAGTAGCTGCCGCCGTAGGCTCGACTGGCTCGTCGGGTCCGAGGCGGCGGGGAAGAGGCTCGAGGAGGTCGATTAGGCTCAGGAGGCCGCCAGCTGTTCGTCAGCTAGCTTCAAACCCTCCGACAGCTCGGTGCTACTAGCGTGCCAGCCGGGTAGTCTATACACGGCACGGATGCTGGTCGTCCAGTTCTTGTATAGCAAGGCCATGACTACTCGTGTGCTGTGAGGGTGCACCACCCTATATACCTCGTCGCAACCGATAATCGCAGTGAAGCCCTGCCTAATACCGCCCCCTCTAACTTGCTTGACCACCATCCCGAGGTGGTGGCCTATGTACCTCCAGGTTAACTTAGCGGAAACTATCCAAGTTATGACACGGTTCAAAAACTCCCTTTCGTCTTTTGAGGGTTGGAAGTCGGCTAAGTTGGCAGTAGTGATTAGTTTATTCGAATCAGGCACACCCTCATGTGCAATCTGTATCTCTGAGTCAAATTCATTTGGGCTCAGCTCCGCAAAGCCGTCGTTTGGTTTGGGCTTTGTTTTGGAAAGAGGTTTTTTTACTAAACCAAACATCCACGCAGCAACATTGCGGTTCTCTTATATGGTTCCGCGTCTGTGTGCGTAATCGTGTTGTATATTTCAGGAGACCAAGACGCCGTCGTAATGAGAGACCAGAACTTCCGGCCCTTGAGTGTATTGCAGAAACTGGTATCCTCTCCTTCGAGGGCAAACCCAACTCTACCGCAGTTGAGAGGCCTACTGAGACCAGCTCGCTTTCAGAGCACAGGTAGCCAAATGTCGACCTCAACATTTCATTTGCACTTATTCCCGACAAAGTGACAGAAAAGAACAATTACACGACTATGGGTGATTAAACCAAAGCGTAATAACAGAAACATCAACAAGAAGAAATGTGATAATAACAAACATCAACATGACGGAACGTAAAAACGACAATACTTCATACTGAAAATACAGATTCAAAATAATTGAACAATCCTACGAGATTGAGCACTTCGATCGAGGAGAATAGAAATAGCGTAAGGAACTAGAGACAACCAATTTAAATACCGCAAAATCCTAGAAAACACAACACGTGAGCTAAGAACGTGAAAAAGGGAGGCAAAGAATCCTAGAACGTGGAACAGAGAAGGCAAACGAGATTGGACGTGGAAAAGGAGGCAAATGGGAATGGATGTGGAATACGTGGCAAACGTGGAATAACGGAGCAATGGAGGTAACAATGGAGGGGCAAAAAAAAGAGGGAGGCGACAGGGTCGAGGATCCTGCGGATGACGATGAAGAATGAGCGTCATCTGTTCGGCGCCTATCCTATTGCTTTCCCGCACGGTTATAGGTCGCGCGTTGTAGTCTAATCACGATCTTCTGTTGGCGACGGGGCGCGGTGTGGCGTTGGGGCGCGGCGGCGGCGGAACTGGTTCAGCACACAAGGCTTGGATAGCCCGGGGCCCGGGCAGGGATGGACCGCTCGACCGTGTAGGTGGTTCGATATCTGCGAAAAATTTACAACCCCCCTCTATCAGGACTGATCTGAGAGCAAATATTTGGTACCGAACACTTACTTTTCCGCACTCTGAAAGGAGCAAACAAATATAACATTTTCAGGAGGGAAATGGACGAAGAAATGATGTAAGCACCTCTACTACAGATCGAAGGATGGAAATGGAGATCAAGAAAGCGAACGATCTTGTATAAGCACTTAATAAAACTTTGACTGACATATTCCATACATATCAAACAATACTACATATCAGCAATTATAACAATTTAAACGCGTTATTCTTCGGTGGCAGTGGCAGTGGAAAAATTGGATAATCTTCAGGAAGGACTAAACGTATCGCAATGGGATTCCACATAATGTAAATTCGAGTTTTCTCTCAATGTTGGTGTGAAAATTAGATTCGAATATAACTTTCCTTCTGGTGAACAGGTTAGGCTCGACTCAGCTTCAATGTTCGCCTGGAATCGGAGCAAAATCGAACCTATATTATGGGGAGTTTCATTGCGATACGTCCAGTTCCTCCTGAAGAATATCCAGTTTTTCCACTGCCACTGCTACCGAAGAACAACGCGGCGAAATCTATCGCATTTGAATTGTAAAAAATGCTGATATTTTGTGTTGTATTGTTTGATATGTACGGAATGTCAGTTTAACACGTTGACGACAGCGCCTTTTTCGCGTGTCTGGCGCGTGGGACCAAGCGATTTTCTACCGCGCCGAGGCTGTGGCATGATGCCGGCATACGGCGAATTTTTTTCAAAATGGAATTGAATAGTAAATCTAGAACACTACATATACAGTCCTGTAATATCGTGGATTGTGACTATTCCTTTTTTGCAATAAAAATAGAAAAATAACAGCTGCAAGCTTTTATAATGTCCTTTTCCCTATTAAGGTTAAAAGGAAATTGTTATTTGTTTATTGTTCATTATTTGTTTACTCTAATAATCAATATTTGTTTGTATTTATGTGTTTGTTTCAGTGACCAGTATTTGTTTGCATTTATTTGTTTCTTGCTATAACTAATACTTGTTTTTACTGGTGCAGAAAACTAGTGCACAATCAAAAATTCCAGTAAATCAGAAGCTAAGAATCATTTTCATGGACCATGCTTCCTATAACAATGTGCAAAGGTCTACTAAAAAGTGGCACAAAAACATCCTTCGAAATTTTGGAATGTATCGAGAAAAATACGATACAAGACTGTGGCGCAGCATTACGCCACACTGTCCCACGCGGCCGCTTGAGCGTGCCGCAGCATTGCGCCACACTGTCGTCAACGTGTTAATTTTTATTAAGTGCTTATTCAAGATCGGTCACTTTCTTGATCTCGATTTCTTTCTCGAACAACGAGCTTCACCGTGGGTCAGGGTGTGCCTCAACATTTACTCAGTCGACTATAACCTTGCACGAGTAAAGGTACTAACACCTCCCTCTCCTGCCTACTCTCATTGGTCTCAGTATTAAAACCACTGAACCACCACTGATATTCACTAGAGCAAATAATAGCCCAGTCTCCTGCACATCAGTATTGATGCATCGGCCTAAAGTAGCCAACAAAAGGCTCTTTCAGACGACGCGTCGACGTCATCGGTTGATCGGGTTATCACGCGTCATTACGAGTAACTCGTCCGATCGACGTCGCGTTGGCCATGGTGTACTTGCAGACCATGCATTTTCTTACACGCGTATTTGGCAAAGCCATGCTTTTATTTCTCGCTTTTTTCCGCTGATTGTTTGCTTTTAATGAGAATGTTACTTTCGCAACTTGGTGTTCTTATTTCTACGAGAAAGTTTCGGATGTGATCTGGTTTTCAAAACGGCGTCCGCAAATACAATTTTCGTCTATCCGCTTCGAGCGCGAAAAGGTGAAGGACAACGGAGTGTCGAGCATGTGGTGACCACCGATGTGGCAGGTAAGCAAAATGGACAAATTTTTGAGTTGTTTAGTAACTGTTAAAGTTTATCATTACTTTTTGTGGAGTCAAGTTGGCTTGGAAGAGGTCCATTCCCTCTTAAACGAGACGTTTTTTTTTATGATGGGAAGCTTTCTGTGTCATTTTTTTCGGAACTGTTGAATACTGTTCCACACTCAAACCCGACCGCTAATTTACACGACAATAGACTTTCCGTAAGCACTTGCGGTACGAGTCCCGTTTGTCTGCGGACCGACATTTTGGTTAGGCTTACATCGAGTCTACCTAATCCCTTAGCCTAAAACTTTTTCCAAGTCCACTTCGATTTACGAACAATTCTATACCTGAGATGCTAAATGACGTTAAAAAACCCGTTCACTAAGTAAATGTTATTCCGCTGATCATATTCAGCTCCTGCTGCAGCAGACATTACGTTTTTAGTGTACGACTGTAGGAATGTCATCGTTTTGCAATGGAATTCGGCACCTGGTCAAAGCTGTATTGGTGGAAGTGGGTAACGATTTTTTAGAAAATAATAATTGTACAGAAATCAGACACAAAAAAGCCAATAGTGTTCGGCACAGCGATCGAAAACGATGATTCAGATGTTCGGATTCGCTCAACAGGAGGAAAGGAGCTCATCTAGCTTTCGGCACGATTTCGAGTATGAGCCGCGTAGGTGTTAGCATTAGCATCGTTCCGTTGATTATTGTATAGAGAAAAAGGCTTATAGAACGAAAGAAGGCAAGATCTCCGTCACCCGAAGAATGGACGGACGACCAGCGTCTTACGCTTATAAACGAAGAAATGAACATCCCACAACTGTGGGGGTTCGAGATCCCTCGTACAAATACAGGCACATGGACACTCACTGGCCAAGAGTTGTGAACAACGTTAACCTCCTCCACTCCTCATCGTTTGGTGGTAAGATGAACTATTGCTTTGCTCAATGAGCTGTAACAATGCTGTAATAATGATGGCGACTTCCCTCTTCCAGTGGATTTGGATGGCATGGGAACGGTAACTCGCCTCGAAGTTATCCATACACTTCATAAACAAAAGTTCTCTTCGCCAGGTTTCATGCCATTTCCTTGTCGATCAGGGATTTCGCTTAACTACCCGGTTTCTACGGCCCTACTCCAACGCAGAAGCCGCGTATGATTCGAAAAAAAGATACTTTAACTATAAAATGAATAGGTAATATAGTCGGTACGCGTGAACACATGGTACAGGCACCGTTGAAAATGTGATTACAGCGCCCGAAGGGTTGTGGAGAATTACTTCGGGATACTTGCTGGGAGATTCCGCCTACTACTTAGGAGAGTTCATGGAACGCCAGAACACATCAAAGACATCGTGCGAGTCCCCGATGGTAGGTCTTTGAAACACGTATTTTGATAAATTAGATCATTGATCACTCCTTTTCAGATTCTCCACAACCTTCTGGTGGATGCTATCGGTGGCGACACTGTTGTTGGTCGCTATTCTATTAACCCGGTACAAGATGACAACGCCCGTTTCGATGACGTTGATCACACTAATGACGATGCCAAACTCTTAAGGGATACTATGAAAGATTATTTTTGTTTTAGGAATTGCATTAGGTGACGTGACTTGATCACAATATCGCCTGAGTGTAAAGTTTCCATTTGACTTTTTTTTCGCAAATGAACGATATTCATTCCATAGGAAGCTGAATTAGTCAAAATGGAAACCAATACTTTTAGGCGATTTATGACCCACTCGGTTACTAATTATTAAACTGATGTTGATAGCTTCTATGTCGTTCTGTTGTTGGTGTTTACTTGATTTTAAAGCTCACCATTCGGTATTGTTCGTTTTGAGTTCCATACTACAAGTAACTAAATACTACAATATCTGTGGTTTCTAACTACAATAAAAATATAATGTTAATGAAAATGAGTGTCAATGAGTGTCAATATAATGTTTTGTTTGAACTGGCGGCTGGTGTGTTTGTGATGTTGTTTATGTTGTTGTTTTAGCCCGTGTTTAGGACAGTTGTGTTGTGTTCCATAGAAATGGTGTTGTACATTCCCTCAATCCAGGCCATTTTAGTGAGTGACCATTTGAGTCTAACAAAGGTCACTCATTAAAACGGCGTGAATTATGAGAATAAAAAACACTACAAATCTACAACAACAACAATCTCATGGAAACTCCCATGAATTCGAACACAACCACATTTAACATGGGCTAAAGCAAAGATACAAACCTATAAGCACATTATGCAAAGAATCCTTCCACCAGCAATGCCATAAACGCTTCATACAAGACAAAACATTTCTCAAGCAACCCCTCAGAAATACTCCGATCAGCTGACTTTTCGCCTAGTGTTCTGTGTGTGCCGCACCACACGCGCCGGACATTAGGAGCAGTTCGCGCGCGGCGAACCGAGCGGCGAAACCCCAGCGCACGACGCTTGACGGATGACGTCTGCCTTGAAAGAGCCTAAACTCCCGTGTCAAAGAGTGAAATCTTTGTGCCAGGAGAAGAAGAGACATTCACTATCACCGAAGGTCTCAGTACCTAAAGACACATGTTCCACATACACCAATTACTTTGGGCTCAAAAACGAAAAAAAAACACAAACAACAAACAAAAACACAGCTGCGCACTTTTCGCGCTCTTAAATCACTGGTGACTGCGGACAAGGATGTGTTAGTAAAAGTGTACAAGACCTAGGTTCGTTCCGGAGAGTGGTTCGGCTGTTTTCTGTCGACACAAAGTAAAGAATATTGCCCTCATAGAGGAAATCCAAAATAACTACACGAGGAAGGTGTTTCTGAGGAGTCATCTGTTCCGCCCGAATACTCGTCTCTTCGATTCGCAAGGTACTTGGTGTAAGGTGGTAGACGATGTAGCGCTCTATTCCATTAACTTCTTCGGGGCCCGATCCGAGTCCCATTCCGAGACTTACCGGACAGTCTTCGTCGGGCAATGATGACAGATGCAGTAGCACCACGTTTGTGAGTTCGGGATTCTGACGGGGGCGGACAACGTATTCAAAAAGGCGAATGAGTGGACTTTCGAATGGCCATCGGCTACTTTCGGTTGTTTTGTTGAGCACCGTGTTTCACTTATTAACTGCTATATGGCCCTCACCACAATTCATGACAGGTATGGGGTTACGGTTCCCGGAACGCTCATCGGCGACATCCGACATTGTGTCTACGAGGACGGCTACTGCGTGCTTCAGGAGGATTCCGTCATTCTCCTCCACGCTTCCACTCCCTATGGTAGACTATTCGACTTTGGCTAACTTCATCCTCCCGGCGTCGCCTCTCACTATTATTCACAATCACGATTGTCAGCGACTTACTACCCGAACACCAGCTCAGGGAGCTCTGGGAAGCTCAGTCGCACGACCTCTTCTTCTCCGCTTGAAGCCGTCCCGGGCGCGCTCCCCATACAGGGACCGCGGAGAAAGGTTTCGCTTCTTCGTCATTTTTCGGGTTGCCGTTCCTTTGCTTTTTCCATCGTCCGTTCGCTCACTGACGTCTACGTGACCTGGAATTCCCCGGGTCTGCGGATCCTCCTGGCTCGACGAACCGACGAACGCTCCGATCCAACTGGAGGGTGCTTCTCTGACGGAGAACCCACGATCGTCTTCGCGCCTCTCTCCGGCAATTCGCCTCAATCGACTTCAACAAGACGCCCAGTCTTTGTGGGCTCCACAGGCCGTTGCTAGTCCCGTCGTCATTAACGTTCTAGCTCTCCGTTCGGAGCTGTTTGTCGCCCAGATACCCATCAGAGTACATAGTATACAACGGTTGGCACTAATCGACAAAGGAGCGACCATTACCATTGCCAGCGGGAGCTTGGCTCCTCTTCTCGGATGTTCCTCCTTCCAACCGAGTCGTACTCCGTGCGCAGAGGGCATCTCGGGGGAGCCCATTCCGCTCCCTGGGGGTTGCGGAGGCTCAGTTCCACATTGGGACGTGTTCGCTTTTGCATCCTATTCATTTCACTCGGGCTCAGACAGTCCCTATGTCGGCTCGTTCGTACAACGTCATTTTAGGCAATGACCTCCTCCGTCGCTTGCCAAAATGGTCTATCGACGACGTTAGCACGCTTCACGTCGGTGATGCATCCATCCCATCAAGACGGTTTCGTTGGGAGGCGTTCCGTTACGTCCTCATGATCCCACTCAGGTTCGGTCCGTAGGCATGGCGGTTCTCCCGCCGGGCCGGGAAACCTGGGTCCAGTGCACGCTAGATCCCTCGTATCTCGGCGCCGTCGCGACGTTCGAACTGGAGTCAAGACTTACGGATCGTTCCTTATTCTTACCTCCTGTAGTTTTCTCTGTTGGCGGGGAACGGGTTCTTGTTTCAAACCCTTTGCACCAACCAGCGGTGCTCTACAAGGGCCAGAAGGCATGGTGGGCATACCCGGTATGCGCCTCGCCTCCGTCCGCTGAAAGCTCGCTTATCAGATTGATACATAACACAGAACGACCAATCTACTTCACTTACACCTTCCCCCTTTTTTTAAAAAGAATTTGGCCCTACTTTGTTAAAACATGGACGAATTATTCATGCTGATAGCTACCCCAATCACCTTCCCCTTTTTCTAAAAAGAAAAGAGGAGTTGCTTCCCATCGTGACGAAGGTCGTATTCGAACGAGTCTTCGTTGACCTAACGGGCCCGCTCCACGTGACAGTATGTGGTAATCGGTACGTTCTTGCTCCCATTGACCATTTTTCCAAATATGTGGTAGCAACACCGCTTCCCGATTGCACAGCGACGTCTGTGGCCCGTGCTATCAAGAACGACTACATTTTTCGTTCCGGGGTCATGACAGAGCTAGTCCCCGACAACGCTTCCTATTTTAGGGGAGATGTTATGACGGAAATCGAAAAGCTCCTCCGTATCGGTCGTTACTTCTACACCCCCTATCATCATGAGGGCAACGGTGCTTGTGAACTCGTCTTTGCGACGTTTCACGCCATACTCCGAACCTACATCAACGAGTCTCAATCCGACTAGGACCTGTTTATCCCGGCATCTGCGTTCATGTATAATGTATACCGTTCATGTATACCATTCACTCCAGCACTAACGAAAGCCCTTTCTTCCTTCTGTTCGGCAGGGACTCGGTTTTTAATATCGACCTCGTCATTCGCCAAGCTCAGGATCACCCCACATTGTCGGAAGATGATCAGAGCCGATTTACGCGTGATCTGCTTGCGTCCCTTCATCTGGCCTGGAAAACGGCGTTTGATTATAATGCGCGCCTGCGTGCCGACTTTAAGCGGCACTACGACAATCACCACCTTTCCTCTCTGCCAGTTCGCGTTGGGGACAGGGATTTCCTTCGGGACTTCACCCCTAATATCGGTCTTTCGCAGAAACTACGTAACCCCTGGCTCGGGCGATTCCGAGTTAACGAGGTTAACCCCCTCATCATACCATTGTTAGTATTTCATCACCCCAATCCACCCCAAAAACGGTCCATATGCATCAGGTCAAGCGGTGCAAGGAACTGTCGGGACCAGTGTTTACCCAGCCCTGGGAGCCGTGGGACGAGCAAGAGGCTCTGAGAAGTAGCGCGGCCGAGACACAAGTCATCCCGGGTACGAGCACGCAATCCCACACGAGATCGCTCTGCATCCTGAACCTACCAAGGTTCCTTCACACAATTATAACTCTCGTTTCAGAGCTCGGTCGATGACGAATTTACAACTCCAGCCGCTCCGTTTTTCTTTTGCCTTTTGCCCATAGTACGAGGTATTAACTCTCCTCTCGTTTTTCCCTTTATTCAGACTCATTCGTTTACTCATCTCCTCAACGTCTCTTGTACTTCTAATTCTCACTCCCTTTTATGCTGCCATTCCGCTCTTCCTTTCATCCGGGCACATTCTAAAGTACTGACTTACGTCTCTTCTCATCCTTCCCTTGACTCATGTTCCTAATCCATATTTCATCGCTGCGTTGCATTTCCTTTCATGCGTTTAATCATCTTCGGCGAGTGTAGGAGCTTTCTGTCACTCCTAATTCCTTTTTGTTCTCACTCGTTCCTCAATCACCGGTCCTTCCTCTTGTTCCGTCTTCGTTCCACAGTATCGCTCCGTCCGTTGTCGTGAGCCTCTCGCGACGCTCATTTGACTGGTTTTTTCAGAAAGCTTACATTCGTATCTGACTGATTCTCGCGTTCCCCTGTTCGAGGACTACCGGGCATGGAGACTAATTCTCCGCCCCGCCGTACGTCCTCGTACGAGATTCTATATCCGTGCCAGGAACTGGCAGCACCGAAATTCTCAAATTTGGACACAGGTACACTAGCCAGGTCTACCGCGTCGAACTTGAACACCGTTATCGGATCTAATTTTAGTGGGCCCTTCCTGCCCTGAAGCGGCAGTACATGCCTCCGGTTCTGATAATACGGCACCCCGTGCCATGAAGTGGCAGTACCGATATTCTCCAGGAAATCCTCCGGGCCAAGATGTGGCACCCATGCACAGCCCTTAGTGATGTCACGATGTTCGAGGAATCTCTCTTCCCACGGGATTCCGATTCGCACTCCGAGCTGGATCTATTTCTTACTCTCATTTTTCGGGTAATTTGGACTCGACCACAGTCGATACTTGTTTTCCAAGAATGATTCTCCATAATGACGTTTTTCTGCGGTCCTCTTACCTCTCTCCTCTACGTTTCTGGTTGCCGTCTCTAAATTTCTCTCTGCAGAACCTCGTGGACGTAAAGTCCAAAACTTCAGCCTTTCGGACACCTACGGGTCCTTGCACCTTTCCTCGCCGCGGTTTTTCCGATTAGCAACATATTCATTTCAGTATATCCCTCATAATCACTCGGACGGCGCCTTCGCCTTAGAGCGCTTCGCACACTGCAAGAGCTGCTTTCTCATCCCCAGCGGTATTTCGTCAGCTTATGTATCGTTGCCGAACTTCGTGTCGAATTGATTCTTAGTGACCTTCCAAAGCTCCGCACTCACATGGTTTAAAAGGACGGATATTCCGGTATGTGTTTCTGTCGGATTCTGTTCCCGCCGAAAAGTGTTGTCGCTTACTGCTGAACAGCTAGCTCGGGAAAGTTTCTCGACGATTTTCAATGTATGAGCGTCTCCTTGTCGCTATGCAGGTACGACCATTTCGTGCATCGTCATGTGCGCGTTCGTAGACACGTTCTCACCTGCGTCTGGGTGCTGTTATGGGCACAAGAAAAGGCGTTCAACATACCGGCACAATCGTTTAACCAGATCTTGCCGTAATGCCAGGAAGCGTCCTCTTCAACTCATCCGTTGAAGCTGTTATCGACGGCGGGCTTTGATATTGACACGGCCCCACAAATTCTTTTTAGAAAAAAGGGGAAGGTGATTGGGATAGCTATCAGCATGAATAATTAGTCCATGTTTTAACAAAGTAGGGCCAAATTCTTTTTAAAAAAGGTGGAAGGTGTAAGTGAAGTAGATTGGTCGTTCTGTGTTATGTATCAATCTGATAAGCGAGCTTTCAGCGGACGGAGGCGCGGCTGACGAGCGAGCTTGATCGGGGAGACGAGTGCGAGGACGACTGCTGAGCGGCCGACCGAGTTCAACGTGCCGTGTATCGGCAGCAACGATATTCCCACAACCGAGCCAACCGAGGACAAGCGACACCAAATGGGCAGCTCCGAAGACCCGCAATCCAGACCCACGATCCCAACAGTCACCTGTCGTATTCAGCTTGCCAGATAAATGTTAGTGTTCGATCGTGTACCACCGCCTCACTTACTGTTTTGCTCGAAGCCAGTGGCAAATTCGAGTCTGCACTCCATTTACATAAGACATCAAACGCAATTGGTAGAGCTGTATGAAAAAACTACTAGAGCTGTATGAAAAATACACAGCCAGCATAGAATATCAAGAATATACATTAGCATGATTACAGAGCGATATTAGACAAATAAAAGAGGGCAGAGAAAATAAAACCTTCATAATGAGATCAGAGATAAGTGTAGGAGTTGCAAAAATAAATCAGAGAGGAAGGAACTTCCGATAGAAATTGAACAAATAGAGTCAGAGTCACAAGTGCAAGTAGTGATAGATGAGTCAAACAAACTGACTTTCAAGCTGAGAGCGAGACTTTATGAATCAAAAAGTGCCCGAGAAGGGATGAGCATCAAACTTGGTTATGTTTCCCATAAAAACGTCATAAACGAAACACCAAATGATCATAGTTGCGTAAGAGAGGATAATTGTGAACAAAATGCTCTCGATAATGAAACTGATGATAACAGATTCGAAGTACATTCTCGAGAAACGCCACACCTGAAGCAGGATATACCAGCTCAGAGCTTTATCGTTCCATAAAACCTCCACAGGTGTCGCTTCCACAATTCTATGAGAATGCCGATGAATCTGCCGAATACTGGGCTATCTTCAAGACAATGGTTCACAAAAGCACGGAACTTGATGTCGTGGAGAAAATCCTCCTATTCAGGGAGAGTTTAGAAGGCAGGACAAAATCTGCTACACAGGAAATCCAACCTCTTCCACGGAATCACGAGTGGATGATAGCAACTTTAAAAGAGACATAATGTGATCTTTCAGCAAATCGGTCTCATATAGTTTAGAATCTGATGAATTGGAAGCCTGCAAATGAATTTACTGACTGTTGCCTAGAAGTGTTCCAACAAACACAACTTCTGGTGAACTAAAGGTCTGGCTGCGATTTTCGAAGCACATGTGATCCAATATGGTCGGAAACCATTCTAAGCAAGTTCCTAGAGGACATCGTCAAACCAACCCTAGGGACGAGCCAGAAGGAACACAATGAAACAGTTGAGACTCTCATGGGTCACTTGAAGAAATAGATCGCCGCGAAGGGTTACGTCGAGAGCAGACTTGGTCATAAAGTGTACAATAGGGTCAACTTATCAAGAGATAAGTACCCACATGTCAGCCACTTCAACAGAGAGGCGTGTCCGTTCTGCCACAGGGATAACCACGCATCAATGTTATGTAGAACGGTAACAGATAAAGCAACTCGCCGAAAAGTACTCAGAGAACAAAGTAGGGAATGTTTTTCCTTTGACCATAAGAGTTACGACTGCGAAAGACCTGATTGTAGCCAGTGTGGACAAGAACATCATATCTCGTTATGTTTCCAAGATTCGTCATCACCAAGGAATCATAATTGATCATATATGTATACGAGGTGGCGAGGTCCGTTCCTCCTTATTGGTGCCACTGGAAACTCCCCACCTAGTCTGTGGTGAGCTGATCGCGGACCAGCTAATTCCGGCGAGAGGCCCTTTTGAGGAGCCCGCCGATGGACACGGGCTCTAGAAGTTGAGGGCATGGTCTGCTCGATGGAAGAAGGAAACATCGAGAGGCAGGCTAACCTGAAGATGCCAGGTGTCGGCATGTTGTGAGGTCGCTCGAGCGAGCTTGCTGGCGCTCTGGAGCATCGCGAAGTGGTTCTGTGTGACACACTGAGGCAAAAGCCATGCCGTGCAAGAACAGCAAAAATGGCAGCGATTCCAGCGTCAGGCCCAGGTTGACAGGCCGGTTGATGGTCAAACCCTGTCACATAACTATGATTGAAAGTCGCCAAAGTAATCGAGTGAATGCTAAGGCGTCACCCGGAAGGGGCGCGCAGGACCCCCGCCCGAGTCCTGTGGTCAGTATGCGAGGGCTACCGAGGAACGGACGACCTCGGTTAAAGAAGTTAGTTCGAATAGGGACGCTCAACGTCGGAACGCTGAGCGGTAAGTCCAGAGAGGTTGATCTGATGAAGAGAAGTGAAATTCAGATCCTGTGCCTTCAAGAGACGCGTTGGAAGGGAGAGAAGGCGAAAGAGATTGGAGAAGGGATCAAACTCTTCTACAAGGGCGAAGATGGCAGGAAAAACGGCGTAGGCATAGCGATCTCAGAGTCTGTCAAAGATTCGGTGTCAGCTGCTCAAAGGATCAGCGATAGGATCATGTCCGTGAGGATAGACACGAAGGACGATTGCTGGACAATAGTATCAGTCTACGCGCCACAGACAGGCTGTCTCAACAAGGAGAAAAATGAGTTCCATGAGGAACTAGATGACGTTATCAGATCGGTCCCAGAGGAAGACTTCCTCACCATTGCGGGAGATCTGAATGGTCATGTAGGCGCCGACCGTAGAGAAGTGGAAAGAGTGCATGGAGGAAGAGGAGTTGGGTCCAGAAACGAAGACGGTGAGCGGATTTTAGACTTGGCGGTCGCCCACGACCTGGCCATATGCAGCACATTCTTCGCTAAGAGAGAGAGAGAGCCAGAAGATGACCTACAGCAGCGGAAGTCGTAAAACGGATGTCGACCACATCTTGATGCGTAGGCGGGCTCTAAAACGGTGCGAGACGTAAAAGTTCTACCTATCGAAGACGTCGCAACGCAACATAGATCACTGATTGCAGACCTGAACGTCATCCTTCCTCCTAAGATGAAGGTAAGAACGGAGCACGAATTCAATGGTGGAAAATGAGGAGTCCTGAGCAGAGCGAGCTCAAAAGGCGAGTGGTAGCTGCTGGCCTTCCGAATCCTGATGGGCCAGTGAACGAGACATGGCGGCTGGCAACCCGAACGATCTTGCAGTGCGCTAAGGATGTCCTTGTTGAAACGAAGGGAGGACAGAAGGGAGACAGAGGTGCCTGGTTTTGGAATGATGAGGTTCAGAAGGCGGTGGAGGAGAAGAAAAAGGCGTTCGAGACCTGGCAGACGTCAAGATTACTGGACGATCTCGCGATATACAAGAATTACAAGAGACGTGCGAAGATTGCGGTGTCGCGGGCGAAAACGACGGAGATGGATAGCCTATACGAAAAACTGGAACAACCACAGGCTGAAAAATTCGCCTTCCGCCTTGCAAAAGCACGACATCGGGCAGGTCTAGACGTTAGAGTAGTGAGGGCGGTGAAGAGCGCTACAGGATCAGTGCTAAGAGCGCCAGAGGAAGTCAAGTCCAGATGGGAAGAGTACTTCAAAGAACTCCCAAATAAAGAAATTCCCCGAGAAGGTGTCCGAGAAGCGGAGCCTGTGGAAGGTCCTATAC
Source organism: Nippostrongylus brasiliensis (assembly GCA_030553155.1). NCBI lineage: Eukaryota > Metazoa > Nematoda > Chromadorea > Rhabditida > Heligmosomidae > Nippostrongylus > Nippostrongylus brasiliensis. The sequence continues at coordinate 13,355,472 of CP130736.1, forward strand.
AGCTCTGGACTGAGGAGGAGGCCCAGAAAGCGGTGAAGAAGATGAAGGTTGGTAAGACAGTTGGACCAGACAGAGTACAGGTGGAGATATGGAAGGTACGAGGAGGTTATGGAATAGGGTGGTTGACGAGATTCCTCAACAAGATTACAGCTGAGGGTAGGATGCCAGAAGCCTGGAGAGACAGTTTCACCATACCGATTTTCAAGCGAAAGGGCGACGCGATGGAGTGCTCTAACTACAGAGGTATCAAGTTGATATTCCATACCATGAAGGTTTACGAGCGATTGGTGGACAGCAGGCTGAGGGAAATGGTCCCGATTCCACAGGAGCAATTCGGTTTCATGCCGGGTAGATCCACTGTGGATGCCATCTTTACAGCCAGGCAAGCAATGGAGAAATATCGAGAAAAGCGCAAACCTTGCTACTTGGCATTCCTGTACCTGGAGAAGGCCTACGACAGGCTACCTCGAGAAGTACTCTGGAGATCATTGCGGGAATGAGAGGTGCCAGAGCATTTGATCCAGATAATAAGGGATATGTATGCCGGATCCAGGGCAACAATCCGCACCCCGCACGACACACAAAGAAGGTGGATCGCGGTTGGGGTGCATCAAGGATCAGCACTGGGCCCGTTTCTTTTCCTTTTGACGCTTGATAGCATGGTCAGTCACCTAGTAGAAGATCCACTCAAGACCATTCTGTATGCAGACGATATAGCCCTGATAGCGGATACGAAGGACGAACTACAGGGAAAGGTTCAAGAATGGCAGAAAACATTGGCCAAAAATGGTCTTCGGCTGAAGGTGAAGAAAACCAAGTTCATCAGCTTGGAAGAAAGGTCAGAACAAATGGTCGACTGCTACCAGGAAGTCATAGAGAGGGTAGACTACTTTCGATACCTCGAGACTGAATTAGCGAAGGATGGAACCTTAGATCAAGCAGTGACGGAAAGGATAAATGCAGCCTGGGCGAAGTGGAGAGAATCCACTGGAATCCTCTGTGACAAGAGATGCTCAAGGGTCCTCAAAGGAAAGGTGTACCGGTAGGTTGTAAGACCGGCGCTGATCTACGGCAGCGAGTGCTGGCCCGTAACTAAGGCCCACGAAAAACGCATGCACTCGGCGGAAATGAGGATGCTGAGGTGGACAGCGGATGGACACGATTGGATAGGGTCCGGAGCGAGGACGTCAGAGCGGTTATGAGGACAGCTCCAGTACACTTTAAGATGCGTGAGCAGAGGCTCAGGTGGTTCGGACACGTGGTGAGAAGGCTTGAAGACCACCCAGTACGAAAAGCACTGGAGTTTGGGGTTCCCGGAAAGCGACCACGAGGAGCGCCCAAGAAAAGGTGGAGCGACGTAATTAATAACGACCAAACTTTAATTTCAGTTTCAATTTCAATTTTCAAATTTCAATTTCAACACTTTTCAATTAATTTCAACATTTTTCAACCAGAATTCAATATTTTTCAAATTGAATACAACACTTTTCAAATTGAACACAACACTCTTCAAATAGAATTCAACACTTTTCAAGTTGATTTCAACACTTTTCAAATAGTATTCAACACTTTTCAAATAAAATTCAATACCTTCCAATTCGCGTTACACAACTGTTTGAAAAAAGTCTGCATCTTCATTGAAAAACCTCTACAACGGATCCGGGACCAAAAGAAATGGATGGATCTTGGTTAACCATGGACAACGCAAAGATAGTCATAGGACGGATCTTTCCGTCTTAGTCCCTTGGTCCAGTATCAGAGTACAGTATGATTAATAACTTTATTACAGCAAAGAATATGGCACACAAGGCTATCGAATATCTGGCGCATAAGTGATCCTTAGGAGTGATTGAGTAGGGGAAGTGGACCGGCCCTCAGAGGTGACGTCGGCGGGTCGGCAGATGTGGTCCTCGAAGAGTCCCTCGATCGTCCTCGCGGTCCGAGTCCGAGTTCCTGTCTTCTGTCCTCGTGTCCGTCCGACCGGCACCTTAAATACCCGACATCAGCTGGGCGATGGAATGAAACATGCTTACTGTAGCTAGCTGCGTGTTCGCAGAATACTGTAAAAAAGGGAGAAAATGACCTACTACCGCATCTTCCGCAGAAGCAGCTAGCGGTCCTTCGCTGGTGTGCCGTTGACCAGGGTGTTCTCGTAGAACAAGGAGTTGGGCAGGGAGTTCAGCTGCGGGTGCGCCCGAAAGGTGGTGTTGAGGCTAGCGATAGGTACCCGTTTCTGACTCAACAGAGCCATGACACCTAAAGCTCCGAACATGGCGGGGGTGGAAGAGCGGGGACACCTGACGTAGGGCTCAAGTTGGTGAACGTCCCCAATGTAAATGTGCCTTGCCTGAGGGAGTTGTGACGCGATGGCGACGAGGGCGGGTTCCGGAATTCGGGATGCCTCGTCACCAATTAAGGTGGTGTACGGGTACAGATAGGGAGAAAAAAGGCCGCCTTTCCCCGTGGAGTTAAGTAGTGCAGAGGTGGTGAGGCAGAGTATAGCAGGGGGCCGTACCTCAAACATAATACCTATCACCGTTGCCGTGAGCAACGGTGGTAGGGATTATGTTTGAGGTACGGCCCTGAGTTTGAGGTAAGCAATCCAATTCGGTGAGCCGGTACTCCTCTTTCTCTTCTTCGGTCAGGTGAAGTCCGCGCTCCGAGTCGAAAATATACAGTTCGAGGAGTTCTCGACCTCGCTTGAACCGCAGGCAGTCATGACGCTGCGACGAGGTGAGAGCGGCCAGGCGCTTCAAGACCTCATGAAGATCGATGGGAGTCGTCGGCGCTCCCTCTGCTAGTGCGGTGTCGGAGACGTAGCGTAGGATCTCCAGGTCCTTGTAGTCGTCGAGGGCAAGTAGGGTCTCTGTAAACTGTGCGACGGCCGTGTTGGTCGTGCTCGTCGCTATGACGAGGCCCATTTTGGAATGTACGGTGCGAGCTGCTATGAGGGCGCCCACTACTGTCTTACCTGTGCCGAAAGCGGCCTGAATGTCGACAACCGGATAGTCGGCGTCAGCCAGCTGGAGCGCCGCTGTTTGGTCAGGCTTAAGGCGGAGCCGGTGCCCAGAGACCCGAACCGATAAGTTGTCTTGGGGCGGCCCAATGGGACGTCGGGGGTACGAGCTGCTACTGGCGTAGATGGTGTCTAGAACCTGATAACCGCGCCGGGAGAAGTTGAGATATAGGGTTCCCCTGGAGATGATCTCGTAGACCGGATCCGCGCCAATTGGGGGTGGGCCTAGCTTGACGTATGCGGATATGGTGATTTGATCGCCAAAGACCCCTCTACTTTTGATCGTTCTCGTTGCTGCCGCGTGGGCCCAGACGGGGGCGACCAGGCGCACGGACAGTTCCCGCGAGTCAAAGGAGTGCACTGCCCGCTGAATAGTGGCGCGGACAAGAGTCCGGGTGTCCTGAATCCAGAAGAAAACCGGGCGCTGATTACTCCACCCGCACTCAGAATTCATGTCAGGAAGTGTAAAATCGAATCTCACCGGAAAAGCGTCCATGCTTGGAACAGCGGCTGTCACGACGTGCGTGTGTTTGTCGTCATTCATCGAATTGGTCGCGACCAGTGCTGAACAGGCGACGTTGAAGAGGCGCAGCATCTTTCTCCGCGCGTGCTCCTCATCTTTCCTGTAATTAGTAAAAGCTCCCGCCCTATAATGTATCCACTCCTTCTCACAGCGGGGCAAGCGGAAAACTCGCAAGGGAAGTAACCCTTCCTCCGGATAGGACGGGAGGGCGTTGCGTATGTGCACACAGAGGTAATCCCGTGACTCCTGCGATGAAGGGGGCTCCGAGAACCGCATAGCGCACGACACGTTAAGACGCGTGTGTGCCAGAACGAGCTCGTCATGCCGGACTTCTGAAAGTGAAAAATCGCAAATGGAGGGTGAAACGGGCACGGCTTCGGGGGCGTTCTCGAACGCGATGCATAGCCCGGTTAAGGCCCATTCAGAGGCTGCGTCAAATGACGCGAAAATTTGCGTCATTTTGACGCAAATTTCTGCGTCATTTGACGCGCTTGACGCATTCGCGCAAGGACCCTTCTCACGTTTGCACGTTTGCCAAGTGAAGCTATCCGATCGATAGCTATTCCATTGACTGGGGCGCTATGCCGTCCGTGTCGTGCACTGGCTGCAGATGCACCGCGCACAACTCAGTTTACGGTGCAGCCGTTGACGCCGTTGACGCCGCGAAAAATGACGCCAGAGTGGCAGAGTCTGCGTCTCTGCCCTATCCTTAAGCATTGACGCGCCGCAATGCCGCAGCCTCTGAATGGGCCTTTACTCTCCCGCGACGCCCGATGGTTGAAAGAACAATCCCATACATCCTAGTAGAGACTACGGGCGGGGTCACAAAGGTGAACCGGGTTACCCGAAAGAAGTACGGAACCGAAGTGTCTAAAAGGGTGGCCCGCGGGGTCCTAGATCTTTCCAGGGTGCGGCGAGGATCCTTAAAAGCGGCTGGGTCGGTTCCACAGCATTAATCCAGACAAAGTCCTTGACCGACAGGAGTGAGCGGTCGAATCCGCGGGTATCTGAAAGAATATTCTGGGACCGCTGGTCCAGGACCACAAAGTGTAGATCGCGACGGTCGGGTCCTATCACCAGGAAGTCTTTAGCTTCCAGGATCACCCCTTGACCGTAACCACGGTTCACCACCTGATAAAATACCGGGAAGTGAGGGTCGACGGGAGGTAGTAGAGCTGAGGGCATATTACCCATAGGTATTGGTGGCCGTGTGTTGACCTCGGTAACGAAGTTACCGGCCAGGAGAGCGTCAATGATAGCGGCCGTTTCCTTACGGTAGCGAACCGCGTGCTCGAAGCGCATCAGCTTGAGGATGGGTAGCTTGACCGCCTTTCTAGGGGCACCCCTGATATCCTGAGGGAAAAGCGATCGCACGAATTTACGGGACAAGTATCCGCCTCCCCTTAGCTGGCGGTAGGTGTCCAGCGGGAGAAGGCTAGTCACGTAATCCTCGCGAGTAGGCAGAGGCGTGGTGCGGGGGTTAATGGGACGACCCCAGACGTGCTCATGCATGAGAGGGTGGGTGAAATTCCGGGGTGTCAGCTGAGGGAGTTCAGGCTGTTTCGGCGGAGCCAGGTGAGCCGCCGAGCGGCGTCGCGAAGGGCGATCGGTTCCCACACCGGACGTACTTCCCTTGATGCAGAACTGGAGGCAGCTTCTGATGCCACACGCTTTAGAACTGCTGCGTATGAAAACGCTGGGTTGGGGAATATGTCATTTTGAGGGGCACGAGCCCGACGATCTGCTGCTGCGGAAGTCGACGGGGTCGGAGCCATGGCGGCCGGCTGCTGCTCCAGTTGGACGAAGAAGAGCCCTGCCACGGAAGGAAGAGGGGGTGACTCCTCACTTTCGGGTGGACCCTCCTCCACCTCCACCGGAGGAGTCAAGGCGACGTCCATCACGATTGGCTCCGACAGCACGGAATCGGCGTCGACGCCCATCGTAGCTTGGTTCTCCAACAGGAAGTTGACTTCAGCTGCGGAGAGCGAGCCTAAAAGCGAATCGTCATTCAATTCGACATCATCAAGATCACAAGCTTGAGTGGACTCGGCGGCCGCGTCTGCTGGACGATCTTTGGGCAACGCTGGTGGAGCGTCGGTGTCCATAGGCCCTTCATCGGGCGGACGATCAGCGGGGTCCGAAGAAGACATACGGGTGCAAAGGTATTCTGTACACCTGAAAGACGAGATGGGTGAGTGAGAGCTATGTGAGGGGAACGCGAAGCGGAATGGTCGAGACATGGCGACGACGCCTGGTGAGTAAACGATATCGGAACGAGGGAGAAGGAGCGAGAACAAATTGAAAAAATAATGGTCAAAAGTCTAAAGCGTCAAATGAGCAAAAGTATTTAAAGGGGTAAGGAAAATAATTGAATAGCGGTTATGTAAAACAGCAAAAGCGAAGAAAGGAAGCCCAATAGGGTATTCAAAAAATAAAAGAAAAGCGAAGGCACGGCGCGTGCAACAGTGGGAGTGGAAGGATAAATAGGACAGTAGGAATAGGTTCCACGGGAGTAGCGGCCGCAATCTCGCGTGTGTAGTCATAGCGACGTCGTCCGAGCCCTGAAGCGAGTGTTATAAGAGTGCGTAGTCTTGGGGTCCACGGTGGGGCTCGTCGGAGGCGGGACTAAAGCACTTCTTGACCTGTTTCATGTGGACACGTTTTGGGGCCGATTGAGGGGAGGTCACGCTGACGAGGGTCAAATGAAAATTTGCTGTTTTACATAACCGCTATTCAATTATTTTCCTTACCCCTTTAAATACTTTTGCTCATTTGACGCTTTAGACTTTTGACCATTATTTTTTCAATTTGTTCTCGCTCCTTCTCCCTCGTTCCGATATCGTTTACTCACCAGGCGTCGTCGCCATGTCTCGACCATTCCGCTTCGCGTTCCCCTCACATAGCTCTCACTCACCCATCTCGTCTTTCAGGTGTACAGAATACCTTTGCACCCGTATGTCTTCTTCGGACCCCGCTGATCGTCCGCCCGATGAAGGGCCTATGGACACCGACGCTCCACCAGCGTCGCCCAAAGATCGTCCAGCAGACGCGGCCGCCGAGTCCACTCAAGCTTGTGATCTTGATGATGTCGAATTGAATGACGATTCGCTTTTAGGCTCGCTCTCCGCAGCTGAAGTCAACTTCCTGTTGGAGAACCAAGCTACGATGGGCGTCGACGCCGATTCCGTGCTGTCGGAGCCAATCGTGATGGACGTCGCCTTGACTCCTCCGGTGGAGGTGGAGGAGGGTCCACCCGAAAGTGAGGAGTCACCCCCTCTTCCTTCCGTGGCAGGGCTCTTCTTCGTCCAACTGGAGCAGCAGCCGGCCGCCATGGCTCCGACCCCGTCGACTTCCGCAGCAGCAGATCGTCGGGCTCGTGCCCCTCAAAATGACATATTCCCCAACCCAGCGTTTTCATACGCAGCAGTTCTAAAGCGTGTGGCATCAGAAGCTGCCTCCAGTTCTGCATCAAGGGAAGTACGTCCGGTGTGGGAACCGATCGCCCTTCGCGACGCCGCTCGGCGGCTCACCTGGCTCCGCCGAAACAGCCTGAACTCCCTCAGCTGACACCCCGGAATTTCACCCACCCTCTCATGCATGAGCACGTCTGGGGTCGTCCCATTAACCCCCGCACCACGCCTCTGCCTACTCGCGAGGATTACGTGACTAGCCTTCTCCCGCTGGACACCTACCGCCAGCTAAGGGGAGGCGGATACTTGTCCCGTAAATTCGTGCGATCGCTTTTCCCTCAGGATATCAGGGGTGCCCCTAGAAAGGCGGTCAAGCTACCCATCCTCAAGCTGATGCGCTTCGAGCACGCGGTTCGCTACCGTAAGGAAACGGCCGCTATCATTGACGCTCTCCCTGGCCGGTAACTTCGTTACCGAGGTCAACACACGGCCACCAATACCTATGGGTAATATGCCCTCAGCTCTACTACCTCCCGTCGACCCTCACTTCCCGGTATTTTATCAGGTGGTGAACCGTGGTTACGGTCAAGGGGTGATCCTGGAAGCTAAAGACTTCCTGGTGATAGGACCCGACCGTCGCGATCTACACTTTGTGGTCCTGGACCAGCGGTCCCAGAATATTCTTTCAGATACCCGCGGATTCGACCGCTCACTCCTGTCGGTCAAGGACTTTGTCTGGATTAATGCTGTGGAACCGACCCAGCCGCTTTTAAGGATCCTCGCCGCACCCTGGAAAGATCTAGGACCCCGCGGGCCACCCTTTTAGACACTTCGGTTCCGTACTTCTTTCGGGTAACCCGGTTCACCTTTGTGACCCCGCCCGTAGTCTCTACTAGGACGTATGGGATTGTTCTTTCAACCATCGGGCGTCGCGGGAGAGTAACCGGGCTATGCATCGCGTTCGAGAACGCCCCCGAAGCCGTGCCCGTTTCACCCTCCATTTGCGATTTTTCACTTTCAGAAGTCCGGCATGACGAGCTCGTTCTGGCACACACGCGTCTTAACGTGTCGTGCGCTATGCGGTTCTCGGAGCCCCCTTCATCGCAGGAGTCACGGGATTACCTCTGTGTGCACATACGCAACGCCCTCCCGTCCTATCCGGAGGAAGGGTTACTTCCCTTGCGAGTTTTCCGCTTGCCCCGCTGTGAGAAGGAGTGGATACATTATAGGGCGGGAGCTTTTACTAATTACAGGAAAGATGAGGAGCACGCGCGGAGAAAGATGCTGCGCCTCTTCAACGTCGCCTGTTCAGCACTGGTCGCGACCAATTCGATGAATGACGACAAACACACGCACGTCGTGACAGCCGCTGTTCCAAGCATGGACGCTTTTCCGGTGAGATTCGATTTTACACTTCCTGACATGAATTCTGAGTGCGGGTGGACTAATCAGCGCCCGGTTTTCTTCTGGATTCAGGACACCCGGACTCTTGTCCGCGCCACTATTCAGCGGGCAGTGCACTCCTTTGACTCGCGGGAACTGTCCGTGCGCCTGGTCGCCCCCGTCTGGGCCCACGCGGCAGCAACGAGAACGATCAAAAGTAGAGGGGTCTTTGGCGATCAAATCACCATATCCGCATACGTCAAGCTAGGCCCACCCCCAATTGGCGCGGATCCGGTCTACGAGATCATCTCCAGGGGAACCCTATATCTCAACTTCTCCCGGCGCGGTTATCAGGTTCTAGACACCATCTACGCCAGTAGCAGCTCGTACCCCCGACGTCCCATTGGGCCGCCCCAAGACAACTTATCGGTTCGGGTCTCTGGGCACCGGCTCCGCCTTAAGCCTGACCAAACAGCGGCGCTCCAGCTGGCTGACGCCGACTATCCGGTTGTCGACATTCAGGCCGCTTTCGGCACAGGTAAGACAGTAGTGGGCGCCCTCATAGCAGCTCGCACCGTACATTCCAAAATGGGCCTCGTCATAGCGACGAGCACGACCAACACGGCCGTCGCACAGTTTACAGAGACCCTACTTGCCCTCGACGACTACAAGGACCTGGAGATCCTACGCTACGTCTCCGACACCGCACTAGCAGAGGGAGCGCCGACGACTCCCATCGATCTTCATGAGGTCTTGAAGCGCCTGGCCGCTCTCACCTCGTCGCAGCGTCATGACTGCCTGCGGTTCAAGCGAGGTCGAGAACTCCTCGAACTGTATATTTTCGACTCGGAGCGCGGACTTCACCTAACCGAAGAAGAGAAAGAGGAGTACCGGCTCACCGAATTGGATTGCTTACCTCAAACTCAGGGCCGTACCTCAAACATAATCCCTACCACCGTTGCTCACGGCAACGGTGATAGGTATTATGTTTGAGGTACGGCCCCCTGCTATACTCTGCCTCACCACCTCTGCACTACTTAACTCCACGGGGAAAGGCGGCCTTTTTTCTCCCTATCTGTACCCGTACACCACCTTAATTGGTGACGAGGCATCCCAAATTCCGGAACCCGCCCTCGTCGCCATCGCGTCACAACTCCCTCAGGCAAGGCACATTTACATTGGGGACGTTCACCAACTTGAGCCCTACGTCAGGTGTCCCCGCTCTTCCACCCCCGCCAAGTTCGGAGCTTTAGGTGTCATGGCTCTGTTGAGTCAGAAACGGGTACCTATCGCTAGCCTCAACACCACCTTTCGGGCGCACCCGCAGCTGAACTCCCTGCCCAACTCCTTGTTCTACGAGAACACCCTGGTCAACGGCACACCAGCGAAGGACCGCTAGCTGCTTCTGCGGAAGATGCGGTAGTAGGTCATTTTCTCCCTTTTTTACAGTATTCTGCGAACACGCAGCTAGCTACAGTAAGCATGTTTCATTCCATCGCCCAGCTGATGTCGGGTATTTAAGGTGCCGGTCGGACGGACACGAGGACAGAAGACAGGAACTCGGACTCGGACCGCGAGGACGATCGAGGGACTCTTCGAGGACCACATCTGCCGACCCGCCGACGTCACCTCTGAGGGCCGGTCCACTTCCCCTACTCAATCACTCCTAAGGATCACTTATGCGCCAGATATTCGATAGCCTTGTGTGCCATATTCTTTGCTGTAATAAAGTTATTAATCATACTGTACTCTGATACTGGACCAAGGGACTAAGACGGAAAGATCCGTCCTATGACTATCTTTGCGTTGTCCATGGTTAACCAAGATCCATCCATTTCTTTTGGTCCCGGATCCGTTGTAGAGGTTTTTCAATGAAGATGCAGACTTTTTTCAAACAGTCGTGTAACGCGAATTGGAAGGTATTGAATTTTATTTGAAAAGTGTTGAATACTATTTGAAAAGTGTTGAAATCAACTTGAAAAGTGTTGAATTCTATTTGAAGAGTGTTGTGTTCAATTTGAAAAGTGTTGTATTCAATTTGAAAAATATTGAATTCTGGTTGAAAAATGTTGAAATTAATTGAAAAGTGTTGAAATTGAAATTTGAAAATTGAAATTGAAACTGAAATTAAAGTTTGGTCGTTATCAATTACGTCGCTCCACCTTTTCTTGGGCGCTCCTCGTGGTCGCTTTCCGGGAACCCCAGACTCCAGTGCTTTTCGTACTGGGTGGTCTTCAAGCCTTCTCACCACGTGTCCGAACCACCTGAGCCTCTGCTCACGCATCTTAAAGTGTACTGGAGCTGTCCTCATAACCGCTCTGACGTCCTCGCTCCGGACCCTATCCAATCGTGGATCTTAGCGGCCCGTACCATACCTCCTCGTCCTCTAATAAATACATTCTTTGTCTCATCGACCACTTTACCAAGTATGTAGTCTCCGCGCCGCAGCCCGATTGCTCCGCCCTACCGTAGCCCACGCTATAATGACCGAGTGCATACTCAAGTACGGGACCATGACCGAGTTGATTTCGGACAACGCCTCCTACCTGACGGACGAACTAATGACGGTGGGAGTGGAAGGATAAATAGGACAGTAGGAATAGGTTCCACGGGAGTAGCGGCCGCAATCTCGCGTGTGTAGTCATAGCGACGTCGTCCGAGCCCTGAAGCGAGTGTTATAAGAGTGCGTAGGCTTGGGGTCCACGGTGGGGCTCGTCGGAGGCGGGACTAAAGCACTTCTTGGCCTGATTCATGTGGACACGTTTTGGGGCCGATTGAGGGGAGGTCACGCTGACGAGGGTCAAATGAGGATGGTTAACTTCAATTACCCGAAACTGGCCCAACCATGGAAAACAGAGCTTTGCAGAGAGTCCGACCTTAGGAGTAAAATCTCGCAAATACACCCGATCACCTACTGAAACTGTCAAGGGGCGCAGAGAAGTTTTATCACGGTGTCGTTTGTACTGCCCGCTGCGCTGGGAGTTAAAAGCGGCAGCTGCGGCTCATGCGGAGTGGAGAGAAGCGAGAAGCGAGGACTTGTAGAGGCTGGCATCGCTATCCGACGAAATGTGCCCTTCAAGTCGGTGCTGGATCACTAGATCTATGCTAAATGCTGGGTCACGGCCGAACATCATGAAAAAGGGGGTTTCATTGGTACTAGAGTGAGCGTAGGTGTTGCAGCAAAATGTACAGGCGGGCAAGAACCTATCCCAATCTAGCTGGTTATCGCTAATAAAGGTGCGAAGCATCGACTGGAGAGTCGCGAAGACGCGTTCACATGCCCCGTTGCCTTCGTGGTGATAGGGGGTGCAGAAGTAACGGCTGACCCGAAGGAGTTTGCCCAATTCCGTCATTAGTTCGTCCGTCAGGTAGGAGGCGTTGTCCGAAATCAACTCGGTCATGGTCCCGTACTTGAGTATGCACTCGGTCATTATAGCGTGGGCTACGGTAGGGCGGAGCAATCGGGTAGCGGCGCGGAGACTACATACTTGGTAAAGTGGTCGATGAGACAAAGAATGTATTTATTAGAGGACGAGGAGGTATGGTACGGGCCGCTAAGATCCATATATACTTTCTGGAAAACTGCGTGGGTTAGAATTGGAAGCAGTTGTTCACGATTAGCGGGGTGGCTGCGTTTAGGGTCGTGCACAGTCGACGACCAATGTGACACGACAAATCGCCGCACTGTTCGCCGCGCGCGAATGAGCACACACCCTGTACGAGACGACGCCGCACATGCGGTGTCCTACTCGCCGCATGCGGCAACTTCGGCAACGCAAATGCCGAAGTCGGACGCGACCAATACGACATCGGCCGCTATCTCTTATCATTGCCGTGCCGTATTGGTCGTCGACTGTGCACGACCCTTTTGCGCTGGCATAGATCGCAGGATCGAGAAAATTTCAAAACGTCTTCTTTCATAGTGGGCCAGAAAAACTTGCGACTTATTTTGGCTAGGGTCTTTTTCCAACCAAGACGTCCTCCTGCGGTGGGGCTTGAATGAAGGGCAATACATACTGGTTCTCGGAGGCGTTCTGGCAAAAACATCACTTCCCGCGCTTTGCCTCTGGAGCTTCCGTCCCTAGTGACTCTGTACAGGCAACCGTTGGCCCGAATTAAGCAGCTTTCGACCAGAGCAAGAATTTCTGATTTCGCGCTGTCAGGAAGGTTCTCGGGAAAGGACCCCGTCTCGAGGAGACGCATTACGGCACTGCACAAAGGGTCTTTCTTCTGTTCTAGCAAGACATCATAGGGTCGGATGCGTACGGGTTGTGTCTCTTCACTTAGAGATAAACATACGGGAAATTCTACGATATCATCAGTTTCCGCAGTTCCGACCTCGAAACCATGATCCTTGTTCTCCAGCCGGCTAAGGCAGTCGGCATTATTTCAAAAATCAAAATTCGGAATCGCTCAAAACCTTTCGCAAGGCCTCCAGGTGGGATTCAAAGTCAGCGCTAAAGATGATTATGTCGTCGAGGTAGACGAGACTCTTGCCCTCGAGGCCGGCTAAGATCTTGGCCATAGCCCGGGAGAAGTAGGCTCCCGCATTCCGTAACACAAAAGGAAGGTAGACAAACTGGTAGACGCCACGGTGTGTCGCCCATCCACACTTAGCCTGAGCGTCAGGTGAAAGCAGAAGCTGCATGTAACCGGACGCGAGATCGAGGGTGGTGTAGAACTGGTTCCCTGCCACCTTTACTAGCAGATCCTCAATGCGAGGTAGAGGGTAGTGGTCAGGTATGGTGATATCATTGAGAGGTCTAAAGTCCAAGCGGACACGTAATGATCCGTCCCTCTTTTTGACTAGGACCGTGTTATGTACCCATGGTGTATCGCTTTCCACGATACGTCCCGCTCTAAGAAGTTTGTTGATATGTTCGTCTAGTTCCTTCTGAAACCTGGCGGGAATACGAGTTGGGCGATACCGCGTGGGTGGAACCTCTGTGGTGGTCTTGATGGAGATCGGACTCATTTCGTAAGATCCTAGATCGTAAGACGAGGTGGATATCCTATCACTGAACTCGCGGAAGAGTTCTTCGAGTTGAGCACGTTGTTGAGGATCCACCTCAGGATGAAAGAGATCGACATGATAGAGAATATTTCTTGTTTCGGGGCGATGAGCCCATTGGCTTACCTGAGCTGTCGCAATCACCGTGATGTCAAAACCATGCTGGTGATTCCGACAGAGTGCCACCCTCGCTTTCCACAAGAGGGCGAGCCGAAGTGAGGCGCTGTTCCCAATAGACTACTAATTCGGCCGGCGTGGGGTTCGATACCAAAAGGCGAGCGCGATCCTTTGTGAAAACAGCTGGTGACACTAGCGCGGCGCCCTCGTGGAGTACATTAGCGGCGGACATGACCATGTTGACCGGTACGGAGGCCTGGTCCACATAGCATGGCACCACAGTCTCCGCTTGCGGGTGGAGTACTGTAGTTTCCGCAGCGTGGACGGGGAACTCCCTGAAAGGGGCGGAGTCCTCGACGGGAATCGAATAAGTGAGAATTTGAAGTTGATCCGCCCCCATGTGGAAGACGCGGTTACGACAGTCCACCGACCAAGGAGGAAGGCGCCTGAGGACGTCGTTACCGAGAATCAGGTTGTACGAGTCGGCCCGTAGTGGAGAACATGAGGTCTCAGTAAAGTGTACGATTTGTCGGAGTTCCTCGTTGCCAATGGTTAACGCTACGGTAGCGCATCCTACAAACCGTACCGGAATCCGTGCCATACCTACAGCCGACGGCACCAAGTTGGGTTCTAGTTTGGTGATACCCAGGAGAGACACAAGGGACTGGCTGGCTACCGTAATACCGGCACCCGTGTCAACTAGGGCCAGCATCCGAATTCCGTTAACTCGGATGGGAATTTGAGTCACGAAAAAGGCAGGCGAGTTTTGCAACGAGAGAACTTCGACCGGAACAGTGGAGGCCCTCGGTGGCGAGGAGCCGTGGGGATCCAGCTCGACTCTATTCAGCTCAAAGCTCCTTGGGGACCGCGGTTCCGGAGTCGGAGGCGGGGCCGGGGTTGTCGCCGGGGCAGTGTTGACGGTAAGAATCGGGGCCGCTGGGGACCGAGAAGTGGGCGGGTCCCGTGATCGCCGAAGGAGAGGAAGCAAACCGGGATAACCAAAGCTCAAATAAGCAAGGAGCAGAGTTTTGAGGAGGGACAAGGAGGCGAAAATACAGCAAACGAAGATCCAAATATCATGAAGCGAAGGAAGGGTTAAAGGAAGCCCAAAGGAGAAAATGGTAGAAAATGGTCGACGAGTCCAAGGGCTGTAGTTTGTTGACGTGTTCCAGCAAGAGCTCCTGGCTCCTTGTGACCCACAGGTCCTGGAGCTGGCCCTCGGCTAGCCCTTCACTGAAATTTGTCAAAATGAGATTATGAAAAATGGTCAGCTGAGATGGGGAAGTCAAGGACACCAAACGCGGAAGGGAAACGACGGGTTGCACGTTATGAGCGGGAAGGCTCGAAAACTCTCCGTTGAGAGGAGAAAAACGGCGGAGCGTCCCATTGTAGGAGAGAAGGGCCCAGGTAACTTTGCTACAGTCTAATGGGGTGGCCTGAGAGACGACGACCCCTGAAGAGGGATCGAGGAAGGCGTGATAATCCGATCCATTCGGGAGGTGAACCGTGATGCGGGGGAAATCAAAACAGGAAGAATTGAACGGACGAAGATGGAAGGAACGTTGAGGCAGAGGCATGCAACGGCGAATCTGGACGAACCCGTTACCTAGATGGGTAGCGGTTATGTCCGGGCGCCCTAGCAGGGCACGTAGCGCCAAGGTCGGGTGAGTGCTCTCCAGGGCGGCCTGGAGAGCAACTGCCAAGACGTTGGTGCGCTCGCAGAGAGCCTGGACGGCATGCTGGAAAAGCGAGGAGACAGTTTCTTGTACCGTTCCTTCGACGGCTAAGAGTTGGGCTGCCAGCTGGTTAGAGCTGACCAGACCCGCGTCCGCTGATCTGGGCATCTGACGGGCTCTCTTAATTGCGTAACCCTGATCCGTAGTGACAAGGTCCCTTGCGCAATCCATTACCGTATCGCTATGGGAGGTCCAGTAAAGGGCGAACTCCTTGGATTTACTGATCCAAACGTTATCCATAACCAATCCCATCATTGTACCTAGCGGGACGTAGCGGCACTCGGCTTCCGGATCTGGGGACCAAATAAGGGCGGAGCCATCCGAGAGCGAACAGGCACCCTACCGGTACTTACACCCGTGCAGGTCACCCGCTGGAGATTGGGGGGTTTCCTCATCGTATCGAGCATGAATTACCGTAGCGATCACAACACAGTTAAATACCTGGACCTCATGCCCCCCCCCTACAACATCCGAACGGCGCTGAAGAGAATTGGAACGAAAGCGGATTAGTAGAGCGCCAACTGTTCCCGAGTTTAGTTAGCTCCCCATGAATACACCGTTTATGGCGGGCCATTACCGTACATTCTTCGATCGAGACGGGAAGATGGCGCTCAGAGTGATACTGACAGCGGGCGCCGAAGAAATTCACGGAGAAACGAACCGTCTGGCGAACAATAGTACAGAAAAACGCAGAAGAGGAATAACTTTTGGTACTTGGCCGAAAAACTTGGAGAGACAACGGCTTGATAGGTGTCGTGTTATGAGGCAAGAGCCTAGAGCAGTTATACGATTGAGGCACAAAAAAATATGTAGGATTGGAAGAAGGGCAAAACCAAGCGTCCGCCGAGGTGGCCGAAGAAGATGAAAAACTTAAAGTTAAACATGCGATAAAAAGTAAATGAACCTTCGGAAGTGTCGAATCAGATGAGGAATAGGAGCGCGAGGGCTCGAATACAGAACGGGCGAGCTCTTCATTCCGCTGGAGCAGAGCCGCCACGCGAGCATTCGCGTGGTCGAGTTGGGCCTCTGCGTGCCCTCCGCTGTTACCTCCAGCTGGGCGATCCGCTGCTGCGCGTCCTGGAGTGCCTCGTTGCCTGCAACAGAGCTCGGCGGGACCCCGCACGTCATCAAGAGAGCATTGTCCTGACGAACGTAAGCACGAGAATGAGAGCTAGAAGGCTGGTGAGAAGGCCTACCTGGGTTAGAACGTCGTGCTGGTGCATATGCCGGTGAAGGGCACTGGTTGTGGTGATGGCCTCGGCCACCACAGTTATAGCATGGCGACGGCTGAGGGATTTCGCGGCGTTGTCGCCGAGGCTCCTGTCGGGCGGTGAACGGTCGACGCTGGCTTCCAGCCTGAAAACGAGAGGAGTCAAAACTTCTACGTTCTGCCGGGCCCCTGACTGGCGCCCGGGTCGGCTGCGTCCTCTGGTCCAGAGCGTGGACCGTTGCTCCAGCCGTGGTAGGGTGAAGGAGGCGTTCGGCAGACGCCTCA
The DNA here is from genome assembly GCA_030553155.1 of Nippostrongylus brasiliensis. NCBI lineage: Eukaryota > Metazoa > Nematoda > Chromadorea > Rhabditida > Heligmosomidae > Nippostrongylus > Nippostrongylus brasiliensis. Next base: position 13,372,163 of record CP130736.1, read on the forward strand.
GAAAGGAGCTGCTCCACGGTTTGCGCTCGCGTCACGGCCTGTTCAAAGGTTGACGGATTATCTAATTTCACGAAATACCTGATGTCGCCGCGGAGGCGAGCGACGAACCCCTCCAGAACGCGTTCCTTCTGGGTTTAGGCGTCCTGTCCCGTCGTGGCCGCTCGAACCAGGTTCAGCACTTTGTTCGCAAAGGCCGAGCAGGACTCGCCCGGTTCCTGCCTACAAGCAGATAGTTTCTGGCGGGCCACATACCTTTGCTGGGGGCTCTCAAAGAAGGAGCGCAGGTGCGAGGACACCGCCGCGAAGTCCTTACGATGCTCCGCGGAAAGTTCCTCCACCTTCTCCATAGCCACGTCGTCGAGGTGGCCAATAAGGAAGTTTGCCTTCTGCTCGACCGTCAGCGGTACCGGCCGCATCCGGATAACGTCCTCAAGCCGACGTAACCAGATCGAGAACTGGGTTCCGTCGTCTGCCGCACCTGAAAATGGCGAGACCTTTGCGGTGTGGGCATCTGAGCCCAACATCGCCACAGTAGGGATGGAGTCAAGGCGCGAACCTATCGCGGAGAACGACTCGTTCAGCCGCTGGCTAAGAGAAGAGTTACCTTCGTTGATCTTCAGGGCCAAGGCGGAAGTCTGGAAGAATGTCTCGTTCCAGACCTGCGTTATGGCAGACGAGGCGGCGTTCGCCAGGAGCTTGGCGTCCTTCCCAAGCACCACATCGGAATCTGGAAGGTTGGCGAGAGTGAGCGACAACGATTCGGCGAGACCTTCAAGAGGTTTATTGTCAATTGGCGGGGCAGAAGCCCGAGAAGTAGCGGCACAAATAGAAGAAACCGGAGGTTTATTCTCAGTTTGTGAGGCAGGAGCCCGAGGAGAATCGACATGAGATAAAGGAGAGGAAGGTTCATTCTCAATTTGTGGGGCACGAGCCCGAGAAGAAGACAGTCGCGAAGGCGACGACGAAGCTCCAGACCGAGTCTTCGGCATAGGGTAGAGATGGCTAATGAGTCTACTGGGCCCTATTTATGCAGATGCGCAAAGAGGGGTGTGGTCTGGAGACTGTGAGGAGCGGAGCTTCGCCTGTCTTCACGAGCTCGTGAACACCGAGAAAAAAGGCCACAAGGAAAGGCAGCTGCACCATCCTCCGGAGTCAGTGCCGCGAAGTCAGGAAGCGTGTGCCGGAAAAAACACGACATGACCATCTGCGCGAGAAAAACTCCAACACAGCTGGTTGACCTAACAGAAAAGAAAGAAGAGCATTCACTTTGAGACTAGAGAGAATGAAAAACAGCTCAACTGAGACTGGGTACGGTAGGAGACTCAGTCGCATGAGCTCGAAGAGCGAAACCTCAAAACACGGAAGTACAGGACAGTCGAGCCGGGAAGAGGCGCGACGGAGTCGAAAAGACAAAAAGAAGACAGGGTGAGGTTCAGCGCCCTGTCAGATAGGCACCGGTGCGTTTTCTGACGTCGGAGACGTGGTCGCTCGTGGGATCCCATCCAAGGAAGCTGCAACTGAAACCAAAGTGCTCGAAAATTCAGTAGGCGCGCCTGAAGAAGAAAGGCCGAATACCGGCTCTGCAGCTTCTCGTGTTACATCAGATATGGAGCGTACCGTAATCAGAGTTAGTATACATTCATTCCCGGGAAGACTATGTTTATGTTAGTCACAGAGCAAAGAGATGTTAAAAGCCGCCTATAAAGCAAGAAAGGGACAAAGGTCCAAGCGGGAGAAAGAGCGAATGACAAGAGAGAAGGCACAAAGACGCACGATCATCTAGTCGATGAACGAGAAGAAAGAGCTCGAACTCTGACGGCTGCTAACGAAATGCCGCGGAAGAAGAGCCGAAGAAGGAAATTAGCGGAGCACGTCAAGCGGGCTCTACTAATAATTTGTAGAATTTGGATTTTTATTTTATGTTTTTTAGTTATTTTTGGGTAGAAGGAAAAGGTAAAAGCGACAGGATCTAAAGAAGAGAAGCAAAATAAATTCCAATGCATGCATGCGCAAATACCAGCTGGAGACAGAGGCGATCGGACCGACCGAAGACGACATGCAGAGACTAACTGAACCTCTTGAAGAAAGAGATGGCCAGTCTCAACTGTCTTGTTGAATCTCAGGAGAGCAGAAGCAGAAAGTAAGACAAGAACCACCTACCGTATCCTCCGTAGTCGGAACTCGCTGCTACCAGTCATAGGACGGATCTTTCCGTCTTAGTCCCTTGGTCCAGTATCAGAGTACAGTATGATTAATAAATTTATTACAGCAAAGAATATGGCACACAAGGCTATCGAATATCTGGCGCATAAGTGATCCTTAGGAGTGATTCAGTGGGGGAAGTGGACCGGGCCCTCAGAGGTGACGACGGCGGGTCGGCAGATGTGGTCCTCGAAGAGTCCCTCGATCGTCCTCGCGGGCCGAGTCGGCGTTCCTGTCTTCTGTCCTCGTGTCCGTCCGACCGGCACCTTAAATACCCGACATCAGCTGGGCGATGGAATGAAACATGCTTACTGTAGCTAGCTGCGTGTTCGCAGAATACTGTAAAAAAGGGAGAAAATGACCTACTGGCACATACCGTATGCACATTACCGTACTCTCGCGACCAAACACGGTCCAGCTCTTACAGGCTATGTACACACATATTGTCCGTCTCGTTGACCTAGCGTATTTTACTGAAGTAAAATGTTTTTTTGAACTTCAATTGGACTTTTTGACTTCGACTTCAAGCAATGTTGCATAACACGAGGTACTAGAATTGTTCGAGCAACTGTACAACACTTCCTGACATCCTGGCTCTGGTTGAAGCAAAGTAAACAAATGGGCAATTTCTTAAACAGTCGTGTAACGTGAATTGGAAAGTATTGAATTTGATTTGAAAAGTGTTGAAATCAATTTCAAAAGTGGTGAAATCAATTTAAAAAGTGTTCGATTCTATTTGAAAAGTGTTGTGTTCAATTTGAAAAGTGTTATGTTTAATTTGAAAAGTATTGTATTCTATTTGAAAAATGTTGAATTCAATTCAAAAATGTTGAAATTAATTTGAAAGGTGTCGAATTCTATTTGAAAAGTGTTAAATTCCATTTGGAAAGTATCGAATTATATTTTAAAAACGTTGTATTTCACCTGAAAATGGTATACATAGTTCGCAGCAATCAGGCGGGCAACCAATACAAAATTCATCCAGTGAATCAAATCGGCGTTTCAGTGAGATGTTCGCGGTCAACAACACCCAAATTCCGACCGAAAAGTGGCCATTGTCGGCTGGAACAGCTGTCGCTCAGCTTATTCTAATGACGGCAGAAGGAAATATGTGGAACCATAGAAAAGGAGATTACGAGAAAGCACAATTCTTCTTCGACTTTGGAGCTCAGAAAACCGTTGTTCAAGAATCATTAGCCACACACCTAGGACTACCACGTCAAAGCACAGAAATATGCACAATATCTGGCTTCAGCGGTTGTAAAGACAAATTTAAAAATTCTGTTGTAAATCTCAAACATGGAACAGCATTCGGTGAAGAAATGGAGCTGGCGGTTCCGGCAGAAGCGGTGATAACAAATGGGTTCCCAAGCGCGAAGCTTGCGGCTACTGATGTAAGCTTCCCAAAGATAAATGATCTCGCAAATTCGAAGCTTCGCGGAGAACACCAAGTACCACACATTCTCGCCGGACTTGACCATTTTCACGCGCTTGTGACAAACCAAAACAGTCCACGGAAAGGGTACACGTTTCAAAGAAAACCCAACTAATAGTATCTGCTGCGGGATAGCATCGGTCTGAGAAAAATCAAGTATAAGACCGAAAATGGTATCTCCTAAAGGCTTCATATGTGAAACACACTCTAAAAATAAGGTCCTAGATGCAGCTAAATCAGAAAGCAATTCATCGAGAAATGAGAGAATCTTTCCAATAGGCAAAATCCTTTGTCCTTCGAGCAAAACATATCCACTAGAAGTCCATTTTGTACAAGCTGAAGACAGCAGCAAGGTGCAAAAATATAAGGACGGAGACCGCGTACCCACATGTTCCAAAAGAATGCGTACCTAGCGCCAAAACAAAAGGGCAGCAACAGATGACAACAGAACAGATGTTTTTGAAATATATAAGGCGAAATAATCAAAATTTTTGAGGAAATTCATCGGTCATCATAGTAAGCAACACTACCTTAATGTAAATGGACATGAAGTGAACAGATGACCGTGTGACCTTGTAGGTGTTCAAGGTCATTATCACAGGCGTAGCACTGTTAACGCGGGCCGACGACCACTCGGTCTGCCTTAAGGACTAATTAGCTTACATGAGATTGTTTTAGCTACGAAACTTAGTAAGGTGGGGATACACCCTAGAACAGAAGCTTGGATCGAAGCTTTTCTTACTGGTAGAACGTTCCAGGTTCGGGTCAATAGTTCGTTTTCTTGTGTTAAACCCATCTTCAGTGGTGTTCCCCAGGGGGCGTATTATCACCCATTTTGTTTAATATTTACAGTTGCGAATTGCTCGCAAAAATTGGTGGAAATGTCTTTTGTAATATGTTCGCCGATGACATAAAAACATAAACCAATTGGTGGAAAGGTTGACACGAGCGAAATTCAGCAAGCAATTAATAATGTTCATTCTTGGTCTCTAAGCTGGGGTATGCCGATATCATTCGAAAAAACCGAAGTTCTTGGGTTCACGAAATTTGAAATCTGATTATACGATAGGAGATCACGCTTGAGTGAAAGCTAGAGAAGTAAAAGATCTAGGCTCTATTTTATCCTCAAAAGAAGAAGCTGATTCAAAGACTAGAAAAAGTGCGAAATAGTTTTACTAGAAAACTTGGCTACACATACAAAAGCATTCCTAGGGATGTTATTCGAAACAAGATTTTGAACCCTCAAACCTTACTTACTCAAAGGAAAATCAGCGATCACATCATGGTTCATAAGATTTTACATGGTTACATAGGACTGAAGTGCACAGAATTTTTTAAATTAATGCCATCTCGTGCTAGAGGAGGGCCGAGCAGGCCTCACATAGAATCATCTAAGTGTTCTCAGCGTCGGAGCTTCTTCACAATACGTACAGGATTGGAGTATGGTAAGGCCCCTGTTATAGTCCCGTTCCCGATCGCCGATCGCCGGCGACAGGAAAATGCGCGGCGACGGCGATGATCTGCGACCGTTCAGATTGGGGCGCGTTTTCGCGCAGTTCTTGGAATGTTGCCAAAGAATCTAAAACCAAAAAAACTACCTATAAAAGTACCCAGTAATAACAGCAACAAAGTACTGGTAAGGACATTACATCCCAACCATTGCAAATAATAGCAAACAACAAATGAGAGCAATAGCAATACCTAAAATGAAAGCGAGAATTGAGAAAAACAAACTCATCCGTTTCGTCCCTGAACCTTAGACGGTTAAAAAATAGAAAAGAAGTAACATAAAGCCATCCCCGGGACTCATCAGTAAGGTAGGGATGGTTTTCTAGAAAAAAAAACTAATATTCCATCTACATATATTTATATGCCAAGTGTGGTATATGTATATATACATATACATATAGATACAACACACACATATATTGCGTATACATACACAGACATATACGCAACATATAATTAATTTTCAATATAGTCAATATATACACATTATATATGCAACACATAGATGTAAAAAGAATCAAACCGATGTAATATTCCTGGAAAGGCAATACTTACCTTCAAAGAAGGAGTATAGTAGAAAACGTGGTTATGCCTGAAAATAAATAATCACAGTGCGGCATTTCTATTCAGGCACAAACAAAAAACAACAATAGTAATAGCTAACATAAACGAGAGAACTGACAAAAACAAATTTATCCGTTTCGTACCTAAACCTTAGACGGAAAAAAATTGAAAAAAAAAAACAACATAGAGCCATCCCCGGGACTCATCAGTAAGGTAGAGATGGCTCATCAAAAAAACATAACAAAGCGCAATGTAACAAAATGGTAGAAATACAGGATCGAAGCTCGACCCTAATCACAAAACAAACAGCAAAACGATATGAAACATAAAAAAACAAAACAACACTAATAAAATACATAACATATGTAAAAATTCGAAAAAAAACCCACCATTGAAAAAACTCACCTCGGTTGACACCGGCGACGGCCAGTCGCAGTGCTCAGCACAGCGACCGGCCATCGCCGACGATCGTCGGCGCCCGTCGGCGCCCATCGCCACCCGTCGCCGATCGTCGGCGATCGGCGGCGATCGACCGACGGGACTATAACAGGGTCGGATCGTCACCCATCGTCGGAGGGGGTTTGACTGCCAAGGCAACTCGTCCCGAGGCGGCCGTTCGCAGTGTCATTTTGAACGGTCCCGGTCCGACCCGTACGAGTTGCGTTCGCCAATCACCGGCGATCGGCGATCGGGAACGGGACTATAACAGAGGCCTAAGGTAAATAAAAAGGTACAGTTTCCAAAAAGCTTGATCAGTTTTAAGAGAGTGGTTAAAAAACATTTAACATTATAGTTGTCCTCGGGTATAATGACGGCACTGGTCGGATAGCAAGTTTTCGTTTAGCCTGTTGTTCTTACGTTATCCAATGTTTCGAATATTGTTTTGTTTGTTTACTGTTCTCAGTTTTTTCACGTTTACAACACTAATTATATTTCTTGTTGTAAAGCCAAGTTGTTTGGAATACATTGTTGTTGTTATTCTTATGCCGTTTTTTTTTTCAACGTGGGCAAAAGCCAATAAATGAAATGAAATTGTGTATTTCGACTCTACGGTCAGCCGCTATGGCGCCGTTGCCTTCGCCGACGCTGCTCCCAGAGATAAGCCGCAACGGCACTCCACACTTCACCTCAACGAACAGGGGTCAGCCGCAACGGCGCCCATCACCTATCACCGACAAGCGGAGTGTCAAGCATAAAGCCACCCACAACGCGAAACACGGATGTGATATAGTCGAGGGTGAGGGACGTTTGGACCGGTTGGTAGTTAGCGGTCCGGCGCCTGACCGGGTGACCTTACCTACGGATACGGAGCTGTGACTTACCGTATCAGCTCGAGCCGCCGCACCCGTCGCGCCACCTCGCCGGACGCGGAGAGCTGCGCTAGCATAGACGCATGGTGGCAACGGTGACCCGAGAAACCAGTGCTCAACTGAGCCACTAATGACCCGAGAAACCAAATTGATCAGCGCAAGGTGCACGTTTGCAATTAGTGTTCACAACACCCGATTTCTATGGCTTTTGAAACAACTTCAGAGAACTTCTAGGACATTGAACCCCATATGTTTCTGGGGCAGAATTTTATGCTCTTTCTGATAAGCGTAACCGGAACGTAATCAGAACAAACATTAGAGTGCAGTTTCTTTCATAAGAAGTGAAACTAAAAAGATAAAGATAAAGATGAAACTGAGCTCTGTTAATACAAGTTGAAACAGTGTTCAATTAGTAGGTCTAGAAACATTGAAATCGGAAGCTTCATAGACAGCTGAACTGTGCGAATAACATTCATAACATGGCGTGAAGAACTCATGACATTTGTAGCACAACTTTACCCTATACTGATTAATTGTACCTCGTTTCGGTTTTATTCACAGCGTTCGATTTTATTTCTAGAGTCGGAGAAATCATGGGAGTGTCTCTATGGATTTGTGTCACTTTAGACACAGTTCTACCTCATACTTACTAATTGTATTTCGCTTCAACTAGTATTCACAGAGCTCAGTTTCATTTCTTAAGAAGTTGCATTCTAATGTTTGTTCTGATTACGTTCCAGTTACGCTTATCAGAAGGAGCATAAAATTCTGACCCAGAAACATATTCTCTTTATTCATGGTTATCCAATCGACAAATTCATATGGGGTTCAATGTCCTAGAAGTTCTCTGAAGTTGTTTCAGAAGCCATCGAAATCGGCTATTGTGAACACTAATTGCAAACGTGCACCTTGCGCTGCTCAATTTGGTTTCTCGGGTCATTGGTGAGTCAGTGGAGCACTCTGGTTTCTCGCGCCACCGTCGTCACCATGCGTCTGTCCCTAGCGCAGCTCTCCGCGTCCGGCGAGGTGGCGCGGCGGGTGCGGCGGCTCGAGCTGATACGGTAAGTCACGGCTCCGTATCCGTAGGTAAAGTCACCCGGTCAGGCGCCGGACCGCTAACTGCCAACCGGTCCAAACGTCCCCCCCCCCTATAGTCGATTATAATACAATAATTATACAGCAAAAATCATCCCTGAATTGTATCTCCGGCTGTCCGCAGTGTCGATATGACGACCCCCACAACCTCGTCACCCGGGTGAGGGACGTTTGTTCGCAATGTCGGCTCGACCAAGGGCAGGCGTCAGTACCTGTGGATACAATTAGTGGCGACTCGCCCAGCGACACACCCACCGCGGTGGCGGCGTGGATTTCAGAATTTCATTCTCTATCGAATGAGCTGGGCAGGAACACTCTTCCAGTAACCTTAACGGCTGTGATTCCTAGGCTTCTCTAAATCCTATACAACATCCACGTCTTCCGATTTTAAACCACCAGCCCTTCTTAAAAAGACCGTTCATTGAAACAAAGAACTCCATTTCATGAAAAATTTCAAAGATGTATCAATTTAGAAATGTAGGAGTAGTCGTAAGGGATCAAATTCGCGACATGCCATGAATGTTTGTATGCAGATAAAACCTCAATCTCAAGTGGTTCTTCAAGTGACGTGCTTCGACATCTTACTGTAGATTTTTTGATATGTTTATCATTCACTCGTCTTGTCCAGGTCACATTTATCAATCAGTACATGCGCCTCATATTTCAATGGTTACTTCACGCTCTTCATTCCAACTTTTAATTAACTGCAGTTTCACCCTAGAAAGAGAACTTAGCTTCTCATGAAATTATTACTTTCGTTTTTTCTTTCACAAATTATTAATAAATTCCGTTAGTGTTACTGGAAGAGTGTTCTTGCTTAGCTCATTCGATAGAGAATGTAATTCTGAAGCGACGACGAGTTACCGTCCACGCGGCCACCGCGGTGGGTGCAACGCTGGGCGAGTCGCAAGTAATTGTATCCACAGGAACTGGCGCCCTGCCTTGGTCGAGCCTACATTGCGAACAAACGACACTCGCCGTCGTCACCCTCATGGAGTTAGAGTATGCCTCACCATTTACTCGACTATAACTTTGCACGAATAGAGGTGCTAACACTTCGCTTTCCTGTCTACTCACTCTGGTTTCAATATAAAAACACTAATATTCACTAGGGCAACTAAAGGCCCAGTCTCTTGCACATCATCTTTATTCAACGGTTGAACAAGCAAGTGATGTCATAACGAGGCCCGTTCCAGGACGACGGTGCGACATCGCACGCGAACTTCGGACGAGTTTCACGCGGCCACGAACGCGTGTTGGCTGTTGCGCCACGCAATATTGCACTATCCACCATAGTCAGGCCGCTGTCTCGCCAGTTCGTGCCCGGTAGCGAACATTTTCGCATACGGCATCTATCCTTGTGTCTTGATTGGAAGCGTTTCTATATGAAATCTTTTTCAGGGCGGGATGGCAGCTGAAGATGTTGTCATGGAAGATGTTTCCGTCGAACAATCTCCATTTCCTACTGTTCACATACTTCAGGTGTGTCGCTACGCTTTTCCGTCAGCGAGTACGTGTTGTTATAAATGGTACGTTATAAGAAATGGATGCTGGAATGATGATGATGATAGGGTCATCGCGAAAGTCGCGGCTCAATCGAGTTCCGAGCATTAGTCTCGGGCCTATCCGGAGGAGAAATAATGGGTCATAGCTACCCGCGCAGCAAGAACGTTTCTGTCATGTCCCCCCTGCATCGAATTACCCATGTGCGGCTTTAAAGCCATTTCCTGAGAGCTACCCTCTCTACGAACATTTCATCTTTTTGTGAAACAGTTTTCTGTTCAATCAAAGACCTTATACGTTCAACCTATTATGGTTTCAAGCATTTTATTCTTAGCCATTGGCTATGAGAATTCGAAAGTGCTTATGCAGAGGTGAAAGTAGTCGAGCCTTTTTCAGATGATAAAAGACGCCCAACAACAGCATGGACTGAGACACACCGATTACCACAGATACAGGTATCTAGACAGTGTCTTAATTTCGCTTTTCATTCGGTTCTAACTTTGTCACAAAGATTAACCTATTACAAGGCCAACCTCGAATCATAGAACCCATGACGTTTTCGAGTCCGAGATCGAGATCGATATTGCTGCATACCTTTCCTTAGTTAATGTATGGTATCTATTACAGGTCTTACTGCAGTTCAAAACTTGACCGTGTTCGCCATGCGTTGAAATTCACCAACACGCACAAATGTGTACGAAGACACAAAGCGAAATTCGTGAAAAAGTCTTTAACTGAAGCTGAATTTGTGGATGAAAGGTGGGTACCGCACTGGTTCATCAATCCAGATGGTTTGCCCCTCTTTGTGTTTGATAAAAGAGGATTTCTAGATTCATCCAACTGGGAGTGTTCGAAGCTGAACGTCGATGGGCTGCCGCTATGTCTGACAAAATGGAAATGGAAGACAATCCGGACAAGCTCAGGAAGCGGCAATCAATGCGCATGCATCTGAAGCGCGCTGTATATCACGCTACAGCGCTTGAGTTACTTATCAGGAATAGCAGTAGGGTTAGTAATCATGCTCTCGATATAAATGCGATTTATTTTCTCATGATGCTGATATTTTTTGCAGTGTGATGCGCCCACGAAGTTGGAAGCGCAGGCGTACGCAGCCTGGCTGGCTGGCGTGTGCTGCTTTGAATTGCGCAAGTGGCCCGAAGCACATGAATTCCTGAAGACTGCTCGTCGTGTTTATGAGCGCTTAGCTGAAGCTACTCAGAATACAACATTAGCGAATCTGTACGAAAAAAGGTTAGTGAATCTTAGCTGCCGACTTTTTTCCTATTTACAAAGTTTCCGTTATATCTCATGTGTAGTACTGATAGGTTATCGCCCTGGCGAGATCCACATTCGGGGTTTCATTTGAGAAACTCTGACCGAAACGTTTTTGTTTCGTACGATCAGTTAATGGTTTTCTTCTGCCTCTCGAGGAAGCTAAACAGAAGTTTTCATTCAACAGCGTAGCGATCAGCCCCTAACTTAACACTTAAAACACTTAACGGAATCTACCGTTATCTACACAGGCCTGAACGGAGGTTGGAGGTTAGTGGTCCACCTCGCTGACACCAAAATCGTTATCCATCCTAGCATCCTTGAAAGATGTCGAAAGCAAAGAAAGAAATGTCGCTCGTAAGCAATATACCCACCTTGGTATTCACCTCTGGGGGTGTTGTTTGAATTATTCCATAAGTAAATAACCTTTATTTTATGGTTTACTTTTTTATACCGCTGAAAGTATCGAAGTGTTTTGCGTTTACTCTTCACATTGGCTGCAGGATGACAAGGAGCGGACCTTCCATGTGCCGCTTCGACTTTGCCGCCAAGTCTGAATATGCGCTTAACGGAATTCTTCATGGAAACTAAACCAATCAGGAAGTAAAACAGAAGTAGTAAAATTTTTCCTAAACCGAGGGAATTAGTAGATGGCAATAAAGCTGAAAGAAGTACGGGAGGAAAAGGAAATCCTATCCTCTGGAATTCAGACCTGTTGTTAGATGCAGTGGAGTTGGTATGGATCTCGAATTTTAGGTGTCTTTGAAGACCTCACTTTAGTACAGGAAATTGAATTGAGTTGATGTCTGAAGCGTCTTGTATCATTAAACAATGATACTAAGGTACTTATCAATTTGCTGTACTCATATGTTGCAGATGTCGCGAAATTCAACCACAAATTCGCTTGTGCGAGTTCAGTTGTGCAGATGCAAATGCCAAACCAATGGATGGTATGATGAACGAGCTGATGGAAATTCGAGCTCAGGGAACTGACAGCGAAGCAGTTGACGTACGTGGTTAACTATGATTCTACCAAATTAGTTAGCTATGTCATCTGTGAAGGAACAATTGAGCGTTCGAACGTCTGTGAAAAAAGGACTCTAAAATTCCAGCGATTAATTGCTGAGATGCGTTCGAAGGCTTCATGTAACGATGTGGTCGTGGTCGATTGGGGTGGTTTCAAATCAACCGTGGAAGACGAGAAGGCACGACAAGTCGTTCAGGGTTGGAGGCAGGTTCACCATGAGCTTGCCCAGTGTCAAACTCCAAAGGAGAGGGTCAGTTTTTTTCTTGAGAATAGAAAGTTGTCTTCGTAAATTAAAAATGTGTTGTCTAGATGACGCTATATGAAAAACAGTTGGCCGATACGCGCGATGCTCTCGAACGGATTTCTGATCTGATTCGTCGCAAATCATCGGACAATGTCGATTCTACGGTATGTTGTAATTTAAAACGTTGCAGTGTCTACCATTAAAAGCAATTCTCACTTTATCTCATGTGACTTGATCTGTACATATTTTGATGCTTCATTTAAAGCTCCTTTGGCTTGACTATCATTAATTTCAATGGAATGAATGTACTTGCTTCTTTTTCAGTATTTCATTGACATTTAAGCATATCAAGTTTCAGTTCTATCTAGACATCTGCTAATTACGTACTTTGTCTAGGTAATTAGCTTAGCTTGTTCGTGGAAATTGCTATTGGAATTTGGTAGCTTCAATATTTTGAGCAAACTAATATGTAAAATGGGATCATTGTTTTATTTCTATTATCAATTCCCTTTTTCTTTTCTTGTCAGCTTTGAAAGTGACTTGTCCATTGACGTTTGCCAGGGTTTCTGATCATGCCTGATATTTAGTCTCTGCAAACGATTCGGTCGTATTTGGAGTCGCTGAAAATGCTAGGAACTGCTTCTCGCTATTTGGCTCTGATAGAAAATACAAAGTAAGTTACATAGCAATTATCTTGCTGGTGATACTTGATATTTCTTTAATTTTTCTAGGTCAGATAAGAAAACAAAGCCACAGGATCTCTTACGACTTTACGACTCGGTGATAGAAGTTTATAAAGAGGTGCAATATATTTTCTACATCGTTTTTTACCTGTCTAGTTTGTTTGTTTAAGTTACTTCAACTGCCTGGAGTGGAAAGCGACAAGAGTCTCACTCAAGCCATTCCAGCAAAGATTGAATACTACAGGGCGTTCAGGTATGAAAGATCAAACGAATCCGGCTATGATCCTGTAACTAAGGTTGCTGCGTTAAGGTGTCACTACATGGCAGCTGCCTACGCGGCCCTGTCGCGGTTCGGAGAAGCAGGAGCCCTATTTGAGCGAGCTCTTCAACGCGCAAAGGAATCTGGCATTCTTATTTCGAAGCTGAAAGGAAATTCGTACGTCGTAGAGGAGACGGAAGTGGGTTGTTTTTTGTCGCTTTTCAACGGCTCTTGTATTATCATCTCTTGTTTATCAAAGATTCACAACGTCGTGGTGATTAGATGAAGTTACCTGCTTTACTGAAGTTGAATAGGTGTAAACCGACTAATCAGCATTGCAATTTATCGAGTCCTCGCGCCTAATTAGTGCTGTATTGCAGTCAAGCTAGCAGCGTCTCAACTATTTTAGATGTATTCGATTTTGAATTATTATTATAGAAATATTCACTTCCTCCTAAATCCGTTCTTCTCCGGAGCACTGCAGTGAAATCATTGCTTTGAATTCATCCGTGGGTAACTCATGTGCAGTCGTTAAATCAGGCGCATCAAAAATATAGCGGGTTTTCTCGCAATGAGAAGAAGGTATTTGGCTGGGACCAATCACTTGAGTGCGCAGCTGGGTACGCGCCTCTTACTGTTGCCCTACGTGCGTCTTATTGCAGGTCTCAATGACAGTAGAGCTTTCGAGTTGTGGAAAAAGTTTCCCGCCACTTCTGTGGTGTTCTAATGATTCTTTCTTTCCTTCATCGAATTAATACTGGTTGATGAAGGTGAAGACACTCGCCTACACAGCAGTTCGCTCTCAGAAATCGTTATATGGTTCGGATTAGCATTCACAACACTTCAACGGCTGTGAATGCTCATCCGAACCGTATAACGATTCCTGGGAGCCAACTGCTGTAGAAGCGAGTGTCCTTTTTACATTCATGATCTCCCAAATAATTTCAGGACGCTCTGCGTACACTTGTGAAGGAAATTGAACAAGCACGTATTGCATCAAGAGCGAAACGCCTAGCAGTGGCAGCTGGTATTGCTGACGATGTGGACGAAAAGGCAGCACGTGTTATTGACGACAGGGTGAGTCGTTCATTCTAAGAGTTGTTTTCGTATTTTTTGAGTTGACGTCAGTGCATCCTCAATGTTTGCTACAATTGTCGCACATCAACTGTTCCTTTCACGTGCCTTCTGCTTTCCAGTTTATTGTTGATTGCGTCCTATTGCTGTCGATCTTCTTGACACGTTTCTTCTTGAAGTTTCGTAGCACTAGACGTAGGCCTTTCAGATGTTACCGTCCTGCTGTAGATTATTTATGCAAAATCCTCGCATACATTTCCTTATTCATTGTTCTGAGATTTTTCAGCCGCTTATGGATACCTTGGCTGAATGGAGACAATGGGATGTCGCTGGTGCCTTGCGTGAGAAACGCACGATTCCTGTTGCCGAAATGCCGCCACCGTTCATTTTGATGCCTAACAAACCAATCTTCTTCGACTTGGCCTTGAACCATGTTAAGGTTAGCCACTATGCTTGGAAAAGACAATATAATTTTTCGAAAGATTTGAAGTCTTGAAGTACAATCCACGTACGTTTTTGGCTTCAAGTACAAGACTTTCCGATTTGAAGTCTTTCTAGCGGATCTTATCGCTTCTCGTCTTTTGCATCTTTTTACTTTTTTCTCGTATTGATGACGAATTTTCAGGTGTTTCCTGGATTTTGCTTTTGTTCTATGACATCTACATTGGAAACTTTACTTTTAATCGTACGATTTCCAGATGCCTGATCTGAGTGAGCGTCTTGCCAAGTGCATGGAAGGAGCTAAGACGACCCCGGTTTCGAAAAAAGCAGCCGATGCGGGAAAACCAACAACAAAGGCGGAGGACCAGAGCGGATTATCGGGAATGGTCAAAGGATGGATTTGGGGCAAGAAATAAGAAGATTCTTCGTCTATTCCGATTGTTTCGTTTTTTGTTAACGATGCCGCATGATCACTCTCTTCTCTTATGTTTTCTTTTCGCGACATGGGTTTACCTCTTTAGTGCCGAGTTCCTGTAAAGACATATATGGGCTGCTCATCGCTGATAACTCCAAGTGACTCTGATGATGAACGTTATGAAGGGTTTTATGCATCTGATCACGGAATCGTTTGTCAGAAGAGCAAGTAGAGGTGCTTCCGTTAGTCATTTGATCAATACGATTTAAAAACCAATCGTAAGATTAAAGTGACTTCCGACGAGCATCGGTTATATGCTGATGAAGCCTCTCCTAAAGCCTTTTCATTCTTCATCTTTCATGTTTTCGAATTTCTGTTGATTGTTAATTACTATATCAATACCTTTCGGAGCTGCTATAGTTCGATTTTAATTGTTGCACACAGCTTTTCAGGCGTAGCTGTTGAATTTTTTGGCACTAACAGTGCTTCATTGAGGAACCAGCTCTGGTAGGATATAGGGAAGGTCAAACGGGGACTTTCTCGTATTATTAATGTGATCTTATATTTAATTGTTTCCAGCTGATAATATCTTTTAAGTCATAGTCCCTTGTTGTGATTTCCTTTTCTGTAGGCTTTTCGTTTTCTCTAGCTTATTCTTCTAACTTATTATTTAAGACTGTTATTAGCGTAGTTTCAATTGTTCTCGTTTTTCAACGGAGTTTCATTTTCCGCTCAGAGCGCATGCATGGTTTTGTTGAATTTCCGTAAACTTGAGCGGACGTGCCAGTTGTTATAAAAGTTGCATCTAATATGTTGATTCATTACCCAGCTACGGTAGTATAGTCCGTTCAGTGTTATTAAGCGCTTTGTATGGTCATTATAAAAGTCTATAATCCAAGCTCTTGCTCGTTTCCTTAATGTGCGAATGAGTGACCTACAACTTCTGGAGGCCTAAAACAGTAGTGAGAAAGTAAGTCCTCATGGGACCATCGTTCTGCTTGGCTATTCTCCTTCCTCTGATGGCAAATGTTTTGCCCATTAAGTACTAGTCCTAGGTTCGAATTTGTGGACGACGTATCGAAATAAACCCTGAAACGTACAGATCTTCTACTGAGACCTTCCTAGTGGGTTTGACTATAATCATTCCGTGTTTTGTTGCCATAACAAGAGCATTTTCTTGCACCTGTCGGCTCTCCGATTCACTATTTCCAACTACATCAAAGACCAGCTTATGTTTTGATCCAGCGCTTCTCATTGGAGTATTTGTTTCGTCACCATTATACTGTGGAACAACTTTCCACGGACCATTCCAGCTTCTGTTGGACTCCATCTTACCTTTTATACTACTTGTCGGATGATATGTGCCCAGTGGAGAAAAGATAATGAACTTCAAGAAGAATATAATAGCACCTAGGTGAATGAAACCATTAATGCTCAGCAGACCGAAAGGTGGCAGTGGTAGTGGGAAAACTAGAAAAAATAGGTGATGGTGGATCGAGCGTGAAGGACCTATCGATGCCTAGACTGCGGAGAATAGGCGTGGCGAGGACTTGTATTTATAGAGAAAAAATGATAGTTTCGGTTGAAACGATAAGAGGCTAACAGCGGGATCTGTGTGAAATGTATTACCTAATAGTGAACTGGAGCCAATTGAAATGAAATAGTTGAGTAAACTCGATTTTCCTTTTATTCTGTATCGTAGATTTCGCTATAGCAGTGGTTGCATGTACATAGTTTGATATGTGCGTAGGAGTTCTTCGTTTCTATCATTCAAGCTATTCTTTGTTTTCCTTCCCTTTCTAATCAAACAGTGCTGATCATGATAATGTGAAGCGGGCGAGGTGCTATGCCTAGTATGAATGCGAGCGAGAAACTTACAGTTTTATGTGGATCACTCGAAAATCGTCGAGCCCAATGCAATAGGTATAAATGCATAAATGAAAAGTAAAGGTAAAGGTGTCGGCATTGATCAGCCGCGAAGAACGCGCCGCCTTATTCGTGTTCCAGTCAGATCGTAGAGGCACGGTGAATGCGTATTTGGCATTTACAATGACTTGCGGGGATCAGCCTCTTTACCAATTCAGTATCTCTACCTTCCCAGACAAGTCTGGTACCAATTTACCCGACTGCGATGGGATGGAAGGCTTGGCTAGTCCGGGTCGGGATCGATCGCTCGAACTTGCGAGTCTCAGTAGCACCTCTTACCGCAGCACCACGCGGCCCTCAAGTAATTTTAACACAGTGACGACCGCGCCTGTTTCTCGTTTTCTCGCGCGTGGGACCAACGCGTGTTTCTTCCGCTGCAAATACAACCCACGGATGGGTCGCATTGTCCCAGGAAAGTTGTTTCGACGTGATATGTTTTCGCACAACATGAATGGACATCGTCATCGTGTCCAGCGCTCTCAATAACCCGCTGAGATGACGTTTGACGATAGTTGACCGAAAAAAAAAGGTTCAAGAGGGAATCCGGAAGACGGAATCCCTATTGCCGAAGTAGTTTTGTTAAGAATGTAAGTGAATGTCCGTTGAAAACATATTTCATTGAACTACGATGTGTACAGCACCTTTGGGATAATGGTAATACGTTCAATACGAAAAAAATCGAGACTTTGTCAAAAGTCGGAGAAAACGGCATTTTGAAAGAGTCCGACCCACCGTAAACGGCAGACACCGTCCGACACACCCGTGGGTCGTATTGTCGTCAATGTGTTAATAAGGAAGTTAAATGAGCCACCCGTAAAGCTGAGCCGCACTATGAAGTCGTTTTGTGCAGACCGGTGTACAGCACCGCTGTTCAAACATTGCGAATCAGAGAGAAATGAATGGAGAAACGCAGTAGTACTATTGATCTGTTGTACACGCAGCCGTTTCCTTTCATTCATGTTCTCTTCCACATCATAAGCGCCTTCCTTTCAACTCTGTTCTCAATGTTGAATAAAGCGTGCATAATGCAGAGTTTCTTTCTCTGAACGTTGTTCCTGACCGCGAGAATAATACGGACATGTAAAGTTTGGCGAAGGGTAGAGACTTTTTGTGCTTGTTGAACGTTCCCGTCTGTGGTTTGCAAATTGAATCAAGAACAGAAAACGAAGTTCGAACTTTGCTAGCAGCGGTGGCAGAACGACTTGGTTGCTCCTCCATTACTCTGTCTGCGAGCAAAAAGTACAAGCGAAATGATCATGGTGACCATGCTCAGCAGGTTTTTAGGCTCGATCATTGTCCTTCGAATGGCATTTCAAATATCATATTGCTGATGCAATAAGAATGGAATGAAAATCCCCTACCAACAACGATAATGTGAATCTTCGAAAGCTCAAGCTAGCCCTGCGCCCCCATTTGTAAACCTTTCGAAACGATTCGTAGGAGTGTCCGTTGATTCAGCTCATTTTTCAAATGGAAGGATTCATGTTTCAGTATGCCAAATGACTTCGCTCTATCCGGATGAGAGCTACTGTACGAGTCAAATAGGACGTCTACTATTTCAACCAAAGAATGAGTGGGCCGTCGTCGGTGTCGTAGTGGATGTCGCCGAAGTGAAGCAGATTGCGGGCGCGCATATTGATTACCGGATCGAGATCAAAGTCAGTAAAGCTGCTTTTTTCACTCTGTAGTTTTACTTATTTGTTTGATGTCATGAGATCTCTGTTCACTCCCAGGTCCCATCCTCCATGTCGTTCCGTCTAACTGTGCTTGTTCAAGATGGACTTTTTCGTTCATTTTGATTTGTTTTAGTCTGATTCGAAAACACTAAAAATCGTCGTAAATGAGGAAAGGATTCATTATATCGTCTAAGACATGAATGTTAGGCTATCGTCTCCTTTTTCTGAATTTTTTTTCCTTTTTGTAGCTAGTTTATATAAAATCATGGCCCAACACAGTTATCTAGCGATAAGCAGTCAGCTGCCTTGAGATACGGATTCCGACTTGCCCGTAATTTCCTGTTTTAGTGTATTCCTCGCAACAGTATAGAACTTGACGAGCGGTACTTCATACTAACATCAAGGTTCCGAGAGCTGAATCGTCTTCACGCTGCCCTATCTAAACTCCACAAACAGGTGAGCAACGTCAGCTAAGAGCCATCAAATGTTGTCATAACCTCTCATTCATCGATGAGAGGCCACCTTCTTGTCGTTGTTCTCAGACAATGACAGGAGCACAATAACAAGAGGGCACCTCTCAATTGTATGCTTTTATTAACTGCCCTCGCGTCCGTCGTTGCATATTCTTTTAGATTTTTTCGTTTTCTTATGATTGAAGAGCGCCCTTATCCGTTCAAATGTTTCAGCTATATCTACGCGGAACATTTCCGCAATTCGCTGCACCTCGTTTGATTGGTAGCACCGATCCGGCCGTAACTGCTGAACGTCGGCGCAGCATAGACGAATTCCTGGCGTTTGTATTCGACAGCGAGGTTCTTCGGAAGGCTCGAGTGCTACAAGAATGGGTTGAAGTGAGCACATTCAACTGAACACTCATAGTGTCTTCTATCTAAAATTATAGCAACAGAACCATTCACTTTTCTTCCAGAAAGCAACCGAACGACCCAATATTGGGCAGGCCGCCACTCCGAGCTCCTTTATTTATGAGGGAGGAAATATATTGGATGCTCCCAATGTGTGAGCTATTTTCATTCTTGGTGTTTCAAATTCTTCTCTTTCATTTCCTGAACCTTTATTAATTATTCCTAATTCTAATTTAATTTCTAATTCTAAGTCTTTTACGGCAACACATTCTGCAACTAATCTTATTGACGAGTATATGATGTACTTCAGGCTCGACCAGAATGGCGACTCGGCTGAGGTGTTGGTTCCTGACGCTGTGCTCCCTTCAGTCAGTCCTAAATAGGCTAAAGTTCAATTATTAGATTTATATAAAGCACTACTTGTTCTATTCACTTGTCCTGCTGTGTGGATCTGCTATTGCTTTTCGAATAAAGCAGTAACGTTATGCGCAGTCACTTTTCTTGCCTTCCATAGAATCTCTACTCCTTTCTATCGTGCTCGTTAGCGTTTTGAAATTGCTTTAGAAGTCGATTCAACGATGGAAAATGAAGTGGGCAGAGTCCATCAATTCAAAAAATAAGCAGTGAAATTTAGTTGACTCAGACAGGCTGGTTATTTTCCAACTTTAGGAGGACAGCAGTCCGGATTCAAGCGTAGAATTGTCCAGATCGGCATCAGCTGGCGAATTTCAATTTCCTGATGTTGTCATCAGTAAGTAAATCGTTTATAAACATTAACAGAAATTCGTGTATTGTAGTTCTAGTATGCGTCATGGTTTAATCCATCGTTATTGATTTGTCGTGCACTTTATCGTATACACAATGGTTTTGTCAGTGGATTCATTTCAGCTGCGGAAGAGACGGACGCAGAACTCTTATCACGACGCACACGTAAATCATCTGTGTTGGAGAGACTGTTCCCGAAGCTTTCACCTTCCAGTCAGTACTCATCCCAAGGTAAGCTAAAGCGTGGAGCTGTCTTGTCTTTATTGTTTCATCTGTTTTCATTAACCTTATCGGTTTTGGTCGAAAAAGCGCGTACTATTCATTTCTGTCAATGGAAAAAGGTACTTCTTATGAAGAAAACCAAATATTGGGTACAGTTACTTAGTAACTATATAACAAATTTTCGATTTTTTTTTAATACGAAAGCGGACCACACTTTGCTCTGGGATAGCAGAACTTATGGTCTTTCCAAGAGAGAAGAGCTTGCATGCGTTTACGTTCTATGAAATAATGATCAGCAGTTAGTTCAATCGCAGCCTTACGTGTTTGAGACCAGCCGTTTGTCCATCTCTAAATATCTGCGACTTATTTCAACCGGAAACGTTTCTTATGATTCGCTACTAAATTTTCTTGTTGATATTTAGCTGCTTCCTAATATTTATTCCTATCACTACTTAATTGCTTTTTTCATTGTTACGCAGTGCCATTTTCAGCGATGAAACCTACCGGTAGTGGTGATTATCTTGTCCATGCTGCTCATTTGGTATCAACTGCGCAACGTGCCGAGCATGAACACGCCTACGAACTGGCTTTTCAGTGCTACAAGAGTGCAGCCAGCAGTTTGATACAGGTAAATATTTCGATTTTTTTGCATGTTTTTGCTTTGATTTTATTTCATGTTATCATTATACAAATGTACCGTAGATTTAAAATGGTATGAGGTTTGCTACAATGTTTTCGTTTTTCTGAGAACGACAGTCTGTCATGGAGAAAGGTTTAAAAAAGTCATATCTTGGCAAGCATTCCGTGCTGATGGATGTTAATGGTTATTGTCTAATATGACTGTATTTATCGCAAACTGGGTCGTTTTTGCAGGGCATTCAGCGCGAATCGGATATGTCTCGTAAGAACGCTGTTCGTCGTAAAACTGCCAAATATCTCGTGGCTGCTGAGCGACTCTATCGAACACACTTAGCGTACGACGGTGCTGCTGCAACAATAAATCTCGAGTCCCTTGTGGACTCAACTATGTCGGTAAGTTAATAGAGAATGTTTTGTTTGATTAGAAACTTTATTTTGGTTGGTTTCACATAGAAGAATGCTCTTTCGTTGTTTAATTCGACCGTTTTGCGTCTAGCCTACGCTATCCAGTGAAGCTTTTTCTTTCATCCATTCCTTGATTGGATCTACTCATTGGCTCTAGTCAGGCTTTTGGTGATATCCTGCGCCCGGATTTCCCAAATTGTCCATTTTCCAAGCTTTATTTATAAGGGAGCACAGCGGAGTGTAATTAGGGTATATTCGGGGTCTGTTTGTGGTCAAACGCAGTTCGGCGGGCGTAGTGAGTGCTTGGACACCCCGAATGGCCCACAAACCGTGATTCATCAGAGCGTTCAAAGGTGTACACGGTGCTCATACGAGGTCAACACATTTCTCTTGCGCAGCGACGGTTCCGAGACCAGGGACTAATAACGACGCATAAACCCAAACCAAACCACAAACAAAGCCCAAGGCGCGTGGATGAATTTGACCTCGTTCGTCATTCGAGGTAACCGTACGCTCGACTCGTTGATGGTCTGAGAAAGAATTGTAAAACCCGAAGTGAACTTCGCCACGCTCTGATGAATCATGTTTGCGCCATTTGGGGTGTATTTCGGGATTACCGTTCATAAATCTGGGCCCCAAACTACTCTATTATTTGTGCAAATTTGCACCTCTTGCCTACCTGCTACTCTGGTACATGAGCAGCGATAACTTACAGAATTTTTCACCTTAAGATTGTATCTGATACAACACTCGTCACGGCACGAGAATAAAATTCGGAAACATTCAACGAAACATGGCTGACACTGTTCCATAACTTTTGAGTGTTTTCAGGACCCAGATGTGCTAGCGTTTCAGTGCGCAAACAACTGCTTGAGAAACTATCGTGTGGTTGGTGTTCTTCCAAATTTAAGCGCTGCGAAATGGGTGCTCAAGGTGGAGGAGAAATCAACAGGTAACTGAATTTTATTTCGTTTTTCATACTAGTTACCGTTGTAAACTAGTTTTGCTTTGAAGGTAGACCATATGTGATGAAGCTGCTGGAGAAGGGAACTCGCACAACAAAAAGCCGTGTTTTGCTGCCGACAAATGTGCCTCATATGGTTCAACTACATCAGTTTTTCGAGACAGAGATACTAATTATTCTTGTGCTGGACTATATTGAGAACGGGACGCTATGGAGTTTTCTGGTGAGCTGCGTTTATACCTTAATGCTTTGTTAGGACAATTAAATCAACGACGGACCTCTCAGATATTTCCGCTGATGTTTTATCCTTAGTTTTCTATTCCGATCATGTGCCTGGTCTTCTGCTCTTTATGGTGCCCCATTTTTGCTCATGGTGTTCTTTGCTGCTGCTCATTGTGATGCTAAACCGCTACATAACCGAGCCGCAAGGACTACAAAAGTACCCACCACAGAAACTCAATAATAAAACTACAAAACCACTATAATAAGGATGCGAGTGGTACGGTGGTAAGAGACGCTACACTCGCACGGCCGAGCGATCTATCCCCCCCCCCGGGCTTACCAAGCCTTCCATCCCTCCGAGGCCGCGTAAATTGATAGCAGACTTCTATGGGAAGGTAAAGACGCTCCTTTCTTAAACCGGCTGGCCCCCGCAAGTGGTGTATAGGCCGAATACGCAATCACCATGCCTGTTCGATTTCGAGTGGGACTCGAATGCGACAGTGCGTCCTTAGGGGGCTGATCAATGCCGACATCCCTACCTTTCTTTTTTCACCAGCGTTCCAACACAGAGGTTTTTTCTATTTTACTGAGCAGTGGCAATTCCTTCTTTCAATGACTTTGGCGTATATATCCAGTAGAACAGTGGTTTTTTGACGCCAAATGCGGACCACTCTGGTACCATGGCGAGCTTCGATGTAGCTGGTGATGTGGCGCACTGGAGCTGCATTGAAACATTCCCTATTATTTTGAAGTTTCACTTCGTTCCTTAAGCGCTCGAGAACTGTCCTCCTGTTTTAGCCATTTTCTTTGTTAAATTTCGATATGTGTCTTAATTATGAATCAGGTGTTTACTCTAGGACTGTACCATTTCAGGGACGTTACTTCAGCGAGTCGGAAACACGCTTCCTACTATCACTAGCAGCAGCCAGTAACTCAGAAGGTAATGATGCGTGCCCCGCTGGTGAAGCCGCACCATCGAAGTTAAATCCGAATGATCCGTACAGAGGTTGGCACTGCTGCATTGTGGAGTTTTTTGCTCCAGAGGTACCTTTTCTTTCTTTCTCCTCAAATTTTCTCGATTTTCTCAGGGCGTCGATTGCACTTTTCCGTTGGTGTCGACTTTGAGCGTGTTGCAGAGATGCGCGATGAAACACAGAGTGTTAGTGCTATTCCATGTAGTTTTTCACTTCCTTGATGTAATAGAGCTGTAGGGCAACAAGAATTTTAGAATGACGTGCCGACTGTTTCTGGTGTGTGTACTGTGGGTGAAGACGTCACCGGTGCGAGCAGTGCCCCACAAGGTCGGTGTATCTGTTTTCACCCTCTCCCCATTTTTCTAAAGGTAAAAGTAAAGTTACCGACGTTGATCAGGATGAGCCGCCGCTTTGTGTCACATCGAGAGTTGTAGGGGCATGGTGAATGCGTATTTAGCCTATATAATGACTTGCGAGCGCCAACCGCTATGTGAAATCACTGCCTTCACCTTCTCACATCAGTCTAGTACCAATTTATCCGAGTACAGAATAATGGGAGGCTTAGTTAATCCAGGTGACGATCGATCGCTCGACCGTACGAGTGTCCTCCTATCACTGTGGTGTTTTTATTTGTATTGGGAGAGATGTTCAAGCTCCAATTGTGGTTTACCGTTTGTCTCTGAGAAAAATCAAATTTATTTGAAATGTCACGTATTATTTGGTGTACATTTTCGGCGGGTTCCAGAAAACCTCGATTTCAAATTTAGGTGATTTCTGTGTGGTAGGAGATGGAAATGACGATCAGCTGTCTTCACATGAAGAATCACCTGCTAAAGTGCTGCTACCTTGCCGTGATTCCGCTGCAGATGCTAACAGTGGTATGTAGCGAATTCATCTTAATATACAGTATAGTATAATATATGTGTTGAAACCACTGAAAAGGAGTTAAAGTTGGTAGTTTTCATTAGAATAGTGTGGTAGGTAGGCGACTTAAAAATTCTCCAGTTCGAAAGGTCCGCTGAGAAACTTTCATAATACGGCTCTCGCTTATATTATTCTATTCTTGCTACTCGAGCACAAAAGGTTATCTTGACATGCTTATGATCTTGTCAGAAATTAGTGATGAGTGATTACAAAAACAAAGAATGTATGAGGTTCGTTACACTTTCGGAGTTCTGTCTTATTTGAACTTCGGCATTGATGTAAGCTATTTATATATTTATTTAACTATGTCCAAACACGCGCCAAAAAAACAACCAGAAACATCACTATAAAAAAAACCTAACTCCAATACAAAACAGATCAGAAACCTAACAGAGAACATTACTCAGATAAGATTGTTGATACAATTGTGTTACGTGTAGACTTTATTGAGCGAACGGAGTTTTATGAACACTTTCTAATTTCTGTGGTGAAACCTGTCTCAGTATAATCGTGACTTAAGTTGATCAGAAGTTGCTGCCCAAACTCTTTCACTGTCGATATCGTATTGATTGATCTCATATTCAGACACTGCTCACCAAACATTACTGGGCTGCATATCAAACGTCCGTCTGTACCTTCGTCGCGAACGACGGAAAGCATGGCCGGCACGTCTCCGACTACCTGAACCCTTAATTGTACATTGGACGGCGCAGATCGTAAGCTGGCTCTATGTGATGCACAATGAACACGGAGAAGTGATAGGGTACGTTCGCAAAGATTTTCGCCCCAAGGCTTTTCGGAAAAAGCACTGTTGAACATTCGGGAACATTTCGGATCTGTTATTGTCCGAATCTCTCTTTTGAGATCTTTTAAGATTTATTTTACCCATGATCCGTAGTGTTCTCCCGAAGCCTTCAACGAAGTTCTCCTTTCTGTTTGTTTGCCACCGTCTTTTCCTTACTCTGTTTTTTCCCAACTTTTTAGGTCCCATCTTCCCAATATATGAATTGGATTTAAAACTATATCTTCAGCGACCTCCGTCCTGACAATTTACTAATCGACATGGATGGAAATCTACAGATGAGTTACTATGGTAAATGGCATTATACTGGTAGACCCAAGGAGATAGTAGAAGGCTACAGTGCACCAGGTGAGGAAATACATTTTTTTAGCGAATGTGTTCTTCAATGTCACATAATTGTCTTTTATGTATCCGTTCCTGCTCGGGTACGTTGAGGTAAAGGTAAACGGTGGGCGTTAATCAGTCCCTAAGGACGCGCCACGCATTCGTGTTCCATTCGGAATCTTAGAAGCGTGGAGAGTGCGTATTTGCCCCCTGCAAAGGCGGAGGTGGCAGCCGTTATACCAAGCTAGTGTTGTTACCTTCCAAAACAAGTCTGGTACCATTTCAGACCACCTCAGAGCTAAGGCTTGGTTAGGCCACTGATATCCACACGTTCGAGCGATCCCGCCCGGGCTACCCAAGCTCTGATACAGGCTACATTAAAATGTTAAAAATCCAAGTCTTGCCCTCTTCATGACCTATTAGGAAGGATAACTCGAATAGTGGTAAGGGTAAGAAATGAGAAGTTTCCTGTTACAACTGGCTGAGATCGAAACTTTTCTAGTCCACCAGGCAGAGATATAAAAATAAACTGGCGCGTTCGTAGTGCAGAGGCGCTACTTCCACCTGCATTACTAAGCGACCAATCCTCCTGGTTTGTCACGGTATCGGTCACTGTATCGTGGCCACCTCAGAAGACCACACCCCTCTCCGACCTCTGATGGGAGTAGTCTCCCTTACTGTAATGTTATCTAACGGTTGTGTTCTTTGCTTGTGAAACGAATTATAATAAATTATATTGGAACTCTCACTCCTGTCGGGACTAGCATGACATGGTGGTCCCGGGGAGATCTTTCTTTTGGATTTTTTTCCCTGTCATGCTAGTCCCGAAAGGAGTGAGAGTTTCAATATAATTTATTATAATCCATTTCACAAGCAAAGAACACAACCGTTAGATAACATTACAGTAAGGGAGTCTCCTCCCATCAGAAGTCGGAGAGGGGCGTGGTCTTTTGAGGTGACCACGATACAGTGACCGATACCGTGACAGGTTAGCCCAAGCTGACCAAGCTTTACAGCATTTTGGTGTTGCGTGGACTTTAAGATATCTGTCTGGTAAAGTGAAAGCACCGACCCGTACAGCTTGTAGTCCACGGAAATCGTTGTATAGACCATGAAAGCTTTCATCGCGTCTACGACTCTGAACGGAAGTCAATTGCTTCCTTTATTTTACTTCTTCAATGTTCTCTTATTGCTTTACCACCTGATAGGGTTTGTCAGTTGCGCTAAAACAACGAAAGGTTATTCCAGACGTTATTGTTGTCGGTAAATTTCTTCCATTTCAGAATGTTTCAAGTACGGTTGGGTTCCGAATATGGCTAACGATGTCTGGTCTCTTGCCGCGATCATGTTCGAGCTACTCAGTGGACGTTCGCTGGCGAGCGCTGCACCTCATGGTGTTACCAAGTTAGTTGTTGACAATCTTGCTATTATCTGATGGCAAATTTGGTGTCGTCTTGAATAGTTCTCTGTTTCCTCATTTGTCACTTTCTCTATTTAGTGATTTGGATTCTTTCAGTATGATTCCTCATTCTAGATATGGAGAGCTACCATTCCCTGAAAACGCTGAGATCTCTTTTGCTGCGAGAGATCTCCTTTCACAGTGAGTGTTCTCGTTGTCAAGCATTTGGTGTCTAACATTAACTACTTGTTATGCGCACACTGATTTAGGTATTTATCGTTTTATTTCAGGTTATTGACAGATGCATCGTCTCGTTTAACATTAGAGGCTGTTCGAGCGCACGCGTTCTTTCGAACAATTGATTGGTCACTCTACGACAATCCGCACTCGGTGCCTTTGAATAAAGAGTCGGTGAGTGATGATTTATTGAAAAGGCTGTTAGTTTCTCCTGATTTCCATCTCTAAATCAGTTTTCGTTAGCGTTTGTCTTATGTGGTGTCACTTCTCGGTTTCTAGAGAATGTCGGAGAAACGGGGTGGGGACTCCCCCACTCGTTGCGGGGAGAGACGAGCATATGGCCCCGGGGCACCTAGTTATGATAAGTAGTACAATATTTCCGAACCTCGGCAACAGTGGCTAAAAAAATGAGCTTTCTTGTTCATGCTGTCGATGTAATTGGTGATTTTTCACCTAATATCCTCCTTCTCATTTCTTCTTCTCATGGATCTACGTTCTAAGAAAGTTTTCTACTTCTTGCGTGTGGAAAATTCCCCGACCGGTGGAATTTCATAAATTTGACAGTTAGTGCTCTATGACGTTCTCAGCACGCAGTTATATTAGCCCGCATTTTTTGTTGCTGTTTGAATTTTCTCAATACTATTTTCAACTTTTATATTTCGCTACAGTTTGAGTTGTCGTAAAATGTTCTACTAGTTATATCTAATCATAACAAAAACTATGACTGTAACTAATGAGTGGTCACTTCTTTTTTCAGTCGTCACTCGCCAGTTCATCATTAGCGGACTTGAGGAGGAGTCGTGAGTCTGGTGAAAGCGATTCAGGCCTCCCGCTGTATGTACCCGATTTATTAGATGTTGCTGTGAATGAGGATTGTGAATAGTGTCCTCCATCGTGGACAGAATATTTATTGCTCTGCTTAATTTATTTTTGGAAACAAAATTTTGTAGAAATGTTGGAGAAAGTTTGTTGTTCTGCCTAATGTTCACGCAAATCCAAGGCAATTTGCCCAGTGCGTGCCTTATTTAGATTGTTCATCGATTCGTGATCTGTATGGTTTCCGTTAACTGCACAATGTGTAACCCAAATATTTGTACCGGGTTTGTTATTTTACTGCACTTCTAGTTAGTTCCAAAGTTCACTGCCTAATGTTTCACTTCGTTTTGAATATAGCTTGATTTATCCCTGTTCGCTCGTTATCAATTGAAACGCCACACAAGAACTTGTTCTTAGGATTGTCTGCTTGTCGATGATTTGTCGCTTTCATTTATTATAATTGTTTACGAGATTCATTAGTAATTTTATGAGATCATTAGTTACGGGACCGAGTCCGTGGTTATTACTCTGACACAGTGTCCATAATATTGGTGATTCTGTACATTCTGAGTTTTTCGATTTTTGTTTTTTGATAGGATGGCTTTGCTTTGCTTTTTTTCGGCGACTCCGCTACCCACCACCACAACACGGTTATCGCCTGTGATGTTCTTCTCAGTTCATCGAGTAGTTGAAATTTTTGGGCATGCATATTGCAACATCAGAATAATAAAGACTGTATTACAGATTATTGATATCGAATCAGTATCCTAAGGACGAGCTGCTGCATTCGTATTCAATTTAAAGGCATGGTGATGCGTTTTGGCCTATAAAATGACTTGTGGTGGCCAGCCGCTATACCAGATCAGTGTCATTACCTTCCCAGACAAGTCTGGTACCATATTACCCGACCACGGAGGGAACGGAAGGTTTGGTTAGTCCACTCCGGGATCGATCGCTCGACCGCGCAGGTGTTAGTAGCGCTGCTTACCACGGGACCAGGATACGGCAATGAAGACAGCACCAGATTCATCTTGCCGTCGACCTCACTATCAGCACTTTTGCGCTCTTTTGATAAAGTTTTCCCATTTGTTATCCTATCAAAATGACCGAAAAAATCATGCAATCATCAGTTCCAACTGAAATTGTATCAAATTTCACAAATATCGTTCAATGAAGCACGTGAAACAATATGGTGGGTGACCGATGCATCTCCATTGCTTCCGCAGCTGATACGAATCAGCTGGGCGCTAGGCGTGCACTCTTGGCGTACTGGTAGTGCGCTGCGATGGCGGCCACGTCGCCAAGGGTTCGACTTCTCCGAGCGTCACTCCGTTGAAAAATGGTGTGCAACCAGTCAATCAACATACGGTTGTACTGTGGACGCAGCGGAGAGAGCGATATCACGCTGGAATATCTAGCGAGCTCCGTAGCTCGTTGGACTAGAAGTTGGTGAAACATCTTTATCTTCTTGGACTTCATTGAATGTTGCGGTCTCCAATAAATAACACAATTGGAACCAGATCAATCATATCTATCCATAGAGCGCCATAATGAGAAGAAAAAGCTGAAACCGAGCAATAAAAGGAAATTCCGCGTTGTTCCAAACCACTCTACGTAACACTTGTTCCCGCACAAATTCAAAAAAATCGCATTCGTGACCAGCACATGATCACGGCAAGGGTGGACTACTATCGAAATTCGAAAAATGAACATCAAATTCGTGATCAGCAGCTCAAATAAATCCTACAGGCAAGTTTGGGAAAGATTGGTTGAAAGAATGGAAGTTTCTGCGACTACCGGCTGGAGTGCAATATCTAAGTGGAATCGTGCCGAGATTTTCATTTCAACTGGGTCGACCGGTAGACCGCTGACGGCTTCAAAATGAACTGTAGGGGTCTAATCGTAGAATGTGACAAGAAAAGATTCAAAAATTTTCCGATTTCAAGACGATTTCCTGGATAAACAGTGATAAAATCATCATCAACCGCTATCGTTTAAAAAAATGAAATTCACCTTCTCCCAGAAAACTCTTGAGTTTCACTAGTTACATAGTAAGGTTGGGATAGAAGGATTTCCAGTGAAAAATATTTTTTGTTAAATAGCTTAGTACGTCTACAAATTTTGGAGATTTATTTGACTTTCAATAGGATTATGGATATTTCTACCGGATCAATTCTTTTGCGTAGGATATCGAATTAGGTATAGAATCCCCATCAATTGAAGCATCCCACATGTGCTGCTGATGAAGAAGACGAACTTTTTGGGGATCTCAAACGGCTGATATTCCTTCTAGCCCCTTCCTGTTCAGACCGTTTTACTATGGCGGAAGAGAACGAATCCTTGCTTTCTTCCAGAAGAACAGTACTGACAGTACTTTACCAAGTTCCACCAAAAATAAAAATTCCCTGATACGTGCATACAGGACTTACATTTAAAAAAATAGACATTCCTTTGATTGAAAAAAATTAGCAAAACAGTTTTTCTAGGATCCTCGTCAGAAGGTACAATAGATCATTCTGTTCTGCCGGTCCAAACTCAGCAGTTTGAGATAAAGTTCTGGGATTCCACAAGCTGGAGTTGTGTTGGAAGTCCTTGGATGTTTGTCGTGTTTTCAAAATATTATCTGGGCAATTCAACAGAAACCCATTGGGATTTGATAAATTGCTACACTAAAAAATAGAGGTACACCCTAGAAAACATAGTATGCCCATAATTTGTAGTGTTCCTCTACACCTGGCTTTGAAACTTATCATTATCTCTTCTCCTGGAGCTCTTGGGTCCTTAGCGTTCTGCAAATGACGGTCATTTCAAGTGTCAGTGGGCTTGGAGCTCTTACTTCTGTGTTTTAAAAATTTCATTTCTAGCGTTCTTGTCTAACTAATGTCCTCTATTGTTGCAGTAAATTCAATTGAATTGAAAATAAGTTCAAGTCTTGGACTCTTAATTGGGTGGAGCCATTACTAGAAACATTCTTGAACAACTGGGTGATGCCATTGTTGCTGATATTTCAGTTCGGCTAGGAAGTTCAGCGAACATCACCGGGCTCTCACTTCTCGGATATTGTTTCTTAGTGTCTAGAATTAGTCTAATCCTGAAAATGGACAATTTTAGTTTATAATTAAACATTCCCTACAATTATGTGCTGAATGGGGAGCTCGTGTTGCAGTTACGGTCGTGGCGGGAAAATCAAACCGGGCGGGAAACCGATTGCGCGAACCACCCATGCGGTCATGTCATTGCTTGCTTCATTATTAATGGGTTTCCTATTATTGTTCTCATTGGACGTAATAAGAACTCTCTAGAGG
The DNA here is from genome assembly GCA_030553155.1 of Nippostrongylus brasiliensis. Classification (NCBI taxonomy): domain Eukaryota; kingdom Metazoa; phylum Nematoda; class Chromadorea; order Rhabditida; family Heligmosomidae; genus Nippostrongylus; species Nippostrongylus brasiliensis. The sequence continues at coordinate 13,403,659 of CP130736.1, forward strand.
GGTAAATTTATTTTAAAATGGGTATTTTCGCGTTTTCCACACTCGAGCATCAACCTGAACAAGTTTGTGTGGAAAAAATACAGAATCACGAACTTTTTTCTAACACTCCAGTCCACAAAGCAGCCGTTTTTGATTTAATAGCCAAGTGAATTAATGGACTCAGTATTCATTTCGTATGATTAATCTATCTTGTATTTCATTAATCTATCAAGTATAAGTTACTCAAACAGGGACGCTACCGTCAGAATTTTCCGTTTTTATTATGTTGGTGCAAAAGTTCTCGGACATTTGCGACTTTTGGAATTTGAAAAGGATTTCCCCGCCATTTTCGGCTTCGGTCAAAAGATGTTACAGGGAGAAGACCATTGATATTAACGGTGCTCACTTCAAATGATTCTCCGCTATTCAGTTCAGATATTACAGAATAAACTGTATCTTTTAGAATAAATTGTATCCCAAATGTCCGAGAACTTTTGCACCAACCTAGTTCTTCTGCATCCAACAGTAATACAAAATATTACTGAATAGAAGTCGCTTGACAAGTCCCTAAAGGGGTATCATGTGGTGCTGATCACGATTCTGGCATCCGCTTTTCAAATTTCGGTCGGAGACCACCCATATCGTTCTTTAAGGTGATTTATTCAAAATTTCAGGTTTGGCCCAAAGTTCGAATAGTGGAGTTATTTTACATGCGGATCACGTTTATGATGTTGATTTTTCGAATTTCGCCCGATTTGGGCCGGTATGGAGGGATTTAGGAAAGCCGTGAAGGCATGTGTGCGGGGCGTGAGTATGGAGGTGCCTGGATGGTGCTGGAATCGATCGAAATATGAGAAAAAGACATCAGGTTCGTAAGCACTGTAGCAAATATCCCATCTAGACAAAGTTTCAGCCAAATCGGTGATTTCTGTCCGACCACCCACTCTAACGATATGGGTGGTCCTCGGTCGAAATTCGAAAAACAAACGTCAGGATCATTATGATCATGCAAAATAACCACTCTAGACAAAATTTTCACCAAATCGGTGATCCTACCTGGGCCGTCCAGGTAACCCCAGCAAGCGATATGGGTGGTCTCCCACTTGGTGAGCAGCACCCCCGGAAACCTCGGAGGTGAAGTTTGAGCCAGAAAAGAAAGCGTTTTCTCCGGCTAGTAGAGTCGGTGAAGTGGAATAGTGCCGACAAGTCTAATGAAAAAGTCGTGTTTTGAAGTGTTCGTCGGTCTTGAGACATCAGATTAGTCTGGTGGCAAAATTTGAATCGAATTCTCATGTCTCGACCCCCTTTCATTTCAAATAGGATTGGACACTCTATATCGAAACTGGGACCTGCCTTCCCTCCTCAAAACCCTCCTCAACCGAAACTACTCCTCTCTATCATTCACTCGTCGTTCATCCTTTCCTTCTTTCCCTCTTTTTTCTGTCTTCCTTTCACGATCTCCCTCCCCTTGACTGAACAAATTAGTGCAACATACTAAGTATTTCAGGGTTGATGGATAACCAAGTGCCGTCAGTGTCAGCTCCTGTGGAGCATGAAAGAGAATTTTGCGTGAAAAACATTCCGCTGGAGTTTACCGACGTGAGTTTTTTGATTTTTTTATGTCTACTCTCCTTCTCCATCCCCCTTAGTGCATTTCCGCCTGGAATAAAATAGAGATCCATTACAGGCCTGGGTTCTTAGTATTACATTGTAAAATAATCCAGCGGTTTCATGAATCAGTGGATTTGCAAGGATAGGAGACATTTTCCTCACTGCAGGGGTAGGGTAGAGACGGGGAAAGGCTTTGAGGAAAAGTCCATCCTCGCTTTCCATTTGACAATGAATTCACCTACACTCACAGCTTTCAACGTTAACGAGTGAAACCATTTTCTCAATTTCCAACGTTTGATAACGTTTAAACACTATTGTTTGTCCAACTTGGTCGTTTAATTGCAAACAGATTAAAATACTAGAGGTTTCCCGTCTTTCAATCCAGATCCTGCCTGATACTTACTGCCATTATTTTTAGTGGGACCTATTTCATGTGTTCGTCAAATATGGAGTTGTTCACAACGTGAAGATTCCCTCAAAGCAGCCGCAGGCGAATGCCAAGTTTGGGTATGTTACAGTTCACGTTCTTCCATGTATCCGGTCGCCTGCACCTGATTTCTCTACATACCGACAAGATTGTACGTGAAACTTCATAGTTAAATTATCTGCCATTTCATGACGATTAATTTTATCGTCTTTCTTCTCAATGGAACATGAGCTTAATAGGTATGTTTTCTTGGGCTCTAACTTCTTGGCTTTCAATCCGTGGTGGGCCATGTCCTAGCTATAGGTTTGTTGCCGCAGGGTTAATTATGTTAAATGAACACATTTTGTTAAGGTTTGTGGTTATGGAAACTTTGAAAGACGCGGATGAAGTGCGTGGTGATCTCAAAAATGGAAAGTTCTTGAACGCGAAGAACGGAGTGCAGCTGGTGGTGAGTGGATTGTCTCCATTTTTGCTGTAGATGTAGTTCAGTTACCGCGATTTCCAGCTAAGCAACGTCCGACACGGAGACAACCAGCGGTCTCGCGATGAGGGTAGATCATTTGCGAATCAAGGAGCGAGGTTTGCTTGGTTTTGATACTAGGTAATACGGTGTGCTTCATGATTATCATGCGTATTTGCTTCAGATTACCTCTGAGCGAAATGTCAGCTCGTAACAACGGTACGAAATATTACGGCAGAGAAAATTCTGCCGGCGACAAAGGCCAAATTATCAGCAGCGCGAGATGTTTCTCTCAGGACCTTCCGCTTCAGACTCCGATAAAGGTTCGTTATTTTTTTTGTTTCCATGGTTTTCTTTATGTAAGTGAGTTTCCAATCATCATGATCCAGGTCCGAGTCGTCGATTCACCGTATCAAATCAAAACGGTCAACGAGGGGTTCTCGTTCCACGTTGTTCCGCTTGAACAAAAGCTTAGCGAGGATTATAGCATTCTTCAACGTGAAATGAACAAGTTCTGTATGAAAAGTCCAAACCTTCAGGACATTCCGAAGGTAATCTTCCATCCCATCTTTTTGGTTGCTGTTCTTTTCTAGTTTGAAAAAAAAAGGAGTGATACTTTAAACTAGTAACAACTTTAGGTAGGCCAGTACGTGTTGTACTGCCGTGGAGGTGTTGCATTCCGTGGTTTGTGCAACGGTGATACAACTCTGTATCTGATCGATATCGGTGAAATCGTCAAGATCAATAGACCGCAGCTATGGGATCTACCAGCTCAATTCGCAAGGCTGCCGAGCTTGGTAAGACTGCTTTTCCAGAGGATTTGAGTTACTAAGTAGCTTTTCGTTCAGGTTGTTCCCTGTACCATCGCTAGAGTAAAGTGGACATCTCCAACCATTCAAACGTTCCTCAAGAGCAGAAGCGTAGGTTTCGACCGAGTCTATCACTTTTATATGTGTTCTCATTCTTAGTTTCGGGCCGTATGTTCGTTCTTGTTCAGCGTAAATGGGTATTTTCATAAACACGCCACACCGGTTTCCCTATTGCGTTTGGCTTGTGGGGGTTGTGAGGTTTGTTCGCAAGTGCCCAATTCTAAAGTGCCCGCGTGGTGTACTGGTGAGAGGTGCTACTGATACTCTTACGGCACTCGTAATTCCGGCAAGAGCAAGCACGACTTCCATTTCTTCGTGGACAACTAAATTATTACCAGACTTGTCTGGTGCCTCTACGATTCTGAATTTGACACGTCTGCGGTGGCACGTCCTCAGGTGGCCGATCAACGCCGACACCTTTACCTTTTACCTTTACCCAATTCGACTGGGGGATACTATATATAATACGACCCAGAGTGTGGGAAGTTGTTGCATATTAAAATATAGACTTCTTGCTTGATCTTCATGTTACTTTCTTAGGCCCTGGAAAAGTGGTCGATGGCATGCTCGGGTGGACTTACCGCTGTGGCGCATGAGTACAATGGACTTACCAATGTGGTTCAGTTAACAGCGTCGACAGAAGCAGGTATAATTTCTCTTGATTCCTTATGTAACCTTACCCAAATCTCTTCACGTGCTCTATTTAGGCGAGGATGACTTCGCTCTTTCCATTTCACGAAAGGGTTGGTGCGTTTGCACATCACCTACTCTGCGCACGTATAGCCGTGACGATCTATTGAATGCGAAAAAGGTTTGTTTGATTATCCACGTTCGAAGACTCTTTTATGTAACCAGATGAGTTATTGACAACTGGTTGGTGAGGTGTACTGAGGAAGGAGAGGTATCGAGTTTATTGTGGAAGGATTCAGTTTAAATTGTCGTGAGATGAAAAATCTCATGATCCTTCTACACAATCTAACTCGAGTGAGCAGTTATGAGGTAGTAACTGCATGTTACGCAGCTGCTCAATATATTTCATCTGCGCGGAAATCTTTAGTAAAAGGCGAATGATTTTCTCGGTTAAATGCAGAGAGGCCAGGGAATATATTTCATAAACTTTTCTATTTCATAAAAAATATGTCACTATTTCATAAAAAATATGTCTATCCATCTGACAGAACAGTACAACCAACCTGTGACAACAGATGGATCTTCAAGACTATTAACGTACAAGAGAAACAACAAACAAAGCTTGCGAAATAAAGGGTGAACTGACGGTTCGTTCTGAGCCGATTTGAACCCAGGTAACCACCACAGGCACCCACTCCGTCCAGCAAATACTGAATTGCATCAGAAACATTACAAAGTGCTAAATACTTTCACACGCATCGTCCGGCGATTGACCTCTGGGGCCGTATGCTCGTCTCTCTCGGCCGGGCGATGGGCGCCCATCGCCCGGCCGAGAGAGACGAGCATACGGTCCCTGGTCGGGTTGATTCAGCCTCCATCTCTCCTGGGCCCATATGCTCGTCTCTTCCCTTCTCGAAAGTGGGCGGGGTTAGGGAAAGAGCGGGCGAATAAGAACGGAATCGGTCCCGTATGGCCTGTGCTCTTTGTCGCTCGTTTGTCTCTTAACCCCGCCCACTCCGGAGTTGAAAGAGACGAACATACGGCCCCTGATCGGGTAGTTTGTTACCATGCTTGTCTGGGATGGTGAGGACATTGTCATGCCTCTGCGATTCGGGATCAAAAACGAATACGTGGCGCGTCCTCAGGGGCTGAGCATATAGCATCATTTCAGAATTGTAGGGCGCCTAGACAATGAATTGTGAGTGCCACTCGCCGTAGGAAGTCTAGGGCGAGGAGCGATCGCTCGATAGTACATGCGGAATTAGCGCTTCTTACCACTGTACCATGTGTGCCCTTAGCACTATTCAACTTAACGGACGCCAGTACTCGATTCGTCGAAATTCGGTGAAACTGCGTCTATGGGAGTTATTTGGGGTCCAGAACACGGATCTGCTGTCCGTTTTACACGCACATCGACTACTTGGGTGGTCCAGTCGTGATCATCGATTCCGCTGAAACTTTGTCCATGAGAGTTCTCTGGTGTCTTGAACACGATGGTGAAGTCCGTTTTCTAGTGGCGGCCGAATACGGTAGTTACAGGTGAGTACCCACCGACCCTCCCTGATGAGGCTCACCTATAACTACCGTATTCGGCCGCCATTTGCTAAACGGACTTCACCATCGTGTTCAGGACACCGGTGAACCCCTATAGACAAAGCCTCAGCGAAATCGCTGATCCTGACTGGACCACCCACGTGGAAAATGAACAGCAGATTCGTGTTCTAGACTAGAAACTGTGGTCATTGTGAATAAGCTTTTGAGGTACTTATCAAGAAGTGCTTGCCCTTCAGTACTAGCGCGATAACGCCACGGAGGAACGGGTTCCCATTGCTGATTTGGCGACGAAATAGTGTGCACAGAGAGGAGTGACCGAGAGTGACCGCGTGGCTTCGCCACGCGGTCAGGCTAGGGGAGGAAATCCGGGGTGGGTGAACGACTGGTTCCCAACAGATGGAGGGTCTAAAACCAAAACGCAGCACGACGATAATTCATAAGCCTATAGTATTGAAACCGCGTGGCTTCGCCACGCGGTCAGGCTAGGGGAGGAAATCCGGGGTGGGTGAACCACTACTTAGCAGCAGATGGAGGGTCTAAAGTATAACAATTGAAAGCAGAGCGATGGTTGAACCTTGAACTAAGCACTGCAAAACTATGGACGAGAAAGGATTCGAACCTCCAAGCCGTAGACAACAATCACCCTCGATATCCACTCGGCCATCCCGACCATAATGAAAGCCGTTCTTGGATCTCTTATGTCAATCCCACCCCCATACGGCGCTGTGGACGTGAAATCCGTAGAGCGCTGTACAAGTTACACACAAGGCGCATCATTTGCCGCGCAATGGGAATCCGTTCCTCCGTGGCAAAAACGTTTCACTCCCTTCAGTGGGCGGGGCAAAGGGGCGGTTTCAACCAATGAGCGACTCCCTGGATAATGCCCAAGGCGACAACGCCACGGCTTTGCAACGTGACGACGTCGGCAGACGTTGTATTATTTATTTATTTATTTATTTACGCCTCTCATAGACGTGCTTCAAAAAACAGATACATTAGCTAAAAGAAACAGAGTGATCCTAGGCAAGAACCTTGTAGTATAAAAATAATAATAACACAAAAAATTAGGAGGTGGCCATGGCTCCGCCCCTTTACTCCGCCCACTGGAGGGCACACCAGTTCTTGATAAGTACCGCTTTTGATAATATACGATATGATAATGTAAACGGAAGGAGCCAGCTCTTGACAATTCTTCAAATTTCTTATGACTTAATTTTTATTATTTTCCGTTATATTCCGAGTTGAACTTCTGCGAGTGGGTGGGAGAGTAGAAGAGCAGGGACAACTCGTCCAACTGTGATGACTTTAAGCTTCGTGTTATAGTCTTTACAAGTTTTGCCATGTTAGGCGTTGTGTGGCGTCACTCCGCGGCGCAGTATATAATGCCTGATCAGGAGTTTTCGCTTCAGACCGCCGTCTGCAAGCCGATCGAACTCAACGAGAACGTCGCCGAGATCGTCACTGGTCTACAGAACATTGCCGTTGCTTGATAACAATGTGTATCGTATAGTTTTGTGCTTTAAACTAAATCTCACAGCGATTGCGGTTTGAGGTAAGGGACTCAGTAAGGAATGGGGTTGTTTTTGTTCGAAAGTTCGAAAACGACGTGAAAGTCACTCGAGTTTCACCCTTTATAATACAATAGCAGAAAAGAATTTCTTACGGTTACAATTAGAAGCTCTATAGAAGTAGCTGTTACCTCTCCAGGTCACGGAAAACTGAGAATGATGTGTTTGTTAAACTGAAAAATTAGGTGCTCACCGCAAACGATGTGCGATTTGAGTTCTTCTCTCTCTTGTGTGCAAAACACTACTAATTTCACTTATCGTTAGTTTATACTTTTGAAGTGTTGCGCCCGGGGTTGACTTGTTGCCATCACCATCATGCCCTCGGGCGGTGTGTGGTCTTTGCCTAAGCGCTTCGGTGCGATGTGGGTTCGGTGTTCAGGCAACCAAAAATTTCCCTGTTTTGGTATCTTCTCGCAAGATCCTGCTCAAATTGTAGTGAGAATATGAAGAAATTGAAAATCGATGAGAAGCGCTGGTTCTTTTGTAATCTTCTGGTCTTTTATGCTATGCCATGTTTCAGTCTCGAACCACTTTTGTTGTACGAATAAATGGTCCATTATACGCGTTCTTTTTTGTTTTTTTTTCGTTTGTTTTCTTCTTCGTCGATGTTGGCGGCGCTTCTTGGCGCTGCGCCAAGCGATGGATTTAGGTAAGTGGCGGATTTGAATTTGGCGCCTGTGATCTTTAATCAGGTTAATCTATACGGTATAGCGAAGCGACGCAGTCAAAAGTCCATTTTTGGCCTAAACGTGCGCTCTTTCCGTAGTTTTCTTGAGATATTTGACAAATTTGTTTTTAATCAGTCAACGGGGTGATTTCCGTCCGGATTTTTAGCTTCGTAGGTGAATTTTGCCGATTTAGTTAGGTAGTGGGTCTATTTTTAGATGTCTGTCGGCAATCACAGTGTCCTTGGTCATATTTTTCGCTCCCAGTCTGTCTTTATGATCTAAAATGACTATGGCTTACAGCTTTAGCGTAAATTTCAATTACAGTGACTTCTTACGTTTCTCGATTCCGGGTTTATTAAGGTTTGAAGATAGCGATACTTGTGCAATGAGCATGCCTGAGCGATCTGACAAGAGCATCTGGCCTAGATCCAACCCAGGTCATATTCGAGTGCGAATTCCTACTTGCGAGTCGTTTTGTTCACTTCCTGGATTTTGTCGTATATTCAAGCTACTAAAGTGCCCTCTCTTAGAACTTTAGTGCCAACGGTGACATTATCGTTTAAATATCAAAATTTCTTAAGGAATCGGAGGTTACGAACGTTGTGTAGAAAACCTGTCTGAAGTTCAAAATAACATGATCTTAAGTTGCCTAAGTAATGCACTTTTTCAATTAGATCCAGTACAGTAGATCCGATTAATGAACCGTAGCCCAATTTCAGCCTTGCAGTATGGATCAAGTATGCAACTAGCTCCAGTTTTTTGCTTCAAGACACCTTTGTTCACCACTTCTTTGAGAGACACTGTTCATCTTTCAAAGAGGCGATGAAGTAGGGATCAAATGGTCCGACGTTCTCGTAGACTGTTTGACACTGCTAAAATTATCTACAGTGTTCACCTAACAACCCCGAATTCTATCTACACTGCGCTTCGTCGTCGTTAAAACGATGGCATACGTATTTTGAATACGCGGATTCCATCTGTTATTCTGCTCTCAATGGTGCTTCATTAAATAAGCTGTTCTGCATCTGTTGTAACTATCCTGTTATTGACAATGAGCTGTCATTCATTCCGTCACTTCGTGTAGTTTAACTGTGAGTGGCATAGTGAGCAGAGAATTTGTTCTCCTTCGTTCCGTTTGCGGAAAGTAGAAGAGGTCTTGAAATTTTAAACAGTTATTAACACAGGAAGGAATGCACACGTGCTCCGGATACCAACATCGTTCTCCATACACCGCATCAACATCTCCACTCAGAGGATATCACTCACTTCCACGACATGATGACAGTGTACTATTTAAAAATCTTCACTCTTTTCCACACAGTAGATCGTACTCATCGTATTCAGGTTTTTCCTTCCTATTCAACAGTTCGAGGACTAACACCTACATTCCGCCGCTTATCAGCTACAGCCGACTGTCGACTGAAGAGCAGCGGAAGTGACGGGAGAAGTATGAATTGTGACAGGTCCAATTTAGAAAATCTTTGAAAAATTGCAATCGTACTGTTAAGAGTCACCTTCACTTGCATCCGGATCACCAGACGGTGCTTCTCATATGGATTGCTCACTAGAATACCTAGCAGATCTTGTAAAAGAAAAGAAGGACCTGGAGATGTTTGTCGATAATTTCCAACACGTGGAGCGTCTACTGAACGAGGGTAGGTTTTGAAGCAGAAAGCTTCATTTTCGATTTGCGCCATCAAGAAAGCGAAAAATTACGCAATTTTCGAATTACACTGCATTAAGACCTCATCTCATTCAGTAAAATCGTATGTATTGTCTTTACTTCAGAGATTTCACGAGTGCGCGGAGCTCTATTCCAAACGGAATTTGTTACTGAGCCATTCGATTTGCCGGAACCAATAGGAGACGTGGTTACCATTACGGAGAAGATTTATGTCCCAAAGAGAGAATATCCTGATGTTGGTTTCTCAGTTACTCGGTCTGTTTGGTGAAAACTGCTTCTGAGAGATGGTGCATGGTTTAGTACAATTTTGTTGGGCGGATACTTGGACCCAGAGGAATGACTGCCAAGCAATTGGAGCAGGAAACCGGCTGTAAGATTATGGTTCGAGGAAAGGGTTCAATGCGGGACAAACGAAAGGTTTTTACTGATACCTCGCACAGTCTTGTTCAGTTAGTAATCTCAATATGTTCCAGGAGGAAGCAAATCGAGGGAAGCCCAATTGGGAACACCTGGATGACGAATTACATGTACTACTACAGTGTGAAGACACCGAAAATAGAGCCAGAGTTAAACTCCGATCAGCTATGGACCACGTGAAGAAACTCCTCGTCCCTGCGGTGCGTCTCGTCGGGTTTTCACGTAACTAAGAAAAACGAGAAGAGAGTCTAGAAGTTATTTTAGCCTGAGGGCACAGATGAGCTCAAAAGGAAACAACTCATGGAGTTGGCCATCATCAACGGAACATACCGTCCTTTCCACAAAACCAGCTTATGTTAGTTATTTACTATTAGAGTTCTGCTGAATTAACCATTTCTAACCCATTTCTGCAGCAAATTCAAACCGTATTATAACTCCTGTGCCGCTAGTTTCACCAATACGTGCTCCAATTTTCGTTTCACCAACAAACAGTCCTAACAGCGTCAGTGGAGTGGTGCAGGTATTATCCAGAAGTTTCCATTTTGAGTTCCAAATCGCAGTTTTTTTGATAGAAATTAGTCCTCGAATGATTATAGGATCACCCATGTACCGTGTAGTATGAGATGAAAAATGTATTCCATTTCAGAAGCCAGCAAACCAAGGTTATATTGGAACGAACTCACAGCAGCCCTTTGACTACTCTTCTTTCATGAAGTACGCCTTAAGAATGACTTTCTTACTGTTTACTATAACTTTATTCCAAACTGGCTCTAGCCTTTTTATTCCGCCAAAATCACAATTTTCAGTCCGAACTTCCTCGAATCAGCACTCGCTTCTTTTCAAATTGCTAACGAGCTGCACCTACCAACGTTCCCAACAGCCACTTCCTTGGTGAACTCTTTTCCGTCGTTGTTCATGAACACCTCAGCTAACACAGCTGCAACACAAGATTCTTCCACGTCGGCGACGGCCGCTCCTGCCCTTAGCCCCACAAAGTGCTTCTGAATTTGAACTACAACTGTGTTTGGTTTACATTGCAGTTTTCACGTTTGGAATCTAATTTAGAGTCTCATTGTGCTCGAATTTCTAATTCATTATTTCTGCATGTTGTTCTCTGTCTCACCAAAGTGCCGCAATGACCGACTCGTTCTGCATATTTCGCCTTATTTTTCAGTGTCTCATCCAAGTAATCCTTCTCACATGTTTAACGTCGTTTAGCATGATTTTCTCGTTCCATTTAATACCTCTTTGGTCACAGGTGCACTTACGTCTTTACGGAGTTCCCTGCCGCATGACTTTTCCTGTGAATGTCTGTTATTTTGTTCCTGTTACAGTTGGTTAGTTAGTGTTCATTGTTCTTGTTTCCATTTCCTTTCATTGTCTTCGGTCGTTTTAAGATGTCTGCTCGCAGTTCTGCTGGCAACAGTGCCTGTGGTGGTTGCGTGTAACGCACTGTAATGTGGTAGCTACTGTATAGTGCTACTACGCCCGTATTTGGTCCCAGTGTATCCCGGTACAGTACCGCAGGCGCATATGTTGCGTATATTTTAGAAAATGTATAGGATCCGCATGGGTTTCCCAAACTTGAAATGCTATGTGTGCGCTTGCGGTATTATCAATGCAGTGCAACCACCTCGCATCTTTGTATGATAATGGTGAATATCTGTGAATCGACAGTGGAGCTGCAATTCCGAAGTTAATGAAATGGTTTTTTTCTGACAGTTTTACAAGCAAAAGATACCCACACCTGGTCTCTCCAAAGAGACCGAACACAAAGTTCATCACAAATGCACCTCATCACGAGAGAAGAACTGAAATTAACTTTCAAACAAAGCGAGATAGGAGACATCTAGGATAGATCTTCAAAAAATAAATAACAATAATCAATCATGTAATAGTATTCTGTACACTTGAGCAAAGATTGCAAAAGCATTTCACAGCAATTAGTAAGGCACTGAGTCGTATCCGTCGGCTTAAACAACTTTAACAACACTTCCTTTTTCCCATCGAAAACCATAAATAATACCCTCATCAAGACTTAGAACTGGCAGATGATGATAGCCTTTGACCTGAGCAGTGGTAGCAGGAGCTCCAAGAGTGACTTCTTTGCCGGGAACACGGAAAAGCTGCACACCAGCGGAGACGCAGTTCTGTTCAACAAAAATTAGGTAATAGGTAATTAAAATATTCACCAAGGAGAACTCACCGATGTTGACGGATCTTCAGGCTCATTTTCTACACAATCGTCTCCCCGAGACTCCCGTGAAGAGAAACGTTCAAGTTTTCTAAAAGAAAATATTTAACAAAAAGTAGCACCTTTGATGGCAAGCGGAAACAAAAATGCATTTGATTCCGCTCCAGCTAGCTGCAGCGTGGTGGATAGCATGAACTATAGAACTGTAACGTTCAGGTACAGGTTGCGCCGCCACATGCAACGGGCTCTTAGGTTAGAAATGGTAGCATCGAAATCGATACCTTGTCAATGTATCAATTTCATCAGCTAGTTGTTTCTTTTCTGATTCTATCTTCTCTACCATGAGCAGAAGTCGGTCTTCTAGTTCCTCGTTTCGCTTTCGTTGTATTTGAAACTGCTCTTCTAATAGGGCATACTTCGTCCGCCAGTACTCGATATCTGCATCGCTCATCGATCTCAAACTCTGAAATACGATAACTGAAAATCGTGATACTTTAGTTTTATTACCGCGTTTTTGTGGGTTACTATAAAGTACATTAGAAAAAGATGTTGTAACGATGGTGCTAAAGTCATCCTAAAATGGCGACTCTGACGAGAATCGGACCCACGTCTCGGGCCTACCCGGGCTCGTGTATTAGGGCTCGATTAGACGCCGCGCGGCGAAAATGCAAAACCCGAGCGCAATCAATAATTAACGTCATTGATCGAATTTGCTCCTTTACGTTAGTGTCGCAGTCTGGTGGCGTCGCGTCTGAGCAAAAAAAAATTGGGCATATAATCACATAGGGAAGAAATTAAACGAAAAAGGTGAATTCCGTTAAAATGTCCCTTGATAAAGAATAGCAACCCTCTAAGAAACCCGAACGACCAGTAAGTTTGCCTATATGAGGCGCCACCGGACTGCGCCACTAATGCAAAGGAGCAAATTCGATCAATGGCGTTAAATATTGATTGTGCTTCGATTTTGCATTTTCGCCGCGCGGCGTCTAAACGAGTCCTTACAGTTAGACCGCTACACTGAAACGATGGCTCTCTTCCCCTACCATTACACCACCGTTACAACACCTACTTTTATGAATTAAAATATTAATAATTCAACATTGAAATGTTGGAAACTGCTGCACTGTGAGTTTTATAAAACACCCATTCGTGAACAAAGTCCCCTTCCACCTTTTAACCACTCCTCTTAATCATGAAGATTATGAACGCTGTTGGAGACGGGCCTTCCACGTGAGAAGGCAGAATTCAAGTCAGTGAACGACAAGGACATACTTGCATAAACCTCGGAATATACCCGTAACGGCGCACAACCCCTTATCCATCAAAGCTCGGTGGGGTTTGATCAGGGTTTACTCATGGTTAATTTGAGGTCTACACGTCATTACCGCTTATTTTTATTTTATTTTGATTCATTGAATATGAATATATTCTCTGTTACAGCGTACCAAATGGAGATGAAATTATCTCTGATACGTAGGAGCGAAAAGACCTAGATCACGAGTACTAGACTTTAGACAAGGAATCCGTCCATGTTGAGATAGGTCGCGCAGATAGCCACTTGTATACTAAATACCTATATGGCATGCGAAAACCCGTCTCGCTAATGGATTCCAAATCACGAATAAACCCTTAATAAACCCAGTAGCGCAATGACGAGTCACGGTTTGGCGTCATTCGAAGCACATTTCGGGGTATGTACCAGGTCTCCCGTCCATAAATCTGAATTTTGGAATGTGAGGAGTGAATTCGAACGCGATAAAATATCTGACAAATCACAAATTCAAACTGAAAATATGGTGAGCAGTATGATAGGAGACCCTCATCTCATCCAAAGTACAACCGGAGCGAACTCAGTAGCTTTATTCATACAATCTTATTCTTAATCTAATAATATAGCAGAGTGTACGTTCTATTAACGTACACTCTCTTATTAGGTTATTTCCCATCAGAATGCAATCTTTATTTACAATAAAACAACTACACAACGTCTACAAAAGAAACTACCTCCTTTTATACATTGAATCAGCCACAACATAGCAGATAACTTACTAAAACCACCGAGTAGTAAGTGAAGGAGGTTACTGGAAAGTGCATAATAACGATAAATAATGATGAAGAAGCGCGGTGCAATAAATATTCTTCTTTCTTTGATGAACAGGTCACTTGAGATCGTCTTCGTCCTCTTTGTTGATGGATCGCTTGATTTTCACCAACAATCCGGTGTGCCACTGATCCAATCGGCTAATCTTGTCATATGACTTCACCGCATCAGTAAACATTTCTTCGTTGCTGTCCTCAAGGCAAGCGATGAGATCCTGGAACAACAAAATACAGTTTTATATAATCTTATAATTTTACGATTTTAATTAAAGAAAACTAATTTCAAAAACAATAAAAAAGTTGGACAAGATATTCGATAATCGGGGGGCTATAACACTGATTCCCACCAGGCTGTTCGGCGGAAAGTTTTATTGAAGGCCTAACGCTTAGACCTTCTCCTCGTCTTCAGAGGGAAACACAGTTCCTGGATGATGACCTGTCAGGTCACCCCATCAAAATGGACGCGGTACCATATCCGTAAGTTCTGATACGGATATAAATAGAATGACGGAGTATCTGACCACTCACTACTGACCGTGAAACTCGAACTTGATGATCAGCTAACAAACTCTCTCCTCAAATCTCGCCGACTTATCAACTTTTTGTTGCTTATTCGGCCTGAGCCGCAATTTTTGCTATGATCCATGTACCACCACTAGAATACGAAGTATAGTTGATCATAACCCGCAAGACGCGGTAATAAAACTGGAATCTCGCAATAGGAAAATCGGTTTCATCTTGGCTATATTCTCAATAGAGAAACAGCCCTCCCTTTCCCATGCATACCCTTCTGTTGAAAAAATAATCCCTATGCTATTCGATCAATCTTCATAGTATTAGATCCCCTGAAAAGAAAAATAGGCATTAATCAAAAAGCTGTTCAAATAAGTCAACTAACAAAAGCGCTTTTAAAATCAAACTCCTTCGTCGTTTCGAAGTAATCTTCAGCGTTAGACAAGATGAATAATTATAGTTTGAAATGCCAGGCACCGAAAACAAACAAACGACGAAGAACTGACCTTGATGAGTTTCGCTTCACGCGAGTCAGTAAAGGAAGGCGATGCATCCTCGTACCGCTTCAGAGCATGCTGAGCGTCCAGCTGAAGATAGAGCTGTTGAGAACAAAAAAGGGCACGAAACCTTTTCACAAAATAATAGAAACAAGGTGAACACCAAATATCAACACCCGAACGGCTAAACATACCAGATCTATACAAAGGTGACAAAGAAGGGATTGGAAGAAGTGATTCTTGGCGGCGTATTTCAGCGTTGGATGATCTGCTTCCCACATCGCTATTTCTTCGAACACTGCTATAGCCTTCTGATATTGCTCCAGCTGTGCAGCGTACTAACAAAGACAATTGTTAGTAACACTAATGCAATACAAAAAAATCCGAATGCAGCTTACCTGGGCCACCTTTATCAGACATTTTGTAGCGCTACTCTTGGACTCTTCTCCTTTGTAATAGTCGGCAGCTTTTTGGTAGTGTTGAATACATTGCTCCATATCAGGACATTCTGTCTCGAACCTAAGTATAACAGAACAATAAGAGCAATTGTGATAACCAATTGTGGAATGAGAGAAGTTGCTGATAAAAAATTTCAAAAGTATTCGAAAAAACGAAATAAACCATAAATTCAGGTAAAAAAATGTGACAAATCCTGCCAATTAAAATAAGTAAGAAAAAACAGCTTACCAGCTTAGCACGCAACCCTTAAGCTTTCGAATCATAACTCTACTCCACCTTTGAACTTCATTTTCACCAGGTCTACTTGGTGGATGCTATCTATTTGTACATACAACTCTGCGGCGTATATTATGGTGCGTGTTGTGTACCCACACTCATTCTCGTTATGGTACCGTAACCCATAAATGATTCTCGTGCTCGTGACGACTCATGTGCTAGTGACGACTGAATAAACTCAAAGTTCATCGAGAAGGAACTTCTTGACGAGGATGAGAGTTGATGGAGTGGGAACCTCCACTTAGTGCCTGAGAAACCGTTAGTTATTCAATTTCTAGCTTTACACATTTGTCTATTAATTTCACATAATTTCCGGAAAGGCGTATAGAACTGACTAGGAACGATGTCAAGTCAAAGATTGCCTCTTAGTTCCTTCATTCTTTATCATTATTAATCAATCCTTGACGGAAATACGGCTTCCTTCCAAGTTCCGCGTTGATGTAAATGACGAAAGACATTCTGAGCGTTCTCTAAAATTCTGTATCTTTGCATGAAACAGTTTTCTCTTCTGCTCTGTCGGTGTTTAAACGCCGGTATTCTCAAGCGAAGCTGAAAAGTGTGAACGAATGCCGTAATAAGTCGTCAGCATTATCCTCAGCTTCTGTGGCAAAGTTCTTTTTTCAGCTTTTTCCCGGTCATGTCTTACCATAAATTCTCAATTTCTGATTTATTTAGCCTCGACATTGATGCAATCAGATGCTCTAATTTGGTTCATCACCTTTCGAAGTTGAGAGATAGGATTTTTCTTTTCCGGCTTAACAACCGTCTAACGAACCGTCTACCATTTACTTTTTAGTTTTGGAGAACAGATTTGGTGGATGAGAGTTAATAATAATAACCATACGACTACTTTCACGGCCAAAACGACCCTGGATGACACTTTCGACGATTACAGACCAGTTTTATACGCGACATCTCCGCAACATGGAAGTTCTGTCGATTTCACACAAGTCGACAGCAAAATTGAATCACTTACAAGGAGGGTCGTCGAAGTGATGGTGAGCTCTAGCGATGCAATTTCTATGGGATGTAGGGCTTAGTCGGATATCCAAAAACATGAAAAAAAATTTTCGGAATCGCATCGTATGGTACTGGAAAGGGCCTGCGAAAACGAGGGAGGGCTACTCATAAGAGCGCTCATCTCGCCTCTGAGATGTGCGCGGAGGCGCAGCCGGTAAGCGGTTGGGCTCTAGTTCAGATGGTCATGGATTCAGAGCCTGTTGGTGCAGTTTTGTTTTGCTTCAACCGCATTGATACCAAATCGTGTTCGTTTTGCGATTTTGTTATGGAGGTGGAAGAAAATCATGTTTGGAGCAGCGGAAAATGCACAAATTTTGGTAAATGGCAAGATTAATATGGGTAACCAATACCTACCGTAACTTACCTCAAACGGATACAAATTCAGAAACTAGTGTTAGATTCGTGATTATCGACCCAAATAACCCCCACAAACGAAGTTTGGACGAAATCGGGTATTTTGACCAAGTTACCTCACTGACTCACCCTTACCATAGCTAACGCTCATCAGTCGGAATTCCAGAAACAAAAGTGAAATTCGTGATCAGCAGTCCAGGTGAGACTCCTAGGCAATTTCTGGATCGAAAGTAGTGGATACCGAAGATTTTCTGATAGCTAGAGTCCGAACGGAGGCATAATATTACCAGGGAATCATCAGAGACTGAACCTTGGGCAACGCTACCGACACCTTACATGAGGCTGGAGACGTCATGGTCATCCATTTCGCCCAAACCTTGCTAGTGAGACTATTTGAGGCGCTGGTCACCAATATAACACTAGTTTCGTGATTTGCAACAAGTGACGGTATCTACAAATGATGGGTTTGGTTGTGTTTGGGCTGATGAGCGTTAGCTACGGAAAGGGCGGGTAAGTGAGGTGCCTGGGTCAAAATAACCGATTTCGTCCAAACTTCGCTTGTGGGGTTCTTTGGGTCGCTGATCACGAATTTAACATTAGTTTTTGAATTTGCGTCCGTTTAAGGTAAGTTACCGGTCTCAAGGGCGTAATGAGCGCTTTGATGTGTAGCGCTTCCTCGTTTTCGCAGGCCTTTTTCAATACCATACAGTGCGATTCCGAAAATTTTTTTCATGTTTTTGGATATCCGATGAGGAGCCCTACATCCCATAGAAATTGCATCGCTAGAGCTCACCATCACTTCAGCGACCCTCCTTGTTAGCCGTCCTCTGTTGACCATGACTCATTTGTTGTTGTGGATTACGGTGCGATGTGTGTGGGTACACAACACACACCATAATATACGCCGCAGAGTTGTATGTACAAATAGATAGCATCTACTTGGTGCGCTGATCACGACCTTATATTTAGCTCCGTTCTCAAAATTAAGGTCGGTAGGTACATATAACGGCACTATTCCACTTGTTGGACACCAGTACTCGATTTTTTTTCAGTCGTCGAAATTCGCTGAAACTTTGCACAGGGGGGTAACTGAGGGCGCTGATCACGAATCTGCTGTCCGTTTCCTATGCGGGTGGTCTCGGACCACCCAAATCGCTACTTGGGTGGTCCAGCCAGGATCACCAAATCCGCTGATCTTTGCCTATGGGTGTTATTTGGGGTCCAGAACACGAATCTGCTATTCTATTTTCACGTGGGTGGTTTTGGACCACCCAAATCGCTTCTTGGGTGTTCCAGTCAGGATCACCGATTTCGCTGAAACCTTATCTATGGGGGTTCTCTGGTGTCCTGGACACGATGGTGAAGTCCGTTTTTCAAATGGTGGATGAATACGGCAGTTATAGGTAAGTACCTACTGACCTTACCCGGTGAGACTCACCTATAACTGCCGTATTCGGTGGCCATTTGAAAAACGGACTTCACCATCGTGTTCAGGACACCAGAGAACCCCCGTGGGCGAAGTTTCAGCGAAATCGGTGATCCTGACTGGACCACCGAAGTAGCGATTTGGGTGGTCCGAGACCACCCACGTGAAAAACGGACAGCAGATTTGTGATCAGCGCCCCCAATTACCCCCATAGGCGAAGTTTCAGCGAATTTCTGAAGAAAACATTTCTGGCTGAAAAAAATCGAGTGTTGGTGTCCAACAAGTGGAATAGTGCCCATATAACTATCTGAAGTTTCAGCCAAATAAGGGGAATAACCTCCACTTGCCCGTGCAAACTTCTATCTGAAGCGATGGGGCAAAATTCGAGAACCGGATGGCACAGACTTAATCAGATAGCCTACTCAGAGGAGATTTGGACAAAAAAGTTCTTATGTTAGTTTCCCGGAGCTCGAGAGCCGAATAGTCCCAATCGTTTGTATCGAAAGCACTTCTCCACAATGAACGCATGGTTTACGATTGTTGCAAGATAATGTGATAACTTACAGCTCTGCAATTGTTACGTGATTCTTCGCAGCCATGTTGAATCGGCCCATATCTGTGTAGATTTCGGATGTCTTCAACAAACAGTCGACTGCTAGCTGAAACAGGTCTAAAATTACGAAAATAATAATGTATGGAGCCAAAAAAAAACCATTAATCAGGAGTATAGCGTTGGACTAACCTGAGGATTCACTTTCCTATAACAATTTGCAGCCTCTGCGTACTGACTAGCACAGTCGTGTTTTGAATCGCCCTTAAAATCAAACTATCCAATATTCCTGCACAAAATATAAGATTCACTAAGAAGGAGCAGAACTCTACCTTAGCTCCATGAAGTTCCGCTGCTCTAACAAACGCATCTCCTGCCTCCTTCCAAAGCTTAGCCATCTTGAAGAGATTTCCAGCCTGACAAATGATGAAATATTTATATGGAGAGAACCAATTATTAACAGCATGACTTGTTGATTTCTTCACTTTATTGAATCAATGAATTACAATTCGGATTCGGATTTTTTGAACGTCCATGAGCAAAACTACGAGATCCACAAAAACTTGGCTCTTGGTCACCAAATCGAATAGATCTAGGCACAGCGGGCTTCTTTCGTGATGAAGATACTGACATTTTGCTGAGCGCCTGGCCGACATCTCCGATTCTTCTGGCCATTTTGCGTTTTTCGATGGTGAACTCTACAGTGTGGATATCATGCTTCTCTCGACAATGGGAGTCGCGCTCCTCTGCAGAATGAAACTCCTCGCGACAATTCTCGTGATAGCATTTGAAATGCCGTCCATCCGGGTTCTTTTCGACCTGGATACGATGGAATGGACAATGATTCTCGTCACTGTGCACTTCCAGAGCCCTACTGCTAACGAACATCTTCGAACAGGCGGTGCACTGATGCGAATGAGCAGCTTCATAGTGCGACTCGAAAGCGTCAATATCTGGAAACTCTCGTCCGCACATGTCGCATTCAACAGGATCCTCTTCGGTTTCATCATCGTCGCGACCGGATACTCGTTCTTCGTGCGTCGATGAACGACCATCATCCGGCTAGGAAATATTTGAATAAAACAATGAAAAAATATCTGATCAGTCTTAATCGTTGTATATATGCTGACACATCGATTAAGTTCATTAAATCGTGGTTTACAACGATTTTCCACCCATTTCCGGGCTAGCTTGCTCTTTACCGTACACCATAGCATAGTGATGAGTAGCTACTCTGGAAACTGGTGCAAAATCGCTATAAACCACAATGAAAGGGTTATCTGGAACAATACAAAATCTACAAAATTCTGCAGTTTTGATGAGTAGAAGCCCATTTTCTCTACTTGAAATCTCAACAGATCCATTGAGATTTTACTTCGATTGGGATTTGAACATCCTTTAAAAGTCGGCTGCTTTGTCACGGAAAGGGCGTTGATATCGGTATGCCAAAAAGTATCTGGTGCTACTTAGCGTTTCACTACGTACTCGTAGAAGAAATGATTGCAGCATAGAAATGAAATTAAGAAAACGATCGATACTAAAGGGGAAAGAAGAGAGAAAATCACAACAAAGCTGAAATAGAAATATATGCGAACATATAGTGCTCTCCATTATGTTGGAACTTATAACAACTTTGAATTTCCAACAATCTGAAACTTAAATAACTAATATTAGTGTTATTACCGTAGAAAATCATGGGTCTATAGCATTTGACTGAAGGGAGCTAAGGAGGTAATTTTCCATAAATATTCTATTCTATAAACATGAATATTCTTCTAAACATGAATGTCTTCTAAACATAACATAATAAACATAAATGCTCTTTCTTCCATAAATATTCTGTTCTATAAACGAACACTTGCTATTATCACAAAAATGACGTTCTCTCAATCCAATTTCCGAGCACTGATGGTGACAGCAGTGGGATATGGGACACTGCGAGCTTAAGAAATGACTCAATAAAAGCTCCCGATCGAAAAGAGAGATAAGAATTGGCATTGGGCGCCTCGAGTGTTTTTGCCGCGTGCAAAGAAAACCCTGAGCTAAACCAAGCGATATTCAAAAGGACTCATGAACCAAGAACAATCGGTGCACAAGGTAATGAGGGGAAGAAAAAGGCAAACGAGAAGGAGAGCCAACTCCCATGAGGATATAGCTAGTTACAATGAGTGCAGGAGACGTCCCGAGCGGCAGCATCTAACAACAGGAGAGCGGAGGTGGGTGACTTCGAAAAGAAGCGGGGAGAATCACCAGCGGAAGTGTTTACTCGAACGTGAAATCTGTGAGTAAGAATCTTTTCATCTCTACATCCGGCTTTTTTTTTCAAAATTTCGAAGCAGGGTATGGGTTTAAGCAAGAATTTTTGTTACCCTTACCGCTGCAACACGAAATAATCGGCAAGAACTTCAACAGCTAACGTCAATATAAGCAGATTAGGGCTTACTTGGCTGATTAGAAAAAACTCTTTGAGTGAAATCAGGGAAGAATCAGTATCGTGAACTTTTCGCCTCTATCACGCACCCATATCAGGCGCAACGTCCTCTAGTATGCCAAGCTTCAATAATCAAATGTCCGATTTGTAGCCAACGTCGGAATAAAGAACGGGAAAACCGGTGATCCTACGTTCCTGATAACTGCTGATATCTTATTAACTCAGTATTATCGCAGAGAAATGGGAAATGCAAATTATGAATGGACCTCGTAGACACAAACCTGAATGAAAAGGTCAGCAGCTTCATCAGATCCGCCTCCACCGAATATTTTGCCGAGGAAGCCTCCACCGCCTCGTGTTTTCTTCTCGGCTTCTTCCAACTTACGGCGCGCCTTCGTCTCGCTATCAGCCATATCTGGAGAAGAGGATTAGGTAGGAAAATAGAAACAATGGAGAACAGCATCAACATTACAGTGTAACAACAGTAGTAGTAGAGACACTGAAATTCAAATACGGCAAACATCAGCGACAGTACGGAGATTCGAGTGATATCCAAACGTCCGATTTGACTGCCCTTGCCTACTGTTGTCGTTAGAGCAGGTTCAAACGCCTCCACTGGAAGACATTTTAGAGCAAAGGTCGATAAAACAATGGGACTTTTTTGCTTTTGCACTGCACGGAGTACATTTCCGATTTTTAGCCACAGCAAAGAGGTTGTTGGCACTACGCAGCTTACACTTTGGTGTTTGAGAGACATTTTTCACCCAGTTCGACCATCAAGTTATCTGGCACACTGAACATGATTTTCGGGTCCGTTTTTCAGAATTCGACCGAGGAACACCTATACTGTTAAAATTTGGCGCTGGTGTGGTCGGGTCGGGATCACCTATTCAGGTGATACTTCATCTAATCTAATAAAGAAATGAAAGTGAAATAAAATCCATCAGGGTGATGAGATGTGCTGACCACGAAACTGATATCCATCTCTTGGGGACCGAGTAATTCTGACCGATTTTGAGAGGTTCAGATAAATGGGGACAATATGGTCAAGACCACCAACACTGCTCACAGTCTGCCCAGATAGGTTATTTTCCATGTTGACAACCTTCGATTATACCGACCGATGCTTTCTATTTCGGCTTATTTCAATACTGTGGGGCTATTCAAACCCACTGAAACATACCGTAGGTGATCTAAATCCTGGATAAAAATATCAGAATCGTGATTAGTATGACAATACCCCCTCTAGACAAAATTTATGTAGATTAGTGATTCTGACCTGACCACCCTTGATTAAGAATTGGGAAATTCTCGGTCGATATACAAAATGTGGACTGTAGATTCATGACCAGTGTGCGAAATAATAACCTGGACAAGGTTTAAGCCAGATCCGTGATCTGGCTGAACCACACCTATCAATAATGCAGGTGATCTGCGGATAAAGGTCAAGAAACCGACACCAGGTCCGATTGCCCTAGGGAAAAATTCCGACAACATTGCGCTGAAAAAATTTACTTTGAAAACTGAACTTCCATGAGTTGAGCAGTGCCGATGGCCACTTTCTGGAAGAGTTTGATGGAAAAAACATCGCCGTAGAACCGGAAATGGGAAAAGGGTGATCAGTGGGTTGAGGTGAAAAAAGAACATTCCCTGAGGCTTGAGGCATTTTCGTTGCTCGAACCCCAAACAGAGCGAATTCTTTTGAAAAAAACGTGTTCGAAAAAGCAGAGATATCATCACCTACTCAGATAGAACCTTTAGAAACTTCGAGCGTGTAAGACAAGAACATTGAGAACAATAAAGAAAAAAGTTGAACGACTAACTGCAAAATAACGAGAAAGGAACTGAACTGAACAAAAGGTTAGTGATTCATGGATGTGGATTCGAGTAACGTCGTTCTCGTGCTAACAAGGACCACCTGCGGAAAGCCAACAAAGACCAACACCAACCACCAGGCAAAACCCCCATGCATGGAGATAGCCGGCAAGGATCGATACTCGGCTGCTCTGTCTGGCCACCCACCCGCTCCCCCACCCGGATGCGACTATTCCTTTTTGTTGACTCCGAACGTTTTGATATTTTTCTCATCAGATGGACACTCAGCACCTCGAAGAAATAAACAAAACCTTCGAATCAGGTCCACATAACTTTAACAAGCCTTTCCTCCTAGAGGAGATGGCAAAACAGCTTCCCAGCCAGAACCATCCAGAGGGTACTATATTATAGAAGCTAACAAATAAAACTAGATTAAAATAACATAAAATCGACGGCCGGAAACAATCATATCCACGACCGAAGGGTTGCCGACGAAAATAACGTGTCAATTGTGCCGCATGCGCGCAACACCAATTCGCCGCCACCGTAATCGTCGCCGACCTCGGGTACAAGATTTTTGTCGAATGGCTCTCGGGAGGTATTTTGTATTGTATTGTTTATTACATTCTGAATTCAAATGTGACAATAAAACAAGAGTTGCTATCACCTGTATCACCTGTATCACCTGTCGCCCCGTTGATCATCGATTTGCTCGAGCGGGCGCCAGTAACGTACTCGCGCCTATCCATACAAACGGTAGTCCCGTTGACGCGCTCCATTGCAAACCGCGCGCGATTTCCGTGTACGCCGCATACGGTGGAGTAACCACATGAGAGGGCCAAGAACAGCCATCAAAGTGCCGAGATGGCCGAGTGGATGTTCGTAGCGAAGATGCTTGTCGAGTGTGGGTTGCAGGTTCGAGTCCTTCCTGCTGGGTGCTTTCTGTAGTGCTCAGTTTAAGCTTAAGCTGTCGCTCTGCTTTCGGTAGTGATCCTTTAGACCCTCCATTTGCAAGGAACTAGTGGTTCACCCACCCCGGAGTTCCCTCCTTAGCTTGCGCTTTGGTAGACCATGCTTAGGTTTGTACTTAGGCTAAGACTTAATCGAAGGGTGAAGTGGCTTGACTATTTTGACCCCACCGCCCAAATCATTAATAGGGTTCTCGGCCGAAGTCCAGAAAACGAACATCAGATCCGTATCAGCGTTCCAATTAACCCCCGTAAACGAAATTTCAGCGAAATTTAAATTTTCGACCTAAATCCGAGTCGGAACTTCTAACAAGTGCCGTTTTCTCGAAAAAAAAATAGCCGGCCACTAATGTCCTCGCAACCCAAGAACTGTGTGAAAGTTCGTCTCCTGCTCTGGATAAGTCGACATTGACCCTGTTTTCGTAAGTCCTTCCACACTACTGCGAACGATCGCAGTTATAAACCAGGCTACCTAGCCGCTGAGCTCTCGACCACGATCAGGGCGGCGCGAGCGTGACGCGACGCGGCCGAGGAAACTCGTCGCTACCGTTTGTATGGATAGGCGCGAGTCAGTAACGTCTCCAACCGTCCCCGTCGCGTGCCATGGTAGACCAGTAGATCCTGCTCGCCCGACGAACATAAAGAGCATCGAATCGATCGTTAAGGGATTTGACGAAGAAGTCCGACCAACGCAAAGGTGGGCGACCTGGGCCCAGATTCATGAACGGACGAGCGGTCTCGGAAACCGCGGCGCAGCCAGAACCAGAGGCAGAGTCGATGAGAGATTGCGTTTGACATAAGAACTTTAAGATAAGCAGACAAAGGTGAGCGCCGTTCGGGGTTTATCGGGGGTTTACCAATGATGAATCTGGGCCCTGCTGGTGTTCTTCTGACGTCCCGTGGAATACAGTCAGAAACGGCTCTTGTCCAACGGTCGTCACGAAATCGCATTACGTGTCCGCCCCATCTGATCTTCGACAACTTGGCCCATGCGACACATGGGCCCAGAGCTACTATAAAACTCGAAAAAGGACGATATTAGGACAACAATATAAGCCTAGGGTGAAACAAATGAAACAAAGAGAAGTAGTGTGCTTAACAAAGATATGAGGTAGTTATGCAGCATTAGCTTTGAGGCATGTAAGAAGGAGAGAAGCGTTCGACAGTTTTTGGTATCCAGCACCCGCTCGGTGAATAAAGAAGATCTTTATCACTGCCGTCTTGGCTGAAGGAAGGAAGATCTTTCTACTAGCTCCCCTAGTAGAAGAGTTACGAATATGAAAAAAGGGACCACTTATAGGAATTCGGCCAGTCAAGATCTTGCGTACCATCGCAGTATCCAGAGCCTTTCTTCTAGATTCTAGGGTTTGCAAGCTTGCTTGTGTTGTAGGGACACGGTTACAATCTAGTCTATCTCTACGCCAAGCGATTTTCTGCGTATGGCATAAATTTTGATCTGATCTTGCTATTGGTAAATATGAAAGCATAGATAAATCCAGTGTGACATGTGTAAGGAAGGTTGCATAACTAGCTACATCTTCCTTGTATTCTATATTCTGTTATAATATGCGTGACCCCAGGCTATAATTACGAGTGCAGCGGCACCTGGCAGATTACGATGTTGCTGTGTGCTCCTTAACTCATGTTCACAACATTTACTAATAATTTATCTTTTTAAATTTCAAAACAGTTCGAAGTGTAAATACTGTATGGGGGAATGAAAGAAGTACGCACAAAGCCACACACCATAGTAATAACAGGCAGAATATATCGTGATCGATTTCAATTGCGTGCGAGGAAGATCGGCTTGCAGCTGAACTTGACAAAGTCCATGTTCATGAGGAGTGGATTGGTTCCTGATGCCCCATTTTCGTTCACTTGAACGAAACTGTCTAAATGGTCTTGGGAGCTGATACCCACCATAATATGCAGGATTACCAACAGTAAACCACACATCTAAGGACATCTGGGGTGCCAGCCATGGGGTATACAGACGAATTGCACTACAATTAAATCGAAACTTCAGTTCCAACTAAACGATTTTCTCAGTGCAATCCTCAAAAATCTGAGCACTTCTTGTTTTATGTTGAGGATCCATGGGCAAAGTGAACAAGGGAAAGGGAAGCTACCCCGGGATCAACCAGCAAAAAAGGCGATTTTCCAGTCCTCCAACGAACTCTCATCGGTAAGATGCGCAATGAAGCTACGTCACCTGCCAATCATCATTAAATTGTCATTTATAGGAAATATAAATAGACTAGGTCCTAATTCATGATTCGCTGGGCATTGTTCTCACAAAGTATGTTGACGCAGGTAGCTCAGCACGGCAAAGATCATAGGGACGAATCTGTATAGAAGAAGTTCGAATGAACCGCATGAAAGAAGTCCAAGTAGTTTGAACTCTGCTTCACCAAATATTTTTCCTCCTGCTCGCCGGCTTACCAGTACTATTTTCAGGATTTCAGCAAACGTGAGGCAGCGGTGTAGCCACCGTCACAAGGTCACTGAAAGGACCACCTTTTCAGAGATGAAAAAACTACCAAACTAAAGGCAGCTAGAAGTGATTTATAATGTCACTTAGTACGTTGAGGCAAGAAAGAAAGAAATGTTAAATAATAAGTAAGTAAATGTACCATTCTTCACACTAATAAATACGAAGGCCTATATGCAACAAATTGGGGGGGGGATAATGCAAGTTTACAACACAGTATTCAGCAACCGGCTGCGAATAGCTCAATCACACTCCTGGGAAAGATCCGGTTCCCTCTTCTGAGCTTCAGCAACCTTCTTGCGTACGAGTGACTTGAACAGAGACACTACTTCACGGGTGTTCGGGGAGAGTAGGTCTTCGTTACTCTCAACAATCTGAAATGAAATTCATGTTATCACCAACGTTAAGAGAATATGAAGAAGCTAACACAAGTTGTGTCTCATGTAGACAGAAGCGTGACAAAAACATGAAGTAGAGGATATCATGAATACACAATTGTCACCTGTTTCATGACTTGCGTTGAGGGATCGGTGCTGCTTGGAGGTATGACAATGGGAGATCCATCAACGGAGAAAGCAAGCTCGTCCCCTCTGGCAGCGCGAAAACGACGTTCTCTAAAGCTATCAGAGGGTTATTGAATGAAAAAGACATCACTTGATACAAACGCCATTTTTGCAATGTTTTACAAACACCAAATAAAAGAAACACATGAGTTTGAAAGAAGAGCCCTTCAACTAACTTGACATCAGTAATTTTTGGACGGATAACTGTTGGCAAGTTCAAAGCCGTTCGGTTCTCTTGAAGAGGAGTGTAATTACTGAAAAGTAACACAAGAAATTAGAAAAAACGAGATAATATTAGAACTCTAGGGCCCATATGTTCGTCTCTCCCGGTCGGGCGATGGGCGCCTATCGCTCGGCCGGGAGAGACGAGCATACGGCCCTAGGAATCCAAAAAGTATGACAACTTGCAAGCATGTAAACACATGAGCACTCACTTTTGCATTCCATCACACTCCATTATCGATGATGACCCCTCAATCGGAATCGACAGATTTTTCATTGCTGCCGTCATTTTTGATTCACCTTCCACCTGAAACAGCAAGGCAGACTTTACGTATTAGGTAACTAGCTGCCCCTAACAACTACAATAAATGATGGATCGAGTAAATAAAAGTAGTAGAAAAGAGCAGCGAAAAACAGGGAGACTACCAATGAGCCATCTTCAAAACAGTCACGCAAAAACACGCCACGACCTTGTCGACCACTACAAGAATGGAGTAAACGCACGAGATTTTCAGAAGAGGGTGTTTCAGCTTTACATCCTTCGTCGTGCTCATCACTGCAGCCGACTCCATTCAAGAAATCTAGGAGGTTCAACGCGTGAATTTCCTGAAAAAAAAACTACTTTCCACCTTCTGCGGAGGAGTTCTATATGTTCAAAAAACGATCATGGTCACCTCTAGAGACTTAATTACTTGCTACCTCTTATTGTTAGGTAGCGGCGGTTAATATTATTTCCCAAAAATGGAGTAGCTTCTACCAACGTAAATATCAGAGATATGGAATGAAGCTTTGCAGAACAATTTCTACACCTTTGGGAGGACGAATTCAGATGCCTTCCGAATGTCTTCACGCAGCTTTTCGTAGATCTCGTCAGCTTTACTCAGTAGAGCACCATATCGAGCGCCAGCTGAAAAAGATGAACATGGCATGTGTGCTAAAACAGTAAAAAACGTGCGAACCTTCTCTCTTGAACTGATTTTCCAAGAACTCTCTTATCTCCTTCTCCATCTTCTGCCTGTCCAACGTTTGGTGCCCTGCCGTTTGTTTTTGCACTTTTTTCACCATCTGGAATTCATCAGTCGATCCATAGTAGGCGTATCAATACAACTACTTGACGCGTTTAGCAGCACTGTAACAAAGAGCAAAGATGATGAACGGCAAAAAGCGAGTTCAGTACTGTCGATAGGAACATTCGTTGAGGACGAACAACTCATTGAGGACTGTATCATCGTCAGGTGTTTTTATATTTTCGACGTTTTGATGGAATTTTCGCGCGTTATATTTGCAATGGTCAGACAACATAAGGAAAAAACGCTGATAGATGAAAACTACTTCCATCTAATGCTGTTAGCATTCATTTGTTCATGATTGTGGAAGCCCGCATTAGAAGTCGAAAATTAAGTATACTAAAAGGAAAATAAATATACAGTAATCAACATATAACAATTACACCAACCACTGCTCATCTGCTCAGTCTTGACTACGTTATTCCTGCATGCTTAGAATAAAGACATAAAAGATAAAAAAGAATAAAAATAAAGGGCACTATTCCACTTGTTGGACACCAGTCATAAAAATTTTTTCCTTCGTCAGATTTCGCCCAAATTTGGTACCGCGAGGTAATCAAGGGCGCTGATCACGAATCTGGTGTCCATTTTTCACCATGGTGGTCGGGGACCACCCACGACGCTACTTGGGTGGTCCAGTTAGGATCACCGATTTCGCTGAAACTTTGCACAGGGGGGGGTTATTTGGGGTCCTGAACACAATGGTGAAGCCCGTTTTCCAATTTGCAGCCGAACACGGTAGTTATAGGTGAGTACCTACCGACCATATTTGGTGAGGCTCACCTATAACTACCGTGTTCGGCTGCCAATTGGAAAACGGGCTTCACCATCGTGTTCAGGACCCCAAATAACCACCTATGCAAAGTTTCAGCGAAATCGGTGATCTTAACTGGATCACCCAAGTAGCGTCGTGGGTGGTCCCCGACCACCACGGTGAAAAATGGACACCAGATTCGTGATCAGCGCCCCAGATTACCCCCGGTACCAAATTTGGGCGAAATCTGACGAAGGAAAAAATTTTTTATGACTGGTGTCCAACAAGTGGAATAGTGCCGAAGTCTATTCTGCTTCTCACTTGTTTTGAGTAAACAAAACTCTAATTCTAATTTATTCGGTACTGCCAGCGGTAGTGGTTTCACACGGCGAAACCTAGCAGTCACCAAAGAAAGTGGGGTGGCCCAATTGCTCTCAAATGTGTATTTTCTAATGCTCTATGCTCTAACACCAATCTGAATAGGTTTCCATGAAAAACGATGTTCTCGAGAAAATTTTCTCTCGAAAATCCCCCTCCTACCTGAAAAGACATAGCACCAGAAATTGGTCTGTCGTTGAGGTGCATAAAATAACTGCGTTAACATGCCCAACAGGAAAAAAGGGAAACAGTAAAGAAAATTCAAAAAGCTGCTTAATGGACTGCATTTTAAGCATTCGCGCCTTGGACGAAGGCTGCATAGGAGAACTCGTCCCGACGCGCGAACATTAGCGGCGTCGCGCGCGGTGTGTATTGCTCGCTTTGCTTTTGTGAGCTTCCGGCATTGTTGTGATAAGTGATAAAACTGGGACTGATCATTGTGTTCTAGCGAACCGGATGGATTTTGCCGTACCGAAATCTCGCGCGATACCGATTTCGGCGGAGAATGTGCGGATACTACAATCGCCGTCGGATTTCTACGAATTTCTCGTCGTGGGTGTTCTTATATAAAATGTGTGACTATTTTGGGTGGTTACAGCCATAAAAGACTGCATTTACTGCTGCTCTTTGGTAGATTTGCCCCATTAGCCTGTTTTGTTTTTTGAAATCCCATCGAACCTTTTTTCCGACTTTTTATTTCTCTTTTTTTATCCAAGGCATTTACCGACGAAATTCAGTTGAACTAGCATTAAAAGACCATTAATTATTTATACACTTTACGACACTTATTTGAGAGACGCTAGCGAAATTCGAAACTTGAACAAATGCAATCAAAGCAGGGTAAGAATTTTAACAGAAAAGGAAACGAGACAGTGAACTCACCCAAGTTCGTCTAGTTTTTTTTCAGCAGAATTGATGATTTATGCGTGCGAAAAGTAATTTTATGTGTTTCGAGTGTTCATAGATTTTCGCCTCTATTCCGATTTTCTCCAACTATTTGTTTCTAGGAAAGATCGCGGACCGCAACGAATAGGATCACACTCAGCAGTCTTTATCTTGGAGATGGCTCGCTCGAACGGAAGCTGGTATGCTTTATCTGCCTTCATAACTCTGGCAAACTTGCGTTACATTTACATTTATTATTTGTTCGTTTGGATTTACGTGTACATCTTACCCTTTTCTTCATCATTTTTAACTTTTTTTGTGCATTCCCACTCTGATCCCGCTTACAATGTAAATAATGTAGTGGAAAGTTCACTATTTTAATTTTTTTCAATCTTCAACTTCATGTAAGTAGGTCAACCGGGCACTAGTCACCGTTTTAGTTTTTTTTTCAATGTTCAACAGAGATCATGGGGGCGTTGGTTGTGGGGTAGGCGGAAACAAAGGCTGCTGAAGTTCTCATGAGTTTCGGTCCAGAGTCTGACATTTCCTTCCATTATTTCTGCAGCCACGTGCCTATATTAGTCAGCATTTTTACTTTCGTAGGTGAGTCTGAGGTCAAATAATCTTGCTCTAAAGGAACGGAAAACTAGCCCGATCCAAAAACCTATGGAACTTTCCTCAGAAATATTGGGATATACCCATATTGAGCAATCCCAGTGGCTTTAAGATTGATATTCAATTGAGGGACAGCCGGTTCCGAATATGGGTCAGTGCGTATCATTTTAATTGTATAAGATGAATATCTATCTGCCGATTATTTGTGGAATTTTATCCAAATCGCGGTTTTGCATTACGAACTGTGAAAACTTATTTTGTCAAATTGTAGGAGTAGTCAAAAATTGGCAAACCTGAAATGTATCAATGCACCTTTTCCGCTTCCTACATTTTCTGGCAATCAACAGAACCTTTATTCTCTATAGGTCGATGCTATCGATTCGAATCTGAAGCAAAACGAGAATCTCCGTGTTACTGTTTTACTCGACTTTCTCCGCGGTACAAGAGGCGAGTCACAGGAGAAAAGCAGCACAACTCTGCTGAAGAAAATCGCGGATAGGGCACAAGTATTTCATTTCATTCCTATGATTCTAGTTTTTTTTCATTTGACCTGTTGAATCAGTGTGATTGAATTGCTTCAGATATACCTCTATCATACACCGAAACTCTCGGGATTTCTGAAACGATTGCTCCCTGAGAGAACAAACGAGGTTATTGGTCTGCAGCATATGAAGCTATATATTTTCGATGATTCAGTGCTGATAAGTGGGTGAGCAATTCTCGGTTATTTGTTGCCGGAATTCATTTTATTTCTTAAAATAAGTTTCGTATAAGGGCCAACCTATCCGACTCTTACTTCACTAATCGGCAGGATCGATACATAGTGTTTGAGCACAATAAGGATCTAGCCGACTTCTTTCACGACGTTGTCACGGCTGTAGGAGAATGTTCGTTTTTCCTCAGTGATGACGGCTCTTTAAAGTTGCATCCGAGCTGCTCCGTTCATCCATATATGGGTAAGTATAGAGGATACTTTCATTTCTATGTTGTAACATCAATCGTTTTTGAAGGATCCTTCGACGGTTACCGTAATCAGCTGCAGTCGAAGGTTGATAAGGTCGTTAACACCTTGCAGAACAGGGTTTTGTCGCCTCAAGCAGCAGGAGACACAGTGCTCTATCCTCTTCTACAGATGGGTCTTTTTGGATACCAGGAAGAGTTTGATCTCTTAAAGCAACTGTTCAGTTCAAAGGTTAGGAATCCGCCTTCCCATTCCTTTCACACTTTCTGAATTTTTTTTTGCTCTGTAGGATAGCACCACCTCTATAACAATGGCGTCAGGTTATTTCAATTGTATTGATGACTATGAACGGTTAATTTTCGCTGAAGGAGCGTATTCGATGGATATAATCACAGCTGCCCCAATGGTGAGAATTCATTTCATCTTCTTTTTGCGTTTCTCGATGATTTATCATTCACTCGGATGTATGAAATTCATTTCGTGAACCGTCTTGTTCTTTTGTCAAAATGCCTTTCAGTACCTAGGCTAATGGCTTCTTCGGCGCGGCCGGCCTATCCGGATATATTCCTTCTATGTATTCCTGGGTTTCACATAATGTTCTGCTGCTGAAAGAGAAGTACGGGAGAAGTGGGGTCAAACTCTACGAATACTACAGAGATGGCTGGACATTCCACGCAAAAGGACTGTGGGTTGACACGCCCGGACAGACAGCGACATTGGTTGGATCGTCGAATTACGGTTACTTCATACTTGTTTTCTTCTTCTTTTCTTGGGCTCTACATTCAGTTTAATACTTTCTATTGAAAATTTGGAGTCCACGGGTCAGATCTGCTGTAAAAGAAAATCCACTGAAACTTCGCCTATAGAGGCTTTCTGGGGCGTTGATCACGAATCCGCTTTTTGCTTTCCGAATTTGGCGCAAACCACTAATATTGATGACATCACAGACATGGGTGGCCTTTTGAAAATCAACGGTGTTGCTGTAACTCGTCCCAGAGGGGTTATATGGGGCACTGACCACGAATCTGATTTTTTTTCCAAATTTCGTCTGGTTTGACCTTGAGTTATTGAGACGCTCGACGGAGGTAACACCCTAGTTTTAGTTACCTCCAGGCGGTCGCTTTGTCTAATTGTTTGGCGGCGGGTAGCCCGGTTTGTCGAACCTCGTGGAGAAACCTACAAGGAGGTTTCTGAGAGCCAATCGAGGTAGGTAAACTAAAGATCGTACCTGAAGAGAGGATTGGTCTCAAATGACTCGATTCTCTCCAAGCCTCTGAGACGAGGGTTGGCAAGCCCTAAAACCAGGATGGCAAGTTCTCTGGCTAGTAGCTACTGGTAGCGTTAACGGTACCTCGTATTGATCCTTTATGTAGGATGGAATTCGACGAGGAACTGGCTACCGGATTGTGTCCTAAAGCCTGACTTCAGTAGTTCTTCACTCTAGATATGAGCGGAATATTGAGCGCCTACCAACCTTCTGGTCCGGTCGTCGCACCGAGATATTGAGGGACCAGGTATTAGCGTATTGCGACGTGGGCCTGTGCCCAGGATAAAGGTCCGTCCGTTCAATAGCAAAAAGCGCGCCTCGAGCCTCCTCTGGTTGCGCTTTTATGCTGGCTCGAGGCCGAATGTACATAAACATTTCCCCTGATCAGCCTCCTGATAAGTTTAACCGATTGCTTCAAGCTTGTTGATTAGGATACATTTCTACTTACATTTGTGCATTATGTATGGTCGCTTTGCGACAATAATAGTGGTCATCTTGTAAGACAACTTACCTGGGCGAAGTCTGAGCCAAAACAGATATTCGGACTGATCCTCCTAATCGACTATAATGGTGGTGGTCGACCGGAATTCAGAAAACAGATATCAAATGTGTGATCAGCGCCCCAAATAAATCGTCTAGGCGGAGTTTCGTCTTAAAAAGTTGTTTTGACTGAGACCCGGTTCGTATAGTGTTGTGTAGTGCCTCTGGTTCCATTAGACAAGCTGCTTAAAGGGTAACTATCTGCCTTTTAGGATATCGTTCAGTTCATCGTGATCTTGAGGCCCAAGTTCTATTGGTGACGTCGAACGAGTTGTTGTGTGCTCAACTGAAAGAGGTGTGTTGAAAATTCGACGTTTTGAGGGTTAGTAGAAAATATCTGCGGCTTCACATTTTATAGTAAAAGGTAAAGGTAAAGGTAAAGGTGTCGGCGTTGATCAGTCCCCGGAGGACGCGCCGCCGCATTCGTGTTCAATTCAGAATCGTAGAGGCATGGTGAATGCGTATTTGGCCTATACAATGACCTGCGGGGGCCAGCCGCTGAGCCAGGTCATCTTTACCTTCCCAGACTAGTCTGGTACCAATTTACCGACCCCGGAGGGATGGAAGGCTTGGTTAGCCCGGGCCGGTATCGATCGCTCGACCGTGCGGGTGACAGCAGCGCCTCTTACCACTGCACCACGCGGGCCCTTCACATTTTATAGTACCGCTTCATTAATGTGATTATTGTAGTATCTATCGCTGTAGGATGCTTTTCAAGTAAAAATGAACTTTCTGTGTAATTTCAGGAGAGAACGAGACTTTTCGAGCATGCTTCTATATTGGATGCATCCGCTCTCAGACGGACTGATCATCACATACCAGCTCTAGTAAGAGTGGTTTCACGTTTCTTAAGAATTTTTTTCTGATTCTGTGGTGTTTGCTTTGTTGCTTAGATATTGGTCAGATTTCTTGACGTTTTTGTGCCCAGTTAGAATGCTGCTGAAAACGTGCGTAACGTCAGCGGTTCTAGTTCTAGTTCTTTTATCTGTTGAATTTTTCTTGAATTTTTCCTTGTACGTTCTAGCATGTTTTAAAGTCCCATTTGATGTTGCAATTCCCAACATTCTTCTTTGTTTGATTGTTGTTACAGCTTTCTTTCTCGATCTTTTACCTCTCAGATTGTGAATTTGTTGTTGCAAATGATTCACCACTGATCTACTTGTACTTTTGTTTACACTTATTATTGATCATATTGTAGTGTGTCCTTAGAAGAGTTTTATAGTTCGTATGTTGTAGATATATATTCTATCGTGAGTTGTAGTCTTTGAATGACATTCTGATGCTCAAAAATGCGCTGAATTTGACCAAATATACAATATTAGTGCTTCATTTAATAGATTGCTATAAAAAGTTTTAGATGTCATCATCGCACATGAAAGTGAAGTTTGATCTGCCGTATTTCTTCTATCTTTTTCGCAATTTATACTTGAGGTTAACGATTTGATACAGCCTCCATGGTGTTACGACCAGTAGCTCTCCTACTCGGTAAGGTGCTGATAGACAACAGTGCTCGAAGGGTTGGAAACGTTCAGGTGGGGTTGCTTTCTGTGCTCTCGTTTTGTTGAGGTTTCATTCTGGGTGTTCAGTGGAAGTTCTAACATGTTTGTATCTTACAGGTAGCTCGAACGTCTGCCTTTGCAAGCAACTATCAAAATCTTAAGCAAGGGAGTCGACGGAGGCGCGTCATTCAAGAGGCGAAGGCGAATCCGTTCGAAAGAGAGGAAGTGAGTTAGAGAAGCTGTCCCATTTTTTATATGGGGAAGGTTTATGCAAATAACCTTTACCTTTCGAAGAGCATAGTTTCCTGGGCCCACATTCACGAAAGGACCAGCGGTCTCCGAAACCGCGCCGCAGCCAGAGCCAGACGGTAGAGTCGATGAGAGATTGCGTTTAACATAGGAAGTTTCGGATACGCAGAGAAATGTGCGCGCCGTTCACAGGCCATATCTCGGGTTTTATCAGGGTTTACCAATGATGAATGTGGGCCCTGGTTCCCTGAAGCCGACCTACATAAGATGCCCAGCTCTAAATCGGTAATCTGATGCGCATTTCGTACTAATGGTTTGATCAACAGATCAGTCGTGATGCACAACAGGCACCATAAATTTCGTCCTATTTAGCATACCCTTATGGCGATTCTTTATGCTAAAAATGATGTAGTTCTTCGTAAAATCAGAAATTCTCCGAAACACATGCAAAGAAGAGTAGAAAAACTTGGGTAATCGACATTAATCAGAATGGTAGAGGCGTGGCTAATGTGTATTTGTTTCATAAAATGAGGATCCAGCCACTGTACAAGTTAGTGTCTTCACTTTCCAAGACAAATGCGGTACAATTTACCCAGTACTAGAGAAATGGAAGTCTTGATTGGTCCGGGCGAGGATCGATCGCTCAAGCGTGCGGCAGGAAGCAGCTCTAATTACTGCACCAAGGGCGCCGTTAGAGACCTACAGAGGGCTCAAGCGTTTGATTTTTTGAATCTATTTCTATGGGTCTTCTTATTCACAAAACAATCGACTGTGATTGTCGTTGCTCAGGTTCTGAATCGCATCGGCGGCACTAGCGTGAGAAGAACACATTCTCAAGTGGAGCGAGACGCAAGGCTGCTGCAGGAGTCACTTGAAAATGAGAAGTGGTTGGTGAAATACTATGCTCATTGAATTTTGAAACAAATGTAAAGTCAAGAACATATCTAGAATACGCTATTGATAGCTCACGCGTCTTAATTGAGTTATCTATTAAGGGTTGCTGTCTATCGGTATCCACGAATTCAATACGCTGTGATGTTAGCCCGAGCAAAACTAATT
Organism: Nippostrongylus brasiliensis; assembly: GCA_030553155.1. NCBI lineage: Eukaryota > Metazoa > Nematoda > Chromadorea > Rhabditida > Heligmosomidae > Nippostrongylus > Nippostrongylus brasiliensis. The sequence continues at coordinate 13,440,679 of CP130736.1, forward strand.
CAAACGATTGGTACGGTGATATATCTTCCGTACTCTTGGTATCAATACCTACTCGGGCACGTGGATGCACAGTGGTTCTACTCAACAGCTGTCCTTGCCGTGCTGGCACCTCTCATTTTAGTGGCATTCAGCAGGTGATTTCATCAATACGAGACAGGTTTTCATTTTCTTGCAAATTTACCTTCTGATACAAATCGCGCTGTTGTGTCTTTTATATCTAACATGGTCGTGACAGTTACATACGATATATTCAGGTATTTAAATCGACTAATCGGTGTAATTGCGATGAATGAAACGAACAGTTTTGTCAGAGTTGGATACCTGACATTTTGGGGTTCACGAAAGAACAAGTGAGTGAATAGTAATTTTCACTAATTCTTACTGTGAGTAGTAATTTTTTCATACCAAGGATATAGAAAACGAGTTGAATTCATTATCTCCATCCTCTTACCGTAAGATTGGCCGGCGGGGTGCAGTGGAAAGAGGCGCTGCTGGCAGCCGCACGGTGGAGCGACCGGTCCCAGCCAGGACTAACTAAGCCTTTCATCGGGGTTGCGTAAATTGATATCATGCTTGTCTGAGAAGGTAGACACTGACCTGGTATAGCGGCTGGCCTCCGTAAGTCATTATATAGGCCAAATACGCGTTTACCATGCCTCTGCGATTCTGAATGAAATATGAATGAGGCGGCGCGTCCTTAGGGGACTGAACAATGTCGACACCTTTACGTTTCACCTTCATCTCCCTACGATTCTCTCATGTATGTGGTTTCATAGGCAGCGCTTTCCTGTTGCTGCAGGTGCTTCATCATTTTGAATTCTGAGGTGCCTTGTAAAGAAAAATTAATTTTTTTTCACATAGAGGGCGAGTAAGGCTCCAATTGAGCGCATGAGATCTTAATAGTTCCGTTATGATTTAGTGCTACAGAGAATCTATTTCCAAATGTACAGCTGTGACTTACCTTTTTCTGCTTGCAATTAGGAGGACAATTCAGGTACTTGGAGGTTGCTGATGTCCTGCCGCTATCAGAGGTTGCTGGAAACAAAAATGATGCTCTGGTCAAATTCTCCTGGTTTGGAGGGTCAGTACTTAACCACTCGCAGTTCTTTTGCTAAATATGTCGTTTTTTTCAGGAACAGTTTTCTCTATCTACCCACTCAAAATGCTGATATTGTTGACGAAGCTAGGGCTAAGGTTCTCTTCGGTGATCTCTCTTTGTTTGACCGCAAATAGTCAATGAAGGAAACGCCTTGGTTATGAAGACGATTTCGCTTTAATGGGTAAATTTTGAGATTTTGTTACTTTGCATGTGAAATTGTACCAGCCTAGCTTGACGTAAGGATGATAGTTTGAACTAGCTGTATTTTATTTATTATTGTTTCTAGTGATAGTATTTTTATTGTTGTTATCATTGACTTTGTTCTTGATGAAGTAGTTATCGTAGTCAAAGTCGTAGTTCATAGTCTGTAGAAAATTCACTTCTAGTGGTCAGCATTGTTACTCTTATTCGCTGGCTGTGTAAGAATCTTAATAATGTTGTATTTATGATATTAACTATTGCATTAATATGTTGATTGTACGTTTCGAATCCTTGCTTATAGAGTTGCTCCATGACTTTGTATGAATGTGTGCATACTGCTAGTTGAGTACAACCCGAGTCAATATGAGGCAAAACGAGAAAAAGATATGGCAGAGAATTAATAGATACATTTGAGCTCATCAGCTCAGACTCTGTCTTTTCGGGTACAATTTTCAAGGCTTCCATGACTTTCTTAGAGTTGAGGATAAACCGATATTTTTCTTCACAATGCAGTACATGTCATTTTTCTATTAACTTTCAACCTGTCATATACTGGGATGAAAGAATAAATTATCCTCCTGTCAAGTCCATCCATTCATTGTCCTCGAGTATTGAGCTAACCCAAGTTTTGTGCAGAAACGGTTCGGAATATCAAGTAGGCAACCTCGAATTGACCATGCTGCTGGCCATAAATTGAATCCCAAATTTAGGTCCAGTGGGATCGCATCCTTTGGCAAAATTTCATTAGTTCTCAGAGGGTTTCCACAGGTTCATATCTCTTACATATCGAAATGCAGTATATTAGCAGAGCGGGTATTGTAGTCGTACTTCCACCGATACGGTGGGGTTGATTCTCGCCCAAGGCTAACCAGTGCTACCATTATACCGGGGTTGGGTAAATTGACACCAGATTTGTCTGGTGCTGGCATAGCTGCTGGCCCCCAAAAGTCATTTTGTGAGCAAACTAAGCATTCACCATGCCTGTGCGATATTCTGAATTGACGGCTAATATCCTTAAGGAACTGATCAATGGCGATCAATTTGGTATTGAGCCGGCAACCTATGATCGATTATCCTGCTGGCTCCGATTTGGGTCCCAGGTCTAGGCTCGCTGAGATCGTTGGCGTAGGTAAAATTCTAGACAGTTTCCACAAATTTATTATAGTTGCTCGCCCAAGATTAACTATGACTAAACCACACTGATGAGTGATTCATCAAATGGAGCGTTATTCGGAAGTTCTTTGCAGCGTTTATGAAACGACGAGAGTCTCGGATCCAATATAACGGATGTTATTATTTTCTATGCTACGTCTGATGCTAAGTAACTACACCGGATGCCATTCCACTCACATTTCCGCCATTTGGCTTCACGTCTTCGGAAGCATCAACGCTTAACGACACCATCACGCTTCGCACGTTGCTGCTGCTACCACACGTAGTCAGCTCCCATAAGAAGACTCGATTCCTCTCTTTTCGCTTTTTGCCTTTCTTAGCCACTTGTATATATTCCTCTTGTCTCGAAGCTGTAGCTCCAGCTCATTTAAAGATGCTATTCAAGATAGGTTTAGTGAGCTTTTAACCTTTGTCAACGAAATTACCCACCCCTTTCTGGAATCTGATGAGCATATTCCCGTGGTCTTTCTCTAAAAACCTCTTTTAGGTTCCTGTTCCTGTTCCTGAATTCAGAGAGACAGCTATTTATATGTGGATTGGAAACAGAAATGTGAAAAAAACCCCGAGAATTTGGCTCGATCAGTGCCTTAGGGCACACCAGCACGTTTTTTTTTCATTCAAGAATTTGTCAAGAACTACCGTTGATCTTGTCAAGAATGTGTACATATTTGGCCTATACAACTGTTTTGAGGATTTAAGCTGCTGTTGCCCAAGTCAGTGTCACCTTTTTTTCGAAACAGTTTGCTAGGAGCTCTCCATAGAACACCTATTTTTCTTTAAGTTGATCTAGACTGAATTGGTGATGGATCAGTGCGTTAGGGATACGCCATGCAATCGTTTGACATCCCAAATGTAAGACGATTGCGTGGCGCATCCTGAGGCGTGGTGAACGCGTATTTGGCTGGTATTACGGCTTACAGGGCCAGCCGCCATTTAAGTCAATGTCTTCACCTTCCTAGAGATGTCTGGTACCAATTTGCCTCACAAGGGTGGGGGCTGGGTGGAAGGTTTTGTGATCCCAGGCGGGGATCGATCATTGGTCCGTGCGAATGTCTGTAGCGCCTTTTACCACTGCACCCCGCGCCTTCCTATATTCACTTGTACAATGAACATTTTGTTAAGAAGTCGTTCTTCGGACATCTATCCAACATTACACGCAACAACACGGTACGATAGCTGAAAAAGGCCATGGTAGTCTTAGTCCACCGTTTAAAATATTCCAAATATTAAAAAGCTTTTTAGGAACCTCGTGTCTCACGTCCCGTTCTCAAATTTTTGTGCCATTTCCGGAGGCGGCGTAATGGATCATGAGATTTGGCTAGTTGGCGACGCCGGATGGCGTGCAGCATTTCCGCGATATGCTGAAATATTCACGGCGATCGACTGCACCGCTACCCCCGTCGGGCCCGGCCGGCCGCTGATAAGATGATATACGTCATCATTATCAATTACTTCCAGTTTAGTGTGTACAGAACAGGCGAGTGTTTAGTTATGTGCTGTTCAACTCGCCTATCCACTATCAAATATTAAGAACAAAAGTGAAGAAAGTAGCGGTTAGCCTCAAAGCTACCGAATGATTCAATAAATGAATGAAGGAATATATCCAACCCGGAAGTAGCACTACAAGTGCCACAGCATTCAGTAAAACAAATGATTAGTTGGAAAAAATGATCTACATTTAAGCATGTCATCGTTCTTTTTTTACAGCGTGACTTCTAGTCTAGTCTCTAGACTTCTAGTTCTAGTTTTTTTTTACAGCGTGACTTCTAGTCCAACCTGGAGAGAAGTTGATTATTTCGGATAGTTCTAACAGTACTTGTTCAGGTGAAAATCGTCTAGGAACTTCATCCTTTCTCTGACGAATTTTACCGTGGAGTAGAAAACCATCTGCTTCGTTGAGCCACGCGAATCGCATGTTATCCTTATTGTGGTGTTCTGGAATCCAAGGTGTGCGTAAATGCAGGAAGAACCGTGGACTTGAATAGGTGAGCTTGGAGTCGGGTGATCTTCGTCTTTTTGAATTCTTCCTTTACACTCTTGAAAACGCACCTTGCCGTTCGCTTCCTTCTACTGTGGGCTCCAATATGCTGATCCTATTGACTTCTCAGACCTAATGCACATAGTTGAGGCATTCAGATGTATTCCTTTCGGTGAGCGGAAAAATCTTATTTGACTGCCAGTTATTTTACATTATTTCGGTAAAGAGAATCCTTGAGAACAGAGGGACCCAGCATTGGAGGAAAGCGACCGTCTCGAAGGTTAGATGTCTACTGCTTGAGACCAAACGAAACGTTTCAACAAAAATTAAATCAGAAATCCGCTCATCGGGTTCTGGTTCGTTTTCGTTTCGAACAGAATGTTATTGTAATCGATCAGATTTCAAATTTTGTCAACCCGAGCTCATTAAAAAAGATGATATTCAAAAAGACGCTCCCCTCATGGCAAGGAAAGCAAAGGGTTCGAGGATGAGGCGACAAACATACTATGGAGGGCTCTAATGGCTCCGACGCCATTACGCTCTGCATCGTCATGACCTAGAGGCATATTATGATCATGGAATTTTAGTTATTATCGAGTTCTTGCGGGTTTGTTCTATATTTGGTGGAAAAAGATGTTGGGATGGTGCGAGGATCGTCGCAAATTTTACGGCTACACCATCGAGCCACACGCTGTCCTCCTCAACTGGGCCTCTAGAACCTCGCAACCTCGCATAAGCCATACGGATTCCCTCACCCATCGTTGATAACGGTAGGACCCAGCATGTGAGGAAGGCGTTCGGCTCGAAGGTTAGGTGTCTAGTGTTTGAGACTAAACGAAACGTTTCAACAAAAATAAAATCAGAAATCAAGATTTCGTACGCTCCTCTGGCGAAATAGAGCACCATCTGGAACTATTTTGGATTACGTTTCCACATTGATCTCCTCAGCTCTTGAAGCTCATGACTGTTAACTAAGCCATTACGTCCATGGGGATGAGGCAACGGGTAACGCAGGCCACAGGTATTGATTCCTGAAATCAACTGCGACGGTTCTGTAGTTAATGCTGTCGCTCTAGAAGGAGAACTCAATTTCAATTACCTTTTCAATGTCTTTGTCAAACGTTCCACTGCTGAGTGGAGCCGTCAAATCTGCTGGATGAGGAGTATCTTACGAGGGGAGTTGCTCAGCGTGCTCCGAAGATTCACAACGAGACCCATATTGTTTTGAACGGCGTCGAATGGCGATTACAACGGTGTAGTTTGTTTTTGCGAAATGCAAATGGATGGCCCGAAAAAAAGCAAGCAGTCTTGACCAGTACCTAGTGGCGAGAAACTAGTGGCGAGAGCACTTCCAGGTGTTAACCGAAATAGGTCGTATAATGGAGGCTCAGTGGGTAGCATGCAGCAGCAGATCTGATAGTCGTTGGATCAATCCCTTGGCTCTCCTTTTCTTTTGCCTTCCTACGCTAGATACCAAAATACGCTCTTTTTGGAATGTTGTCGCAGTTGCACGATAGAATCGCGTTTGGGACGAGTATGGCCAGCAGAGTACGCACAAACGACAATGTCTTCTAGTACATATGTATGTGACCCATATCTACCGAAACCAACCCAAACCAACCCCAAATTCAGAAACAAATGTCAAAATCGCGATCAGCATCGCGAATAACCCCCATAAACAAAGTTGGGGCTAAATCGGTGATTTAGACCCAACTACCCAACTTTGTTACCACGGACCCTAGAAAGCTCACGCCAGACACAATGGGAAAAGCCAATGTTAGAATTGCGGATTTGTCAACAACCCAAGGGATCTATCTTGATAAAAATAAAAGAAACTCATTCAAATTGGAGTCCCTGTGTTTTAGAGTTCAAAAAGTGGAACAATAGGAATAAAGATATTCTCGGTAAGTGGACCTTCGTACAACTACTCGACACTAGTAAGGCTGATTAGGTCAAAACCACCGATTTAGCTCAAACTTTATCTACGGGGGTTATTCGGGGCGCTGATCACGAATCTGATAGTTGTTTTTGAATTTGGGTCGATTCTGGGACATCTCTGGGGTTTGCGATCTAGAAGACCATTTGCCACTGGTTAGTTTTCAAGGGTTTTTGCCTTTTTTGGGCCATCCATTTGCACTAAGCAAAAACAAACCATACCGTTGTAATCGTCATTCGATGATCTACAAAACAATATGGGTCTCGCTGTGAATCTTCGGAGCACGCTGAGCAACCTCCCTTGTGAGGAAAATAATCATTTTCATTAGAACCGAAAAAGTGAACCCTAAATAATTTACCAGCATCTGAAACAAATACCACCACAAAGAAGTGTCTGCACACTACTGCTGCCCAGCAGCAAGTCGGGTCTGACCTCGCTCGAACTATTTTTCGATAGAACTGTACATACTCAGATTGTCAGAGGCGCTGATAACGAATCTCACATCAGTTTTCAAATTTCTCTGGGAAATTCACCCATATCGTTAACTATGCACTCAGTAGTTCTTTGACCAACGACAGTCCAGTGGATGGCCGCAGAAGCGCGCGGCTATTGCTGATATACGCGCACCCCCATTTTACTGCTCTAAATACTTTGGTTTACCGCCGCAGTAGAGTCTGAAAGGGCCCTAAGGAGGGCGTGTAGGCACAGATGCGACAGAGGACGGCAAGTGCAGTATTCTCACTTTCGCTTTAGGCCCTTACAGACCCGACGACGTAGAATTTGAGTGACGAATTAGCCGTTGAGCACGAAATTGAGCGAAACACACGACGACGAGCATTCTCGTCCCACGCAACGTTTGCGGCGGCCGCATTGCTCTAATCGATACCGCGTTGCAACGCGCGGTCGGCCGCGTTGGACGAGAATGCTCGTCGTCGTGTTGTCGGGTCTGTAAGAGCCCTTTCCTGAGATAGGGAACAACGGAGGTCATTCCTTGCTGTTATTGCTGCAGAAAAGTGACGTGAAGTATGCGGCCAAGTGGGTTAGTGCGCACCAACCATTCCAGGTCTCGGTGCCATCAAATCATCAAATTTCGTTGGTGCTAACGCTATAACTACCGTCTCCTAGCATCAGAGGCTTGAGGGGCGCAGTCATTGCGGGAATCCACCCTCCTCTTACTGCTCTACGCTGGCTTTTCTGTCAATGATTATGGACGTCGCTCAAATCTTCGAAAAAACTGTTCTGGACGACTCAGCCAACATTAGGTGTTGTCAATATTTTTCGCTCAACCTACGCGTCTGCTGCTCTGCAAACTCGGTACAACAGATGATACGCTGCCGAAATCGAGTCTAACTCGATAATTTGATGTGACAATTTCGCAGCAACTGTGGGTGTGTGGTTGCCAATTCGGAAACGGAGCCAACAGCTGACATTGACTCACTAGCTTACCTGTTTTTCTGCCTATACAGAGCAAAAGAAGTGTGCGTGCCGAACACCAATTTTCGCCCTCATCCAAACTGCTCGGCCCACTAAGCCCCACCTCTCTCGTCAATCTTTCGTCTTACCTCGTTAATGTTAGCCATCAATTTCCGTAAAATAGCACTCAACAATTTGTATAACTTTAATTTTATATTCGATCGAATTGATGTAAAATACTGTCAACCATCGACTGTCTCAAACAACAGTTCTTTTTAGCATGTTTTTATAAGAACCGAGCAGTACTTTCCCGTTCTTTGATACAAATTCTAATACGTTTCATAGTAAATAGTTACGTAATGCTCTAAATTGGTCCCCTGAGGACGCGCCACACATTCGAGTTTCATTCAAAATCCTAGAGGGATGGTGAATGCGCACTTGTTAATGAGTTGTAAGCGCCTGCCGCTGTTCAAGCCATTGTGGATATCTTCAGTAAAAATCTTCTACCAGTCTTGATCGACTGCATCCATAGGATTGGAAGGCCTGGTTAGCCTAGGCGAGGATCGATCGCTCGGCCGGATTGGTGCCATTGGCGCCTGTAAGCACTGCACCACGCGCGCTCCATCTCGTCTAATCCGTGTTATTAATGCTAAATGTTTCGCGATCGTTTGTTGTTGAATCTTGGGTAATTAAACCACTAATAAACAAACTACCGTAATACTGAATACTTATGAGAAACTAACTAGTTGCTTATACTAATCACCAGAACATTTTGGTTTGTTACATTCGAGTCCGTTGTTGCTCTTAGCTATTTTTACTTACATTCCTTCGCGTCTGCTTTCGAGCACTCATCGAACCCACTACATTTTACACTGGAACATAATTACTAAATTACAAGGCTGATTAGCTTACTTTTAGTTCTGATAAAAGACTTCTCTCATGAAATTGTTCACTACGGAAAATAGGGTTTGATTTTCTGGAAAAAATAATCAGTCGCTCTCTGCTTAGTCCACTGATAGCTTCCTCTCCAACATACCTTGACCAAAAAGAGAAAGAGAGCAAAGGAGAAGGAAAGCTTTGATCAATTTTGAAAGTACGGTAGAGTTAACCTAGAACGGTTTGAATTTCCCATGGGATGAGTAACATACTCGACTAAAACGGGCGCTTGAAAATCGTGATTTCTAGCGTGCATAATTGCCATTGCGATAGATTTCTCGGTAAATGTTGCTAGGTGTGGGCTTGCCCGACACGCATGAATGGCGTTGGTGCACTTTGAGATCCCTTATTGAGGGAAAGAACTAGTGAAAAGTCATTACTTTCTTCAATTCTGATGTTTCATCATCAGAAATTTCTTTTGCTGTAACTGTGTCTAATTCATGTAACTTAATCTTTGTTTCATTTTTCGACTGCCTGAATGATATCACCTCCTACAGTTAACCTAGTACTCACTAATATTCCCTCTGGTTTAGGTTTGAGGCAGGTGCTACAATTTCTTCCATTCCCCTTCATCCAACAATTTCTGGATGGCTTACTGTTTGGCCATTGATTTTAAGTGCTGTTGATGCTGACTTCAGAACTGCGGCTGTACATACAGGGTGGGCGAAAAGTATGGGCCGCCTTCTTTGGCGCCGTGGCGAAGCTCTGGGACTTGGGGGTCTTCTATTGATCCATGGAAGTTTGCAAATTTGCAGGAATTGTATCCCCGAACAGCCCAGAAGGCCGTGGCTCGATTACGTGAAACAGGATAGGATCGTCCAAGCTGGTCGACCGGCAACTGTACCTAAGCCAAGAAACGTGGAAATTATTCGGAAGATGATCCACAGAAATCCAAGGATGTCGCTGAGGAGGACGGCAAATGAGCTGGAAATCAGCCGATCGAGTGTACGGAACATAGTGGTTGAAAAACGTAGGCTCAGAAGCTATAAACAGCAGAAGTGTCAAGCATTGTCAGAGGCGTGTAAACGAAAAAGGAGCGGATGTTGCCGAAATCTCCTGCGTTGCGCCGCTGATGGACGGCACCTCTCCTTCCTCTTCTCTGGTGAAATTTTTTTTACGATAGATGAGTCGTTCAACCGTCAAAGTGATAGAATACTTGCTCCAAATCCCAAAGAAGCCACTGAGCGTGGAGGGCTCGTTATGAGACAGGCTCACCCGGCCAAACTCATGGTATGAGCCTTCATCACATGTGACGGAAAGGCGTCACTGTTTTTCGTGGACTCAGGAGCGAGGATTAACATCGAAACATATTTGGAGGATATTCTGAAAAAGCGCTTTCATCCGTGTCTTACCTCCCACTTTGGAGAAATACCAGACGTGTTTTAACAAGACGGAGCACCTGCTCACAGGACAAAGCTTGTTCAGGAGTGGTGCTGGGTCAGTCTGACGGATTTCGTCGCGCCAAAAGACTGGCCTTCAAATTCTCCTGACCTTAACCCCTTGGATCACTCCATTAGGGCGGTTAATGAAAAGAAAGTCTGCTCTACCAGGCAAAACAGTTCGGACTCTCTAAAAGCAGCATAAAGGCCAGGGACGATTTCGATAATGCCTACCTACGGCGGACCGTTGATGCATTCTCCAAGCGTCTTCGATCCTGTATTCATCAAACAAGTGGCCGAATTGAACAATTTCAGTTTTATTGCAGTTCTAATGTTGTTAGTAATCCACCAATAAATTTGGACAAGATGATGTTGTTTTCTGAAAAAATTACGACTCCGTTTCAAGCGACCCATATTTTCTGGCCACCCTGTATATGTTTTATTTATTTATTTCTTTTGGACGTATAAGCCAAAGTGCCAAAAGCCAAAGGTAAAGGTGAAGGTGCCGTTCGTAACCTGTTCCTGAGGATGCGCCGTTGCATCCTCAGGAACAGGTACGTTACCATTCAGAATCGTAAAGACATGGTGAATGCGTATTTGACCTATACAACGACTTGCGGAGGCAGCCGCTAATACAATTCAGTGTCCTTACCTTCCCAGACAAGTCTGGTAACAATTTTCCCAATCTTGCAGGAATGAAAGGTTTGGGTAATCCGCGCTGGTATCGATCACTCGACCGTTCGGGTGATAACAGCGCTTCTAACCACTGCACCACGCACGCCCTACTGTAAAGCAAAAAGAACAATAATTCTGGAGCGACGAAAAAATAAGCCAAAATCAAGGGTGCACATGGTTCCCCGGTATGAAACACTTCTTCCAATCCGGATTGGGTAAATTCATCGACTTGTCTTTGCAGGTAAAGATTCACAACTCTTTGTTTACACCAATTCCGAATTCAACATGCTTCTACGATTCTGAATGAAACACGAGTAGGATGCGGTGGTGCGTCTAAAAACAACTGATTATCACTGTTATCACAGAATACCATTTCCTTCTGTTCCCTCAGAAACACGCCGTAGAAAGAATCTAAACAAGTAAGGCCTCAATTACATCCCAAAACGCGATGTGGCGAAGTATAAACTGTGATCACCAACACTGTCGAATTCCACTTTTTGGTGTGAAAAACCTGACAATTTTAGATCAAAATTTGCGACATATTTCAGTCGAAGTGCTGCACGCTTGCCTAGTCTTTTCTACGATTCCACTTTCCAACGCGTCCGCTCTATGAAGGATATTTATTCATTTATTTACAGTGTTAGGTGCGTCAAATGAAACATATGAATAATACTTAACAATAATATGTACTGTTCTGAATTTCAAGTGAAAAAACTAGAATAGAGTAAAATGTTGGTGACTCATGCGGCATCTCAGTCTTTAAAAGGAGAGACCAACCATCTGATTCAGCATTAACTTTCAAGAAGAATGTGAATGTTATTTGTCAAATTTTAGCTTTATAATCGTTTTTTGCAGGTTACTATTATGAATACCAGAATATGGTGTTGCAAGGTTCATCACAAAAATCGCTTCTCAACCGGGACTTGAACCGGCGTGATTGCTGGAAGTAGAAGCCTCCGGGCCCAAGGAACGTGCTTGGGGAACGCAAATGACCGTCGCAGTTGGGGAAGAGAGCCGACTCCCATAATCAGTGTGGTTAACATACGCACGAGCCCGGTTAAGCACCAGGCGCGGGCCTCTCTCCCATGAGACGCGATTTTCGCGTTGTTTACCATTTTGGACTGCTAAATAGGAAAGGTACATAGCCCTATGGTTCTAGTTCAAAGCCTTGCAAGAAAATGGAGACTCCAAACAAAGTATTTGTCGTAATAAAAATTCCCGTCACGTCTTAAACTAAATAAATAAACAAGTGAAAGCCAACCCCTAGTCTCCAGCTGTGTCCATTCTCACGTCTACCTTTATTCTTAGTGTAAAATGCTCCTGTCTCCTAAGGCCATAGAGCACCACCCGTCTGACGCCTGAGTTGTGGCATTCGTCGCCACTTCCAATGAAGGTCAAGAGAAAGAGAAACAGACTAATTGCTCACCAGTAGTACACGTCTACCCTTGTGTGTATGCGTAGGATGGAACCGGCGACTGTTCCAGTTTAATGAGACATAACAATTCCCACGGTGATCTTCGCATTTAATGGCTAGATAATGGCACTATCCTGGGAATATGACTGTGAGAATTCTAGGCGGGGGGAGACACTTTTTGTCCAATTTATCTATTAATTGTCCTACGAAAATGACATTCATCATTAGTCTCCATAGCATCAAGTGCAATTGTTCATGTAGGGCTGAGAGCAAACTCAATGTCGCGGTTAAAATCTACTATTAATGGTGTAAGTTTCCAACCTAGCGCCAGAAACAGCCTCAGAGACAACGGTATACCTGTTTCTTGTCCCTTGAATATTTTCAAGAGCGCTTCTCCACATTCATCGAATCCTTGCGATTCACTTTAACTCAAACGCTCATCAGCGCTCATTCTTGGTAGTGCAAGTTTGTGAAGTGGTCTCATCTACGGCTAATGGGTCGATTGAAACTGCTCTTAGAACAAAATACAGCCCAGTTTCAAGGAAAAATGCCAATTTTTTTTCAACAAGCAAGAATAATGCTTCATTACTTCGCTTTCACTTTTTACCTCAAACTTCTCTTTAACTTTTCTCCTCAATTTTTTCAGCGAGCCTGTTTCGCTTGTTTGTGCGCATCAGCACGAAACTACTGAGAGAATAGCTTTTTTAACGGTATATTTATACCTTTTTATACCTTTCTAGTTGTGTCTGCTTTCCTTCTTCTTTTTTAATATTTTACCTTTTTTTCTGAGATGTATAGCTCTTCTAACGATGTTTTCACACTATCTGGTTTGTTTTCTTTCTTCCGTCTTTTTTCTATGATGAACTTCGGTGTATTTTTCCATCGAAAGTTACGTCTAGGTATTTCTTTTGAAATCGAATCCATCATATTTATTTTATTTTCAGTTGAATCGCTCCGCTCACCTTTTTCTTCAATCCTATTTCCTCATCCCATGATTCACGAGTTGCACTACAGTACCGGACATATCTTTTGATCACTTCTCGGAAAAGACTCTTTAAAGCGTTAAATCAGGCTTTTTTCAATACTTTTGTTGAAACTCAATTATTCGTAAAAATATACATTTCGAGCTCAGCAGCTCGAGCTCTATCAAATGATTATTCAAAGATCGGTACAACCTAAAATCCATAAGAAATCTCAAACCTTCCATCAATCCGGGGTCGGGTAAATTGGGGCCAGAATCCGGGGTTTGGTAAACTGGTACCCTACCAGGCGAGATCTGAGGGGATAATATTCCAAAAAATCGGGGGGTGGATAATTTATACTTCACAATGTGTCGCCTTCTACGGACAGTTGACAGGGAGTTATTCGAAAAACCCGCTTTGGAACGCTCATAAGCGGTTTTTCCGGAAAGTGATCAAAAGACAAGTCCGGTATTGTACCTATGAAGCGCTCCACAGTGTGCTTATTGAAGCTACGCCGTTTATTACTCTGGTATATTGTCAAATGAACATTTTTCAATCCCAATTCTTTTTAGCAAAATTTCCAGATGTGAATATGAAGTACAGCGAATTAAAACGCTGCCGTCGTCGAGTGCATCGTGAAATCCTCGTTCTGATTTTGGCCGCCGTTGCTCTGCTGTTCGGAATTGTTGCAGTGATGACAACTACGTTCCGAGGTGGACTTCTAATTCATAGCAGAATGATAAAAAAACAGAAACTTCTGCAAACCAGGGTTGGGTTCAAGAAATTGAATAAAAATAGAAACCTGGAGCGTCCTCATATAGGCTCTTAAATAGAACAAAATCCCCCTGTGGCACCTCGATTGATCAAATATGACACTACAGAAGGTTGAAAAAGCCAACATTGGGTATACTGTACCTTTTATTTCAGGGGTTATAATCTGATGCTACTATGCCTTCCGAGTGTGTTAGGCGAGAGGTTTTATTGACGGCCTGACGGCACGTAATGCGACATTTAGGGTTGCCCAATAAGTTCCTGCGATTTTCGTACCAATTTTCAAAGTTTCACAAATTTTGACTGAATCAACCTTACTCATCAGAATACCGCCCATTTTTGTCGATGACTGCCCTCCATCGAATCGGTAGGAAATGGATGCCGTGGCGGTAGAAATCCGGAGGTTTTCGTTCAAAGAAGTGGCGAAGGTCGATTTCGAGTGCTGCTAGCTCATCGTTTTCCTTCCAAAAAGTGAGCGAACAGGTGATAGTCAGTTGGGGCACATCGTTGTAGTCAACCGGCTGATATAAAGGCAAAATGTTGTGTAGGCATAAGCTAACCGTTGACCACTTATATACCCTACCGCTGAATCGATAACACGTCACAACCAGGAACGCCAGGTCAAAACACAAAATCGCAAGAACCTATTGGACAACCTAATATTCAGGGGAACAGGAAGAACGATACTATTTAACAAGCCCGCTTGGTAGGGAAGAGCGCAATGGTGATGATTTTGACGTTCTATGCAGTGTGCTATCGAGATATTATTGAGAAAGACATTAGATTCATTCTGGATTTGTTTGGTAAATCTATGAATGAATAGCAACTTTTGCAACTTTTGGGTAAAGGTAAAAGGTAAAGGTGCCGGCGTTGATCAGTCCACTGAGGACGCGCCGCCGTATTCGTGTTCCATTCAGAATCGTAGAGGCATAGTGAATGCGTATTTGGCCTATACAGTGACCTGCGGGGGCCAGCCGCTATACCAGGTCAGTGTCTTTACCTTCCCAGACAAGTCTGGTACCAATTTACCCGACCCCGGAGGAATGGAAGGCTTGGTTAGCCCGGGCCGGGATCGATCGCTCGACCGTGCGGGAGCCAGCAGCGCCTCTTACCGCTGTACCACGCGGGCCCAACTTTTGGGTATATTGGATATTAACAGCTGTCAGCGTTGAAACCGCAGTCTTCTAAACTTACCAATTGAGGAAAACACTCTATCGTTTGAAAATCAATTTCCTATTTTTCAGACAGTGGAACAACTCACACAGCCCGCAGAATAGCTCGATCAACAAGCAGAAGTGAAGAGTGCGCTCGAAAGAAGCTAGGTTAGTCGCATGTGGTTGTCCGATCTATTGACTAGTTCCAAGTTTCGATCAGATTCTTGTCTTTTCCGTGAGGAAAAATGTTGAATTTGAATTTGATAACCTCTACACACTCCTTAGGGGAGCCCTGTATTCAAATAATTACACTTTTATTTCAAGGAATGTTTAATGGTTTGCCCTTACGATTAGAGTACAAAGAATCGCGGTGCTCTGGGCATGTTGAACTTGACTAGGCTTCCGACGTTGTCAAAACAGCTACCATCCAATAACAGGACCCATCAGAAACGTCTCCTAGCAACCCATTCCACCAAGCACTTGCAAGAGATATAACCTAATAGCATCACCTCAGGGCGGAATTCTCCTTTACTTCGATCTTCTGCTTGGATTCCAGTTCATAGACGATTCATTAGATGATCTTCGAAAAAGGGAAGAAAGCAGTCAACAGTGTGTCAAAGTGAACACAGCGAAAATTTAAATCACGACAAGAAGTAGAACCACAAGTGTGCGCCGCATTCGTGTTCAATTCAAAATCGTAAAGGCTTGATGAATGCGAATTTGACCTATACGAGACTTGCGGGGCTATGCAGCTATACCAAGTCAGTGTTTTTACCATCCCAGAAAAGTCTGGTACCAATCTACCCGACCCCGGAGGGAGACAAAGCTTGGTTAATCCGGACGGGAATCGATCGCTCGACCGTGCGAGTGTCAGTAGCGCCTCTTACCACTGCACCACGTGCAAGTGCTTGAACGAGTAGAAATTAAAAGATGTCATACCAGCTGGCGCTACACGAAGTCATCAGAATTAGCGGCTCGTAAGCATCTGGACAGTTGGAACTATGGTATTTGAGTTAAGGACCTCTGGGAGCACCGAACAAACATAGAAAACAAGGAGCAACTGAGTGCTTCCAACTTTGCTTTATGGTTTCTCCGGCTTACTGGTACTTCTCGATCCCCCAGTCTTGAACGGGATAAACATTTGCTTGGTAGTGTAATGGGAAGTAAAGGGCAGGCTTAGTGAAGTGCAGAGAGGAAATGCTGGGAAGGACCTAGAGGTGGTCTTTGGAAAATCCTAACACAAACAAATAGTGACCAAAATGCGCCTTCCGCCTCGTTTCCAAATCCGCAGACCATGAATGCAGCTTATGATCAGCCTTTACGAATTGGATTGATAACGCAGAAACAGGAATGCGGAGCTTGTGGTACCAGTGGGCCTCATAAATCATAACAATGGAGAAAAAAAGCGTCGTTTAGTCCCAGAATTTCATGAAAAATTGACGAAGGTATACAAGAATACGCACAGAATCACTTTTTGGGCAAAGCATTCGTGGTTGTCAACATCCTGGAATTCATTTCGATTGGTTAATAACGCTCTCCAGAAGCTTTCGTTCCTTGTCTCGTGTGTGACCTTGCCTGATAAGCGCTTCCCTAACGCTAACTTCCACATTTGCGTGAATAAACTCAAGCAACACATTTCAGCAGCAAACGAGTCATCGGATCAGTTTCCTCCCGATCTATTTACGATCGAACAACGACAACACGGCGCAATCGCACTTCACCTTGGCGGTCTCGTCTATATGTTTGTTGCGTTGGCTGTCGTTTGCGATGAGTTCTTCGTGCCAAGTCTCTCGGTGTTAATTGAAGTGGTAAGCGGCTCTCATTCTTACAAAAGTTGAAACGAAAGCTATTGAGACACTATCCAATCGAATTTGGCTGGTGTGAAATCAACCCTGCTCTTGACACTTTTGCTCTTGCCACTTGATCACTGGAGCGATCGCAGATACACCGATTCCCGTGCTGGGTAAACCATGCCTTCCATTCCTCCAGGGTCTAGTAAATTGGTAGCACACGTTTTCGAGAAAGGGGGAACACTGACTTGGTATAGCGACTGGCCACCACAAGTCATTTTATAGGCCAAGTATACACCCACCACGCCTCCACGATTCTGAGTTGAAGACGAGTACATGGCTCGTCCTTATCACTTCATCTTTGTTTTATTATCCATCCCCTAGGTCTAAGATGGGATTATTAGCTCTATAACTTTTGCTACAATCCAGAGAAATACAATGTCAGTGGGTGCTTGGGGCGTTTTTTCAAAAACACTCAATTTCAGTTCGATATCTCGGAAGATGTAGCGGGAGCAACATTTATGGCGGCTGGCGGTTCAGCGCCAGAGTTTTTCACGTCCGTTTTCGGGGTATTTGTCGCTCAAAACAACGTCGGAATTGGAACCATCGTTGGTAGGTGTAGATTTGTAATAATTATAACTCGAGTAGATTTTCGAATAGGGCGAGGTTTTAAAAGGAAATAACCGCAAAAACGCTTTTGGCAAGTGACTTCTCCTGAAAAGAGATTGTATGCTTCTAGCGTATGAGGAACGAGTGGGATTTAATCTGCAATTAATCTATTTACTTGGCGTCTAGAAGTACTGCGATTGCTCTTCTTCCACTCAGTGTTTTTTACACTTCAACGTCATCAGAGTGGCGCGTG
The DNA here is from genome assembly GCA_030553155.1 of Nippostrongylus brasiliensis. NCBI lineage: Eukaryota > Metazoa > Nematoda > Chromadorea > Rhabditida > Heligmosomidae > Nippostrongylus > Nippostrongylus brasiliensis. Next base: position 13,458,422 of record CP130736.1, read on the forward strand.
GTAGGAGGTCAAACTGAAACCCGCATGGTCGAACGATCGTTCCCGCCCGGGTTAACTAGGCCTTCCATTTCTCGGGGGTCGGGTAAATTGATACCATACTAGTCTGAGTAGGTGAAGACTTGAGCCCAGATTCATGAACGGACGAGCGGTCTCCGAAACCGCGACGCAGCCAGAACCAGACGGCAGAGTCGATGAGAGATTGCGTTTAACATAGCAAGTTTAGAATATGTAGACATAGGTGCGCGCCGATCGGGGTATATCTCGGGGTTAATCGCGGGTCACCAATGATGAATCTGGGCTTAGTATAGCGGGCGGCCCCCGCAAGTCATTGTCAAGGCCACATACCCCTGTATCTTAACTGTGCTTCTATGATTCTGAATGGAACACGAATGTGTTTCGCGTCCTTAGGAAAGCAACCAACATCGCTCGGGTATAAGTATAATAGAAGAACCACAAAGAAGCTGTGCTTTGCAGGTAGCGCTACATTCAACATATTGTGCGTTCTGGCGTTCTGCACTCTATTTTCCAGAGAGGTGCTGAACCTCACCTGGTGGCCGCTGTTCAGGTGGATTACGTTTTATTATTGATCTTTTTTGCACCTTTGAAGATTATTCGAATAGTTGACTTATTCTGCTATTTTAGAGACATGACGTTTTACATTGTTGCGCTGCTGTTTCTGGTGATATTTTTCGCAGACGAAAAAATCTCTTGGCATGAGGCGCTCACGATGTTCCTCATCTATGTCATCTACGGGCTATTTATGAAATACAACTCACAACTAGAACAAAAAGTGAAAGGATTCCTCAACGGCAGAACCAGCACAGCAGAAACGGATGTAGGTCTCAATTAAACTTCTCAATTTTACTAGTTCCACACAACAAATAGAAACTGTTTGATCGAAGGTGGAGGAGGTTTCTTTGGATTTTCTTCTCAAATTTTTTCAAAGTTTTTCTGGTACTACAGAATATCTTAGGATATTTTGTCCTACTCTTAACGGACAAGCAATTACACAAAGTGCTCTCTTCGAGGTGCGCGTACTACCTGGCACCCTTGGTACCAATCAGTGCCGAATTGCCTGCATTTCTTGTGTTTTTGTTTATTGATCACAGAGCCCTCATAAATAACTTGCTTTGAGTTAAATTGCCCACTTACAACATAAGATCCGAGAAGTCTTTGGGGGGCATGTTAAGGGAAGATTCACCATGTTGTTCTTACTTCCTCAGTGGACCGCTTTTCTTGGTAATTCGAAAATTAAACCTGGATGTTCGCAGATATTTTATCGGATTTCTTTCATTTCACCCATGATACGCCTGCTTACCTTCTTTGTTTACCCATCCAAGCAACATCCAGTGGAATTGTGAAACAATGAGATACATATAATGTATCAAACAAAAAGGCTGCAATGAAGCATCAGACTCAGACTCGCTTTTTACGTACTTTCACCATATTTTTTATTCTAGTTATAACCAAATATTATTATTAGTCCGACAACTAAGTTTTCTCTACTAATTAAACATCGAAGAAGTAACGCTAGCAGAACTTGCAATGTCGGATGCAAACTTGCAGATAGTTACTTAGAAAACCTGGCAGGCCTTGCACTTGCACTTCCGGTCGGTGTTTCACGTGATTTGCGTGATATATGCCACGAAATTCTGACTTTAACTTCGGCGGTAAAATTTTATCTTTTCGGTTGACGCGACTTGAGAGGCCTATGGGGGTAGTCTCTTTTGCCAGAACGAATTCGAATGTATACGAAATGAAGGAAATAGACAAAAAATATGGTGGAAGTTACTGAGGCTTCATAAAAACGCTTTTCTCAAGTGACACGAAAAAATAAAGCTAAGTAGTGGCGACGTTGCCGAGATCAGAAACTAAGAAAGCTCAAACAGTCTGAACTGCTCATCGATTCTTTGGGTGCTATAAGTATTCCTTCCGCTACTCATGGTCCACTGAAAAGGATAAATTATAAATCAACCTGGGTAATGTCATTGGACTGCGCTTCCAGACTCGGTTAGCCGCTACGGGTGAGGGTCACAATCGGGAGCATCGACGATCTATACCGATGATTCACGGTGGGCCGCAACTTCGAAACGGCCTCGCTCAAATGGCGATCGGAAGCGACGAGGAAAGTGGTGAGCGTTTCATTTTTACTGTATATGTACACCATCAAATGACGCGTGCGGTGCAGTGGTAAAAGAAGCTAGGGACACCCACAAAGCCTTCCATCCCTCCGAGGTTGGCAAACTGGTAACAGACTTGCCTGGGAAGGCAAAGACTGTAACTTGGTATAGCGGCTGTCCACCACAAGTCACTGAATAGGACAAATGTCCATCAATATGATCTATGATTCTGAATTAAACAGGAGCCTCGCGTCAACGCCAATACCTTTACTTTTACTCTTCATTAAAACAGGCAAATAATGTTCCATCAGAATCCGACTTTGAATTTCACGGAAACACAGCGGCTGTTGTATGTTTCTGTTCTGAACTCCACACAGAAACCACTTTGAATCATTGCTAAAAATTCCAAAATTTACAAGAATCGCTGTATTTTTGAATTAGCTCAGCCAGTATCACATCGCGACTTTTTTGCCGTAAGGACTATTTGGTTTTTGACTTTTTCGGAATTGTTGATTCGACAGCTTCCTGGCGCGATTTTCCACTACTGCTGGTGATATTGGCATAAATTAACGAGGAGTGTGTCGAGTTTTTGCAGTGGCCTTACGTGATTCAGTACAACATGCGAGCGTCCTGTGCTCATGCTTTCTGGACAGATTGCTGAATAGCTAATTCTTCACATAAAATTTTCGCTAGAATCTTCACCATGGAAGCTGACAATATTTCGGATAAAATTACTTGTCAGTTGATCAAGCATCCAACTCTGTATCATAAGAATAGATTTATGTGAAGAAAGCTGGTAAAGCGTCAGATGTGATGTTTGCTGTTCAGACCACGACGATCACCATCGGACACAGAATCGTGGAACGCGGACAGTTACTGTCCAGCCGAAGCAGGACAGGCTGTTTGTGAAGACAAGTAGGTCGTTTGTCTCTCTATATGAAACATTCCAAGCCTAGTACAGTACCAGCTTTTTCCAATAACCTTGTTGAAACTCAATTATTTTTAAAAATATACACATATTCGAGTGCGGCTAGGAAACGGTATCTTTCTCGTTGGGACCAACAAGCAGTGATTCGAGTTGGGACCGTCGCGAGGGGAAGTGTGACTGCGCAAAAACCTTCAGTCGTGAATCAGGACTCCCTTTAGTGCTGCAGCTACCAAGAGGTGATCGTTGCCGGGTGCCACAGCAAAAGCGTGAATATTGCCACGAACCTGCCACCAGAATTTCAAGAGAGCCCAATTCTGAACAAGTTTCGACGAATATTGTGAACTTAGGCTGCTTATGTCGGCCGACGCCTCTCGTCAAAGGACATAGAAATTCGTGCAAAGGTGGTTTTCCTCGTGTATCTCGGGAATAATAAGATGTTACGTACTAAGGAATAGTATTATTAGGATTTTCAATTTCCTGTGTCTAAATTCTAGTATTGACATGATCCAAACAAATGGTTTCAATCGACTGCCGCTCTTACGTACCTCCTTACAGAAATATTATAGATTTCAGCGTACTTGAATGCCCACTTTATTCACCAAGAAAAGTAGAGAAAGATTGCATGTGTAATATTTTTCACGAGGAGAACTTCTTTAATTTTTACGCGACTTTGAACTTCCTTTTTCATGTAATTTGTGTGATGTAAAAGTCATTGATAATTGCAGACGACGCTATCAAAACCGTGAGTGCCGCCGTTGAGGGTCATGGCAACAGGGTTACGCCTATGACGTCTGCTGCCCAGGTTTGTGTGAGAACTTCCATAAAATATCTGCCCACGAAGTCTTTTTCAGAATGGAAAAGCCAGACAAGATGACCAGATAGTCCACCAGGAGAAGGTGATCACCATTCCACCGCTCAACATAGACAAGGTACAGTCAGGAATAGAAAGAATCTTCTTTCGCGCTCCTTTTGGGCGGTATCGCATTGGTCACTCCAGCCATAGGTGGAGTTTTTGAGAAGCTAGAATGAAGGGTGACTCTCTAGTTTTTCAGAACTAAAAGAGAGGAACAAACTCCTCGGAGTGATACCCACAGTTCACATCACTACCCCGTGTTTGACATTTGTTCCTGACATTGGTAATAAACTGAAATACTTGGCGTAGGCAAAATAAGGGGGAAAATTGATGAGATGAAATATATCATTTTTTTCCTTGAAAATGAAATACAGTAAAAATATCACAGGAAGCGTCTGGATTCTATTTAGCTGTCGATAACGTCAGGAGAAGAGCAACCATTAGACCTGTCTTGGCCTGATACACCGTTAAAGCGGCTCATCTTCATCCTGCTGGCTCCGATCACGTTTCCTCTATCGTTCACACTTCCTGACGTTCGGAAACCGGTGGGTTTGATTTGAGCAGCAATTTAGCCTCTGGAAGTGGTAGTGACGATATACAGTACCGATCAAAATGATATGTCACCTTCCTTTTTTGAATACAAATACTCGGAACCATGAAGAATCCTAGACCTAGAGCAGTTGGTGGTATCAGTGACTTTACTCAAAAATACATTGATCTATTCACATTTTGGAAAATCTGGAATCTTTTAAAAGATGTAGGGCGTTTTATATGCATATTCACACTGCTATATCTCACGAACTGCTGCACAAGAAATCAATCCAAGGCGACATTTCGATAGAACATGATTGATTTGTCATAAAAAGCTACAAATGAGAAGCTCAGATTGCCAATGAACTGTAGATTTTTTTGATCGGAAATTTTTATGGCTAGAAAATGACGATATTTTGGGGCCCCACTTCAAATAAAAATCTCTGTATCGGTAGAGATCTATCGAAATTGCACCGAACTTGAAGCTTTCGTAGAATAAGACCTTCTCTTTCTGGTACATATTGAGGTTTCACACTACGCTCACATTTTTTTGAGAAAATGGCTCGTGAAGTTGTTCTTACATAAACTGTCATATTCGAAAAATCGGAGGAGGAGACCACTTCAATAGTTTACACTCCGTAGGAGACCTTCTACCTTCCAATAGTGAGTTAGAAAAAAAGGGTCCAACTCCTTTGAAGGAAAATTTCATCTAAATGCCACCCCCTCCGAACAGTGTATGGTGGTGGGGACCCCTCTGCATTGGGCTTTCATTTTCTTCCTCCACTTTTCTCGTTCACAGCCGAACACACACACAAACTTGACATAATGATCAACGGCGAATTTAGTGATTTTCCGTGTTACGTCTAGGCATTCATAGCTTTTCCGTCACCGTACGCTGTACTGCCGTATTCATCGTGCGCAAATAAGATGAAATTTCTCTACAAAGCAGTTGGTCTCGTTTTTTTCTAACTCGCTGTTGGAAGGTTAGAAAATCCCCTACGCAGAAAAAGGAGAAAACTGAAGACGATTCTTCTTTAGATGTTTTGAAGTTATTGATACTACCGATTGGACTGTATTCCTCTTGGTTTCGACTATTCGTATTCAAAAATGTAAGGTGACACATCATTTTGATCGGGACTGTACGTATATGTTTCACAAAACAAATGTTGAATATTTTGAAAGCAGTTCAATCAATCACTTTCAACTGGCATGGCCAGCCAGAACAAAAAAGCCACGTTATGGTGATGAAAGAGCAACAATATCGGGGCAAAACGTTTGGAAACGAGAACATTCAGAAGATAATCCGCTTGTTTTCAGTCATGGAAGTCTTGGTTTGCGGTCACGTTTATCGGCTCTGTTCTTTGGATAGCCTTGTTCTCCTATTTAATGGTTTGGTGGGCTAATACCATCGGAGAAACCTTCGGCATTCCCACAGAGGTAAGACTAAAGGGCACAAATTTTACGCGGAAGGCGGTTGTGATGTTGTAATTGGAAAAGTACGACTTCATTGTAACATTGTAGGAGATTATTCCAGATTATGGGACTCACCATTCTTGCCGCCGGCACAAGCATACCAGATCTCATCACCAGGTCTATAAAGATAGCTTTGTAAGTAGGATGCTTGAAAAAATGATAAATCATCCTGTTCAGTGTGATAGTGGCGAGAAAAGGCCTCGGCGACATGGCGGTGTCGAGCTCCATTGGAAGCAACCTATTCGACATCTGTGTTGGGTAAGTTGTTGAACAATGAGTCTGATCTCGTTCCAGAACTTGCGTTTGTCAAATAATATAACCAATTTTAAGGCTACCGATTCCGTGGATGATCTACTTTGTTGCTGCCCTGTTTCGTATGTCGGGAAGTGCCTTTCCTACAGGTTTGTGACTCAAAATCGCCCTCAGAGCGGGCAAAGTGCACAATATGCCTGAGTACAAGATATAATTTAGAGGAATGAATTATTTGCAGTATCCGTGGTTTCCAATGGCTTGATCTGCAGCGTAGGTATGCTGTTCTTGATGCTTATTTGTCTTGTGATCGCCATCGCATTATCAAGATGGAAGATGGACAAAATATTCGGTAAGTTAATTGAGAGCCACACGTTGGACTTAATTCAGTACAATTGTCTCCGAGAATAACACAGCGAGACTTCTTACCTGCATCGGCCACGAGATCCTTGCGAGCTACACTTACAGACCAGCGAGTCCAGGGCACAGATTCATCACTGGTAAACCCCCGATAAGCCTCGAGATGTACCCCGAACAGCACGCGAACCGCGATTCGTGAACGCGCTCGCGGGTCTGTCACACCTCGCGATGAGGCAGGATTTGGGAGACCTCGAGGTATCGAGCTGGTTTATAGCCGACGAGGTTTTGGAAGCCGCTTGTCCGTTCATGAATCTGGCCCCTAATTCCTCATCGATATATCCCCTGTGTACTCCCGAATAAATCCCGATCGGGGCGGATACCCGTATTCATTATTCGGGTTATACAGCGGGTGCATTGCATCGGCATGACGAGGTACCGAGCACCCAGCTGTAGTTGGGATTTCCTGGGTATATAGAAATTCTTATTTTGTCTGGAGTGCATTATACCTCCATTTCCGCCCTTGGATCTGGTCCTGGAATGATTTACATCGAAATTTGTACTCCTGCCCCAGAACGAGCCGTTCTTAACAAAGTTGGTCTGATTATGAGAGATCACGGATCCTTTGGGAACAATAAAAGCGAGGGATTGGGGAGGAATTCTGCTCCCCGACTGATCACCGATATCCCGCTATAGACCCGCGATTGAGCTCATATCTGCAATAATGGACGCATAATTTTCATTTCGATCTATTATTTCCCAGCGTATGAGGAGAAATAATTATCAATCTCAAGATCATTTTCAAGTTCTTGCAGTCCTTCACATATATACCAGAATTTATTTTGCTCAGAGCGTAATATACCCCGATTGCCATTCATGAATCTGAGCTCTGAGGATGAGCTCTGAGGAGGTGTAGATGAATGAAATAAATGAAACGCGTAGATGGTGCGTTCCATTTATTTCGTGCACAAATCGAGCCTTGTATGGCGTAGGTATGGATCGAACGATTTGGAGAAGACGGCTTCCAGGCTGCTAGTTTTTATTTTTCATTCTTAATGAGATCTTAATAAGAAAATTTCAGGTCTCATCATGATTCTCTCCTATCTTGGTTTCTGCGTGTTCAGCGTGTTTCTGGAGACGGGTCAAATTGAATGCGCGCTGAGAATATCGTCTGAAATATGCTAACGCTGAGCTTTCTCTGCCTGAGAAGATCTCTGAAATTCATAGCAAACACGGATTAGAATCGCTCAAGCTATTCCTTTTTTTATTATTTCAATACACAGAAAATGCTCTCCGTACTACTGCACAATGTACCCTATCAATTTATAGGCATAGCTAGTTCGTACGAGTCTCCGTTGATAGAAATTTGTCATTTTGTGAGCTTTGAAACGATTTCTTTAATGCCCAGCATGAAGATGCCGTCAAAAGAATTTTCTTCTCTGTTCCTCTTTTTTAAGGATAATCTCTTTACAATCTTTGTAATTTCACTAGGCTCAGGGTAATTGAATAATTCTGTGAAAATGCTGATCTCGTTATTATTTGGTGTCTCTCACTCGACGGATTCTAACCTTCCAAGAGTCCCGTATGACGCTAATAAGTCAACCTACTATATATTTCCAAACATCGAACATTGTCAGACAAATTCTTTCACCGTCGAATGATCTCATTTGAATTGTGCAAAATTATCAAATGTACGCGTTGTATGTATGCTATATGTTGAAATTGATCTTCATGTGACGTTTAACTACCATATGACGAGCATTGTAGTAGAAATTTAAATTCTTTTTGTCTAGGGCATTTGTCCTTGGTTCTTTTGAGCACCTTGTTCTTCTCCAGAGTACGATCTCAAACCACGTTTCCGTTGTGCGCTATTTCAAGTGTTTTTATTTCCTAAAGGCAACAACGAAATGGAATTTTTCCTCTAGTGACAAGAGAGGGTTCCGCTCACAATGTAGTGCATGTACAATGTTCTAATCAAGCTTGTATCACACCAGATCAGTCTGAAGGATTGAACAGGAAGTTGGTTGTTAGGCTTAAACTAGGCTACCCCGGTTGTCCTGCGTTTGAACGTTATAAAGACACAAGCAATAAAGTCAACATTTTCTATAGAAAATGGTAATTTCGGATTCTACTCATCGAGGCGGATGGAGTGATAGGGCTGATGAAGAACGGTATTTGATAGGACACATGCTGCTTGATCCGGCCTGATATTGCCGCTTTGGTGCACAAATGCTGCTAATTTTTGGAAATTTCAGATGCAATACAATCTAGTTTATTTAATTTCATTATTCTTGCTTTCCGGAGTTGCTAGTGATCTCGTAACGCTCTGACGGTGGGTTGCGGCACTAGGAGACGTCAAATACCGTCAGTGATCCAAAATGAGAGCTGATCTCCCTAATCACTCCCATCAACAAAGGAACGCTAACTGCATACAAGAATAGGAGAAGATTCCAAGAACAGTAAATATGGCGCATCGAAATGTTTATTCATTCTGTGGAGCGGTCGATATATACCAGTCGCCATCATCGATCACTAGTAGAAGTACTAATATGTAACATTGCATTTATAATTACGCAATAGCAAAGTGAACCATTGCAAAGAATTTTAGTTATGTGGCATAGTGAAGCGTTTTTCAGGTCTCAGTTTTAATTCTTGTGCTGCTTTTGATAAGGGGAACGGAGCCGGATTCACCGGAACTGGATGACGTAGCGCCATCTGGAAAAGTTAACATCAACATGGAGTCTTCTATTTTTCGAAAGGGTCGGTGAAAGTAACTGAAAACGTTTGTGGTGGATGCGGCGGGCGTGATCACTTTTGTGGTGGCACAAGGGCTGTTGATGAGGTTAAGAAGACGGAGCAGATATCAAACGTTTGCTGAGCATAAGCATAATCTGAGCAGGTTGCATAAACTGGGGTTGCAAGGGACTCGTCAACTGCAACCGAACTAGCGAGGTCACGCCGACAATTACTCACAATCAACAGCAACGCTCTTCAGGAGTGTATATGTGTAGGGTAGGAACGAAGTGGAAGGTGTACAGCTGTAGGATGGATGAAATTCTTTGTTAGAGGCATTGAAACAGCAGCACAAAGCAGGATACTCACTCTCTACTGTGGCAGTAAAACAGTAATGGTTAAGCGTAGCGCAGAGATGCAATGATAAAAGTATAGCTGTTTCGCGCTCGTGATCACGCTTTTGCTGTGGCTGTATGAGTGTTGTGTAGGTTTTCGCGCGCTTTCACTTCATCCCACGATGGCCTCAACGCGATTCATTGGTCGCTCGTCCCAACGCGAAGGACACCGCTTCACAACAACGCTGCAAACTCGAGCCGTGTCACTGGTCTCTCTGAGTAAATTGCTGGGTGCGCAGTAAAGGCCCCTTCAGACTTTACCGCGTTGCTGCCGCAGCAATGATGATACGCTCCCAGTGTTTCACTGCGGCAGCGTTGCCGCACTCCCGCCACAACAGTTAATGTCCCGCAGCATTCTTTGCTGCGGCAGCAAGTCGGATCTGACCTCGCCAAACTATTTTTCGCTGATATTCCGCTTACTCAGATTATCAGGGGCGCTGATAACAAATCTCACATCGGTTTTCAAATTTCCTTGCGAAAACCACCCATATCATCAACTGTGCACTAACATGAGTAGTTTTTTGACCAACGACAGTCCAGCGGACGGCCGCAAAAGTGCGCAGCTATTAGGGGAGGCGTATTAAACGTAATGAATGTTTCCACTTTTTTCCCACATAACTCCCGACTGGAGTGCTACTGTGTGCAACTTTCTTGAGACCACTTGAGAATTCACCACTTCCGCGCTTTTCAGAAACATTTGAAGTTATTGAGAAATGAAGAAGTTTATTGCAATTTCCTTATTACTTTTGTCCCGCTCCTAATATTACGGAAATACGCGCACCCCCTTATTAGTGCACAACTTTGGTTTGCTGCGGCAGTAGAATCTGAAGAGGCCTTAAGTAGTAGAAAAACAGTGGTAGAAAACATAGTTTCAACATGACCTCGCGAATCATCTTCGACCATCGTTTCTTCTGTGTTTGTCCTATTCGCAGCCTTCTTCCAACTGTTGGTTTCTGTATGAGTGATTACGGTCACTTGCTGAATGTTAGGATGGAAGCACTTACAGCTTGCTTTCTAGAAAACGCTCTCTCGCTATCAAAATATCTGTGCGTTTGAGCAACCCATTCAGCGTCCTCTGGACCTGGTTTCGCGAACTGTTCTGAAAATGGAATCAGCTTTTCAAATCTGAAAAATTACCCTTTCGAGGTAATTGGTCGACACCCACCCAGTTCGCTGCGCTCCACTGTCTCAATAAGAGATGGTAGCCCATACCACGTGTCTGTCGCACTCAGTGGAGAAGGAGGTGGAACTGAGCTTCCCTGGCAATCTGAATTCATTTGATGGTGGAGTGGCAAAAAAGAAGAGGTTAGAGAAAACCTTGAAACAGATCGCTCGGTAGCTATACTAGAGCTACAGTGGTGGAAAAGGACTTGGATGATAACAGTTAAAGAGGCACCTAGTGCACTGTCAAGGAAAATCGAAACTCTCTTACCTCCTGATGTGGTGTTCGGACCAGCCCCGGTGTTGCTTTGCGATTTTTTCACTGGCACTCTAATTGGCCTTGCATGTTCGCTGCCCGGTGTCGGCAGATTCGACGGATCTGACGTAGTCATTTCACTGCGAGAAACTGTGGAGAAATCCGTGTCCCTGAAAGGCAACTACATACTTCGGATAGCAAAGGCGAAGGACGTCGTGCATTTACAAAAAGTAGGTAAGATCTACATACTGCACGTTGTTACTGAAAGTGCTCTAAGTTCAACTGATACGAAGCCAAGTAGTATAGCTTACCGGCTCAAACCGTTTATAGGGTTGGGTGTGGGAGCGAAAGCCGTCTGACTCAATGAATTTTCTAAGAGGCGCAGGTGACCGCTGGCGAAGGGTCGGTTCGGTGGAGTACTTGTATAGCGTCACAAGGCCGCGAATCGCCGCAACACATGGGATCGAATCTCGAACAGCTAGGTTCATACCGCATTTGCTGCACACTCTTCTACTTCTATTTTCACTTGCTTTACTTTTGCTAGGGCCCATGTGGTGCAATGGTAAGAGGCGCTACTGACACCTGCACGGTCGAATGATCGATCCCGGGCTGACCAAGCCTTCCATCCCTCCGGGACCGGTAAATTGGTACCAGGTTTTCTGCGAAGGTAAAAATTGGTATAGCGGCTGGAACCCGCAAATCGTTGTAAAGCTCCCTTCCCTTCCCCATGTCTCTACGGTTCTGAATTAGACACGGCACTTCCTTAGGGGAGTGATCAACGCCAACCCATTCTGCTACTTCTACAACCGTCAGCGGATAGTACAGTAAGGAAGACTGACTCTCAAAGGTCGGACAGAGGCGTGGCCTGCTGAGGCGACCACGATAGTCCTTCTTGCAAGTTTAGAGTTGTTCCGCTCATTTACCAACTTTGTTTGATTTCTAGAATGCCTTCGTGACGTAGAAATAAGTTAAATACAACGAAAGTGTCGTATCCATAAGGGGCCCAGCGTGGCCTCGCCATTAAGGCTCCTTTCACTTTCTTCTGAGACAGTAGATCAATGTGTAGCAGTTAAAAGGGGGGGGGTACAGGTACTTCTGCAATAGCTGCGCACTTTTGCGACCTGTCCACTGGACTGTTGTTGGTCAAAAAACTATTTAATGCATAGTGGGCAATATGGGTTGTTTTCGCAACGAAATTATTAGGTCGTTAAGTATGAAATGGCCGATTTCGTATGTTGAAGGTTTAAAGGTTGATTTTTAGGTAAGTTCGCTTGTGGGCTTCTTGTTTTTCCTTCTATTGTGGAGGTACTTTCCTAAGGTTTCAACAACCTATTTTGGTTTTCGGTGCTGCTTCCAAATTCGAGTGGTGCAGGACGTTTTCGAAGCCATGGAAAGATCCAAAATTCGTGTTGTTTCCGAATACGAATTCCCTCGTGGAGGCAGTGCATCATAGGCCGTCCGGAACATCAACGAGGTATTCGGCGAGGATGTGGCTAGTGAACACACAGTATATCGCTGGTTTGAAAATTTTCGTTCTGGAGATTTTAATCTCCAGAGCGGGCCTCATGAAAGAGCTGGATTCAAGGTGAGTATCACAGCTTTGAAAGCTTCAGTAGAAAGTGACACCACTCAAGCTACGCGTGAATTAGCAGCAAGCTTCGGGGTATCTGTACCCACAATACTGGACCATTTGAAGCAAGTTGGCAAAGTGAAAAATTCGATCAGTGGGTTCCTCACGAAACGAGCAAGCAGCAAAAGTGGTGTCGCTTCGACGCTTGCCGTTCACTTCTTTCTCGACACAGATCTGAACCATTTTGACATCGCATCGTTACTTGTGATAAAAAGTGGATTCTGTGTGACAATCGTAAGCGCTCAACATGATGATTGGACAAACATGAGGTCTCAGAATACAGCGTAAAGTTCAAAGTACACAACAAGAGTTAATCATTTCTGTTTGGTGGTCTATTTATGAAGCCATCCATTACAACTTCATGAGACCTAGCACATCGATAACAGTGGACGTGTACTGTAACGATTTGGATATAACGATAAGAAAGCTTGTATTAAAGTATACGAGATTGGCCCACAGAGACTAGCCAATGCTCTTGGATGACAATGCAAGACCACATGTCGCACGAACAACGTTGCGTAAATTGCAGGAGTTGGTCATGGAGGTTCTCATTCACGCACCTTATTCGCCAGATCTTGCACCAACTGACTACAACAGGTTTCGGGCATTGGACCACTTCTTGCAAGATTAACAGTTCAATTCTCAAGAGGGTATGGAAGGAGACTTCCGCGAATTTATCGCTTCTCGTACTCCAGGTTTCTATGCGTCCGGCATTAACAAGTTACCATTAATATGGCAGAAGCGTGTTGACTGTTTACGTGAAAATTTTGATCGATTGCAGTGCCGTTTGTTTCTGAAATAATGAAGCAAATTTGCGACACGAAATCGGCCATTTCATACTTAACGACCTAATAGAAGCTGGATACTGCGCTACTGTGCAGCTGCCACTGGTGCATATGTTTCGTCATTACTACAGCACCAACGCAGTAAAGTCTGAAGCGGCCTTAGCGAAGCAACCACAAGGCCCCGTTTGCCATTTCTTCTGTTGTTTGGAAGTGGTCATTTCGGAGTGCTGCGCCAGAAGGTTAGCAGAAGGGTTTTGTGGTGGAGCAAGGAAGTTGGACGTAGTTCAGACAAAACCACGTTCAGGCAAACATTTTTGGAAATTCTTCGAACCATGTTCTGCAGATCATAACTCGTTGCCTAATATCTG